>JARHVA010001025.1:3572500-4029512 GCA_037957365.1 Torreya grandis
GTACATTGAGGAGGAGTTGTAACACTTGTCTACCTAAAAAAATTGTACCACTTTCATTAATGACCCCCAAATGACATCAAATGACATAAGGACTAAATGTGACCATGACCAAGGCTAGTAAGATATTTAATGACATCAAATGAATTATAACACACCCTATGAAATTATATTACACCCCTATATCAAGTTTTGGGCTATAAGGGTTGACTCATTTTGATTTTTAATCAAAATGGTCAATAATATCATCTAGCTTGATCTCATGAGCATCCTCATGAACATGATAGATAATTTAGATGCCTTTACCTCTAGGTAGAAGAACATGCTCACCTATGATTTTTTTTATAATGAGCCTATCAACCTAGAAGTTTCTATTAGGCCTTATCCTCCATAGTTGGAACTCCCTAAGTTTATAAAATTATAGAATAAGGAGGACCCACAATAGCATCTTTGAGTGTTTCAACATGATTGCTAACTCATAATGCATGATGATGCACTTTTTCTTAGGAAATTACCTATGTCATTAGTTAGACCTAATATAGATTGGTACATATCAATCCCAAAACATTCTATCTTTTCATTTGGGTAGCTAGCTCAAATATTCCTAGAACATTTTTTTATTAATATAGCAAGAAAAGTTACTATTACTAACCTCTATGCCATCCGAGAATTCGATGATGAATTTGTCACTGAATTTATGGATAGATTGAGAATTATAATAAATAAACTCACCTTCTCTCTATCCCATCCTAATTTAATTTAGTTATTTGTGAGAGTGTGTGCTAAGAAAATCTCGTCGACATTATGGGTACAGTCTTTTAAAACTTTTGATGAGGCCTTTTCAATGGCTTGCAAGCTTGAAATTAGAGCCCTAGAAGAAGGGAAGGTTAAATTATGAAATAAAAACTTTAAATTTGAGCCCTCTAAAGGGATTAATAATAAAAATAATAATAATACCAAAGAGGCTACCAATGCCATAGTTGTAAAGTCAGCACCACCACAAACAAAAAATCAATCTAAGCCCTCCACCTCACAGGCACAGTCTCAAAAGCCATTGACATGTTTTCCCCCATGAAAATATACCCTTAGAATAATCCTATGAAACTATTTTAGATAAAATCTTAAAGTATTTTCTCATTGAGTTCCCTCTAATAAGACCTCTCAATGAGTCTCTTCCTAAACCTAGTTGGTTAATGGAAAATGACTTCTATAATGTTCACCATGTAATAGGCCATGACATCAGCAAATGTCATTATTTCAAAGGCTTAGTACAAAATCTTATAGTTCAGGGGTAATTTCAATTAGATAATCCTAATTCCCATACAAACTAATGTGTGTGTGTGTGTGTGTGTGTGTGTGTGTGTGTGTGTGTGTGTGTGTGTGTGTGTGTGTGTGTGTGTGTGTGTGTATGTATATATATACATATATATATGTATATATATACATATGTATATATATACATATATATATATATATATATATATATATATATGTACATATATATATATATATGTACATATATATATATATATGTACATATATATATATATATATATATGTACATATATATATATATATATATATATATATATATATGTACATATATATATGTACATATATATGTGTGTACATATATATGTGTGTGTGTGTGTGTGTGTGTGTGTATATATATATATATATATATATATATATATATATATATATATATATATATATTCAAGCAACCATTCCCCAATAACACCTCCACATCGAATTCCATGCAAGCTATTTAAATCATGATCCACATTAGAACATGAGACTCATGTAATTAATACCATCCATGACCAACTCCTACCTAAATAATTTGATGATGCTCCTATCCCTGATATCCTCATAGGAGACACTTTTGAACCATCAAAACCAAGTAAATACATCCCAAAAACTTCTTCTAATTTATCAGGTCTCATTATTTGGGATCCATTGGAAGATTCCATGGCTAAGCACTCAAGAACTAAAAGAGGAAAAACTTCTTGAAGAGAAGGTTTGATTAGACATTCCACAAAACTCATGTACTATTCCTTGCACCATTTTAATACCCCCATCCAGTATACCCATTCCCACTAGTCTATTACATCCTAAGGAAATTGCTATGTTACCTTGAGCTATCTCTAGATCATTTCCCTTCATTTCTAAGGAGGCATTAAATCGTAAAGAGATTAAGGGAAAAACCATAGATACCAAAAATAAAAATCTCAGAGCCCTAAGGGGAAAATATTTAAAACATCCTCTTATTAGGATTGAAATCCCTAAAGAAGACATCCCTACAATCCTTGAGTAGATACAAAAAGCAAAAGTGTCATTACCCCATATTCAAACAAGAGCATCTATACTAGGGCCCCATCCTTTAGTTAAATTGAAATCTACTATTATAGAATCTACCACTAAAACAAATGTACCATCACAATGAAATATTCTCACTGTGATCATGCCAATCCATAATCCATTAAACCCCTATTCTCCATAGGGTTTAGGTGTAAAGACTTAACCTAAACACAAAGTACATGCAATAGGGACCATTTAAACAACTAGTTTAAGAAATAAAGGTTCAAGGTTAGGTACGTCTTCCCTACCAATACCCCAAAGAATGGAAAAGCTAAGTAAATACCCATTAAAGGTATCTTATTCTAAGATCCTTGATCAGCTTATCTAGACCTCCTTAATCACACTACCACCCATAAAGCATGTCAACTCTCATATTTAGAATCTATCATGGTATAGAGAAAATATAACATGCACATACCATTAAATAGTAGGGAATGAAACAAAGAGATATAACACATTGAAGGATGTAGTATAAAATCTATTAAAAAAAGATGATCTCTTAATGCAATAATCAGATCATGATGATCCCCTTATAGTTACACCAACCACAAGAAGTAACACATCAAAGCAAGCTAAACACTCTAATAGATCCCAACACCAATCTCTCCCCCTTAATGTGGATGACTCTAAAAACATATCAAATACCCCTTTGTTCTAAATAAATGCAGTCTATATAGCCACACAATCCCAAGCTTAAGGTCATAAGATCCACAATCATGAAAAATCTAAAGTAACTATTGCTAAAGCACTGACTCCTCCTGCAAATAGTCCAACTACACCTACCCCCAAACATAAAGTCTCCATTTTAAGAAAGGCACAAAATAATAATGATTTAGAACTCATATAAATATCTATGAACTTCTGGTTAAGATGCCCTTTTATGAACTTGTCCATAACTCCCCACAACACTGTGAAGCCATGATAAAAGCCTTACAAGCTACAAAAATATAAGAAAACAAACCTTAACCATTGTTAGATTTTATTGCATCACTTTATAAACCCTTTATCCATAACATTTCATGATTCATAAATACCACCCTTACAACCACACATTTAGGATCGTGCATTGTTGATCACTACCCAGATAGATCAAACTAAAATTAAAAGAGTTATATATAGATAACAGTACTAATATAAAAATCATCTCTTCTCATTTATTTAGACAATTATAACTACCTAACATAGTGGTATCCCAATCACCCACTATTCTAAGAGCCTTCAATGATACCATTGCCTCTACATTAGGAATGGTAGTAATTCACATTCAGGTAGGCACACAGGTTCTCCCTATATTATTCTATGTTATTGAAGGCAAATTTTAGTACAACATTTTCCTAGGATGACCTTGGATACGTGATATGCATTGAATCCCCTCTATATTGCATTGATGCATTAAATTTGAACATGAGGGAAAAATTCACAATGTCCTCACTGACCCCCATCGTTTGAAAACTTGTAACCTTACCTCTCAACCCATTGAGGTCCTAATTCCATTGCAAAGTGCTACCCCATCCTCATCCAATAAACAATCCAATAGCATAATAATCCATATGTTTAAACAGTAAGGAGTCCATTCATTCCACATTTCAATAGATTGTAATTGGAGAGCACTAGTTAATGACACTCAATATTCTCCCTACTATATAAGAATATGGATGCCCTAATAAATAACTAGCTTATTATCCAAATTTGGGGGAAACTATTCCTTTTGGTCCACTATTCCTTTGCACCCATTTAATCTATGGGGGAATTGATCATCCCTCTTTAGTCTCTTCTGCATAAACTCAGGTTCAATCATTTACATCAAAAATTTCATTCCTTGATAAACCCCATTTTTTAGAGACATACTTACAATGATGCACCTAGAAAGGTTTCATCATGGGACATTATGAATAGGGCCCACATGAGGTTGCATTAGGGGAGTTTATAAAACCCCATGAAAAACACAACCTTGACTTCAAATAAAATCTTAAGTCCTTCCTAAAGAATACTCTCCCTCCCATCCCTAAAGAAGATACGCTACCTTCACCATCCAGTACCCATTCCTTGATTGACAATGCCATATCCATTCCCCCTAACTCTTTTTTATTCAATGCCCTTTCTATAGATCCTCTCATCTATCATTGGGATGGATAAATTTGAACCATTCCTCTATCCTACCCAAGCATGATAGGGAAACATTCTCCCAATATCCCTATTCTTCAGTGCTAGGATGATGAGTCCATCTTAACTCATTTGGGTACTGAGAACTACCATCTAAGTAAATCCCTTCCCTCAGAAACCTCTAGTCTCTTAAATGAGGCCACCATTGACATTAACATAGGGTTACTAGAGACTCTACACATAGTTAAGGTTAGTAAATCCTTAAATCCCCAAGAATACCAAGATTTAACTACATTTCTAACAGAGTGCAATGAAGCATTCACTTGGTCCTATAGTGATATGCCTGGTATCAATATTTCCATCATCATCCATAACATTGTTACACTACCTAATGTTAAACCTACCAAGCAAAAGCTTTGAAAGATGCATCCTCACATTGTACTCTTAGTCAAATAAGAGTTGTAATGCCTCCATCTGTTAACTTTTTCCAACCTATCAATTACCCTCAATAGGTATTCAACATCATTCCTATAACAGATCCTATGGGGGGACTTCACCTTTGTACTAAATTTTAAGACCTTAATTTTACTTGTCCAAAGGATGATTTCCCTCTCCCTAATATTGACCAGTTATTAGACCTTACCACTGGACACAAAATGTTATTGCTAATTGATGGTTTTTTAAGATATAGCCAGATTCTTATCACACTAGAAGACCAACATAAGACCTCATTTATTGCTCCCTAGGGGACTAATTATTATCATATTATGCCTTTTGGCCTAAATAATGTAGGAACCAAATATCAAAGAGACATGACCTATATTTTAAATCATATTATCCATAAGATTATGGAGGATTATGTAGATGACCTCCTCATTAAATCAAAGTTATGAAAAGATCACTTTTCCATCCTAAAGGTTATTTTCTCTTGCTTAATCCAATTTTATGTCTGTTTAAATTCTAAGAAATGCATTTTTGGAGTATTGACGAGTAAGTTCCTAGGATTTACTATCTCCATATATGGCATAGAATTTGAACCTACCAAAATCAAAGCCATCTTAGAAATACCACCTCTATCTAATCTAATGCAACTCCATAGTTTGCAAGGTAAATTGCAATCTATCCATCATTTCATCTCCCAAGTATCTGATCACTATCAACCATTCCATCACATTTTAAGGAAGGATATATGTTTTAAGTGGGACTCTAGTTGTTATGAGGAATTTGAAGCTCTTAAGAGTTACATTCTCTCACCACCAATTCTTTCCCCTCTAAAATAAGTACAACCATTCTTCTTATATATTTTTGCTATCAACCATGCCCCTAGAACTTTGTTGGCCCATCATGACGAGTAGAATAATGAGTAGGTATTGTACTATATCAATCATACACTTGTTGAATATGAGATGCATTATTCTCATATTAAAAATTTATGCCTAGCTATAGTCTTCATTGCTACTAATCTAAGACACTATCTCCTTAATAATAAATCCTATGTTGACACAAACACTGATCCCTGAAGTTTATGTACTCCAAGCATTGTCATAATTAGTAAATGGCCAAGTGGCTTATGCTTTTGGTAAAATTTGATCTAGAATTTATCCATCAAAAGTTATTTAAATTTTAAATCATTACTGATCAACTTGCTGAGGCACCTCTTTCTAATAATCAACTAGTCAAGTATGAATTCCTAGATGAATCTATAGCCTCCACATATTAACCAGATCCACAATATCAAATAAATCTTTTCTTTTATGGATCCAAATGTGAGCATGGTGGGGGAAATAGAATTATCCTAATTCCTCTTGGGGGGACACCTATCCATCTATCCTTAAAACTTGATTTTGACTACACTAATAATATGGTAGAGTATGAGGCTTTAATCATAGGTCTCCAAACTACCTTAGCTTTGGGTATTAAAATGCTCAATATCTATGGTGATTCCAAGCTTTCGGTTAATCAAATTAAACACATCTATAAATGTAAGAATGATACTCTTCAAAAGTATAAAATCTTAACTAATCAATTATTATCCACCTTTGAACATTATGCTATCTAAGCCACTCCTCAATCAACTAACAAATTTGGGGATACTATGGCTTCCTAGGTATCTTTTATCCCATCCTCATCTTATGAGTCTAAGTTATTTATCCTCATTCCTAAGATTAATCAACCTTCCTTTACCAAAATTAACCTTCCATCCATCCATAGCGTGGAGGAGAATCCATCAGATCTCTAGTATTCACTTATATTTGATTATCTATCTAAAGGGATTATTCCTCCAGATCTATCTAGAAATTCTAAGCAAGAATTTTAGCATAGTGTCACCCATTTTGTCATACTGGGGGGTGTCCTTTATAATCATGGATTCAATGACATTATTATTCATTGTCTTCAAAATCATAAGGCTACCCTTGCTATAAAGGAAGCTCATGATGGGTCATGTGGAGAACACTTTAATGGCCGCACCATTGCTAAAATAATATTAAAGTTGGGATATTATTGGCCCACATTAAATCAAGATTTTTATGAGTACATTAAGAAGTGCATCAAGTCTCAAAAACATGATAACTTATCCCATAACCCTAACCAAGCATTATAGGTAGCTTAGGACTTTTGGCCCTTCTCCAAATGGGAGCTTGATCTTATAAGTGAAATCAATCCTAAATCATACCAATACCATTGGTTTATCATTACTACCACTAAGTATTTTACTAAATGGGTGGAGGTTATCCCCCTTATCTCAACCAAAGTAGATAAAATCATTGAATTCACTACTCAACATATCATTTGTCACTTTGACATTCCTCATAAGATCATTATAGATAATGGAAAATATTTTAATTATGAAAAAGTATAAGCACTATTTGATTCCTTTAACATTAATCTCAACATTTCCCCACCTTACTATCCTCAAGCTAATGAATAGGTCGAAGCATCCAATAAAACTCTAGTCAAAATCCTAACCAAAGTCATTAATGAAGTAGGAAGGAATGGGCACTTGCATGTTATCTATGCCTTATGGGCCTATCAGATTACTATTCAAACCCCTACATGAACTACCCCTTTCTCCTTAGTCTATGGTACTAAAGTTATACTTCCTCTCAAGGTTTAGACTCCTTATCTTTTCATCTCCTTGAAAGATATCATTTTTGAGGACAATTCATCAAGAAAGATTAGCCTAGCTATAACTCTTAGATGAGCATTGCTCCACTTCCCTTGACCATTTACATGTATATCAAGAATGAATTAAATGTTCCTATAATAAAAATTTAAAACAATATGAATTTAACATTGGTGATCTTATCTTAAAATAAAATCAACATGTAACTAACATAGAAAAAATCAAAAGGGAAAAATTTGCTCCAGAATGGCTCGGACCATATATCATCACCCATAAATATGGATATGGGGCATACCACTTAGCCTCTCTTGATGGAAAATTAAAACATGATCCCCTTAATGAATTACATTTACATCCTTTATATTATTAATATATCTTAATTACCTTTGGTCTACCTAGTTTAGTCTCTAGGTTTCGTATCCCTATTACTCATATACCAAATAATGATCTATAGAGGCATGTGGTTATCTGACAATGTTGCCTATTATTAACCTTAAATATGAATACCTTGGATCTATTCATAGCATGATTTAAATTATATAAGCTTCACCTATAATGGGAAGGAGATCCAAATCATTATTTCCTAAAATCCCTCCCTATTACCATTTCATTTTTATATTATCTTGTATCTCAAAACTTTGAAAAATTGTCCTAGGATACCTGAAGCCAATCCATAAAAAAAAATAACATTGGGATCAAAATCAAAAGAAAATCATCTATAAAATAAAAAACAAATCAATATGAATAGACTGCTCTCTCAAAGGATAGCTATAAAATTTACAAAAATATACAAAATATCAAAATCATAGATTGCTCCCTCAAAAGATAGATTTTTCAAAAAATCATATCTTAAAATATATACCACTCCCTCAAAGGATGGCTATCATACATAAAGTATCCATATAAATCTTCCCACATTGATCAACTTTATTTAATTTAGTAGACTTCTTGCATTGATCAGTCTACATGGATTGGCAGACAAGGATTATAGGGTTAACCCTCAGCTGTGGGTATGTAAGATGGAAACATCCTCTTCTTAGAATCCATTTTTATCACATATTACAACCAATTCAATAAAATCCTAAACTTAGTTGACCTAATTTTTTTAGGGTTGTTATTAGTAGTGGGTTAAGAACACACATGCATCACTTTTAAGAGGTTTTTTGGGTCATAGTACTAGCCAATAAATGAGCATTAATCCTTTTGTAAATATAATTATTTACAAAATTTTATGCATATATTAACCAATATCCTAAAATAGGTAATTAACAAGTCTCTGAACATGTAAATCAATAAATTACAATTTATATCCATCATAATCATAATCCATAACCATTAATCATGATCCATACACATTACTTATCATCCATCATCATAAATCCAAATCATAATTTAAGACATCATAAATCCATAATCCATACATAAAATTTACAAATCCATGATCAAATAATCAAATATACATCCATAATCCATGGATAAAATTTACAAATCCATAAACCCATAATCCATAATATAATTAATTCATAATATAATCCTTTTTTTATCATAAAAGCATTAGTCCATACATCAAAATGATAATCATAACCATAATCCATACTCCATAAACAATCCATAATATAAAGCATAATCCATAAAACATTCAATAACATTTATTTCCATATTCAAATCCTCTAATTACATCACATAAAAATTCATAATCATAGTAATCTAATTTAATCCATAACATAAATCCATCACATGTGAAATCCCATAATCTAATCATATTGCATGTAAATCCATAATCTATCGATAACATCCATAAAGCATAATAATCCATAACATCCATACAACATAAAATCCATGAAATCCATAAGCATAATAATCCATAAATCCATCCACAAACATGAAATATATATATCAAAAGATCAATGCACATCACAATGTATGTATACATGTCTATGGCTCACTGGCTAGTATAATGAATATAAATACATATGCATCTATTGAGTGAACTTTAATCTTCTCAGATGAATACTTGGTATATCTCCACCACCAAATCCACCCCCATCTCCATCCCTATCTCTCCTTCAAGTGAGACTCCCCATACTCACTATCTATGTGTGCATGCACTTGGAAGACTAGCCCTATTTGGCTATGTGGTTTGCATAACATGGAGTCTCTAGAAGTTGATCTAGAATGATATGCTCATAGTATCTCATCCTCACCACTAGCTCCCTATACCACTCAATGTTGATGGTCATTATTGGTCTTGTGCTTGGCCCTGTCACCTCTCCAACAATCTATACTAAGGAATCTCTCTACTCCTCCCTCCTCCTTAGGGTGTCCCACTTTGCCTTGTACCTATCCCACTCCTCCACCACCATGTCATGATTCATTTCTAAGGATTCAAACCCCATATATAAAGTATTTATTTGGTTCTACATTGTATCCCAATCTATCTGCACAATAGTCAATGCCCCTACACTACAGTTAGCTATCCCTATAGGGTAATACAATGAGCCCTTAGGGTATCCCTCTCCATTATAAGATCTCTAACATCTATATCCTCATCCTCTATCTCCTCATCTCCCCTAACCTCTCCCCCAACCACCTCATCTCCCATCTCATGATCTATTTCCTCTTCCATCTCCTCAAAATCAACCTCCTCCTCTACCTCCATCTCTTCATCTCCTCCTCCTTGACTTGGTTGTACTACCTATCTTATCACACTACCCAATGATCAGCCCATCATGTTATATATGTGGGAGTTTACCTTGCATCCTCTATGTCTTCCCCTATTAGCACCTACTCTTCCTTTATTGAGACATCTCCTGTCACTAGTCTAGGTAGCTCCCACTCTATGTCATCCCACCTACACACATGCAAGGCCTAGGGTAGATCCTACACTAGTCCAAACTACCATCACACTCAACCAAAATGGAGGTACACCCAATAATATATCTTTCTCCCTATTATCTTCACCTCTATGCTAGCCTATGTAATAAATCATATATAAGGTCTTCATATAATATCAATCACCCTCAACTCCTCTATAACACACCTATGATAATCCAAGTCTCTCACAACACCATCTATAAAAACCTGCACTAGATGAACCTTCTACCATAGGAATGCCATTTTGTAATCTATCTCATAAAACCATATCCATGGGGTACCAATGTGACACACTATCCTAATGTGATCATAGGCCCAACACTGTAATATAACTATAACATCTAAACCATAAAAATTTTGGGTCCTCCAACTTCAAAGCTCCTTATAAATCTTCACTAGTAAGGGAGATGCCCATGCAAAAATGGTGTAGTTCTCTAATATGTCTACAACAACATCAATCAATCTTCATGGAAATATCTCTCCCTTTGAGTTTGGGAGTATGTAGCATGAGATCACCGACATCATCATAGTAAGAATGCCTCTCCCCATTATGATAGCTCTATAGAGAGGCTTGAAAATAAATCCCCCAATAATAAAATTGATACCTTCTACATCATCATTATATAGGCACCTCATATCTTCTCCTCATCCTTGATCATCCACTGGTATTATTAGTGCTCCCTACACTAGATTTCATAATATCTAGTAGATGTCCTCTTCAGTGATGGTTATCTCCTCGATCGGTAGCTAAAAGGTCTCGATCATTATATCCCACAACTCTACCAAATCCACCAATAGTCCTATGTCTATATGGATGTATCGATAATGATGCATCCCTTTTAAGCCTATGACTTCTAAATGGGCCTAGTCATCATCACTCAACTATACTCATAATCACTCTAGTAAAGGAGGTACTTGATGTCATAGTCATAGTAGCCCCCATGCCTATCATCAATATCTCCTATAATCCTAAAAATATCCTAAGAAATATAACTTATCCTAAACTCTAACCATATTATAATCCCTTAACATTTTGTGTGAATCAATGCTAATCACTTACAAATCAACACTGGTCTAGATAAATTGATGTCATTTTATTGAAATGATGTCGATTCCTTGTGAATCATCACCAATTCCCTAGGGAATTAGTGTCGATTCTTTCATGCCATCTCCCCATAACCTAACCTAACCCTAACCACAAAAATCCTAAAAAACTTAAAAAATTCATAAAATAAATCAACCTACCTCATCATATTAGCATCATCATCAACTTAATCTACTACTGCTAGCCTCCATCTTGTTTCATCACACTCTTGTCATTTGAGCTCTCAAACATCATTTAAGGTTTCACAAATAGAAAATGAGTGTTTTTCTACATCAGACTTGCTTAAATACCCCACTTCATATCAGTGTTGATCTATTTTGGATCATCACCATTTAGGTAGATCATCACTGATTCATTTTAGATTAACATCGATTGCCCCTTTTTGCACTACTTGTACTCTCACATACATCCAACCTTACTCTTTAACTATTCCTAGTTCCTTGCCATATCTACCCTATTATTCAACCTATACCATTTTAGGTTCATAGATTTTGACCCCCTAATGGTCCCACATCATGCACAAAGCATGTACTCTTTTGGGTATCTCCATTTAGTAGGTCTTATGAGTATGTTCTCCCTTAAGAATAGTTATCTATATGTAGTATGCACACTATTATAACACACTGGATGTTTTAATCAATCAACCTTATCACTTGTTATCTTTTTTAGCCTTTTTTAAGCCCACCTATTCATAGTTGTGGTATCTGATTATAGGATTTGCCTTGGGGCATCTCTACCTATATTACCTTATATCCTACTAGTGTAAACCATACACATCATGTTATGCATCCACGTTTATTAGTACCTATCTATTATTTATCTATCCCATCCCTTATTCCATTTTTATAACCCATTTCCCACTCTTTATTATCCTCTGTCAGCTCCCAGTTTGAGGGGGGATACCTCCTCACATAAACCTAGGGTAGTGGACCTTTCATAATTTTTGTCTCATGACATATATTTCATACTGCTCCACAAAAAGGGGCAAATATAGACACTATAATTTTATACCCTAGGGATGATTAATTAGGTGTTGTAGGTCATATTTATTTAAATCTCCTAAATAAAACCTATCCTAAGGTTTAGTTTATTTATCAATTACTAGATTGATAAATAGTATTTACTTTTACCTTTTTACCCCTCCTAACCTCCTCATCCATTTATAACTTAAAAATCTACCCCCTAACCATTTTACCCCATGTGGATTCGTTACCAACAAATCCACCTATTTTTGAGCTATTCTCACTTGTGGTTGAAACAAAGGTACTATTTTGGGTGAATCAATGATGATTCACCCATGATCAACACTGATTCTCCAGATCAACATCCACCCATAAATACCCAACCTAACTTTCCATTCTAGACCAAAACAATTATGGCCTCAAACTGTTAGAATTCCTAGAGATTTTATGACATACCTAATGAAACTCTACTGGATTTTCATTATGTTTAGTCATATCTTTTATGCAACACTAGTTACTGCCTATGCTTGTGGAAGAATTTCATTCTGCTCACAAGCTAATCAAAGGTAGGTATCATATTCTATTTTATCATTCTCTTTCAATTAGCATTCTTTTATCCATTTATTTAATCACTAAAATTTTATTAACATCCTTCTTTATCTATTTATCAACTTATGTTAGCAAACCTATCTCATTTTAATTTTCTATTTTATTAAATTCTGCCACAGAGAGAATTGATGCTGCTTCATTCTAAATTGACATCAATTTTACTGATTGGCACCAATCCTATCAAATCAACATCGATATACTATGTTTAAATCATAAACTCTGAGACCTTAATCCTTAGCCTCTATTTGTAATACTTTTTTGATTACTATTGTTTGAACATGGCCTTTTGCTTGTAAATAACTCTACCCAGTTTAGTTCATGACATAACTAGTATCATCGATCTCCCCATAATTTTCCAACCTTTATTTGTAGATCAGAGTAATATAGCCTTTGAGATAGACCTCTCACAATCATTTATTCACCCTCTCGTGAAGCCACTAAATATAATTAGTTGTTATCCAAGATGATGTATATTTTTCTTTTGCTTATTGGGAGGAATATTTCATTTATATTGATATCTTATTTAAGGACTAAATCTTAATCAGTATTGTAATTGTATCATTTATCTATTTATAATTTAATATGATTTTTACTCACTTAATTACATAAATAGTGGACTGACATCCTTCTAAGAAAGTGGTACACTTCTTGGAACTGATCCCTGATCAGGTAGTCCACCCATCTCTTTTATTAATCTATTTTTTTCAAGTATTCAAAAGTGTGCAGGTTAGCCTTCAAAATAAAAAAGGAGCTCTCAGTATCACTTTATTCAAAGTGATGCACAATGTCTTTTGATCCATAGGTATTCCCCACAAACCCTATTTTTTTCAATTTTTAGTAACATTTAATTAAAATAAAATGAAAAAACTACTTAAACATAAAGCTTTCCCATCCTTCTTACTCTATTTTTTCAAAGTGTCTTTCTCAGCTTGTGTAAGGGCATTATATGTTGCATAGTCTGCTAGTTCCACATACTATTTTCAACTATCTCCCATATATCTTGAGACCAAAACAATGATTTCATAGTTAAAGACCAATACTCATAATTTTTTATGTGAAAATAGGGGTTTGTAGACTAGACAAAGATGCACCAGATGTGGAAGCCATTAATAGATTTCAAAATAACTTAGAAAAATGGAAGGGTTGAGGTTCCTTTGGCTTTGATACTATATGAAGGATTTAAACTAACAACAAGAGCTACAACTCTAATATCAATGCTAGAAAATAGAAGAACTAAGTTGTCACAGACAGAAAATAGTAGATAAATAAAAAAACAACCCATAAAAATATAGAGCAAATGAAATAAAATAACTACAGCTGTTAGAAAAATAAATTTGTACTTCTCTCTATATATAATGCTAAAATAATATGGTTAAGTCTCAAGAGCAAAAAACTACATGAAAAAAATTTAGATAATGAGGTGTTATCCATTTTCGGGGGATTGACATACCCACAAATCCTAGAATCACAAAAAAAAATTACATTGTATTTTGAAACTTGATAACAATATACATCCCAAAGGGAACTATACACATTATAAATACTAGACTAGATGCCATTAAATTACTAATAAAGCTTTAAAAAGAGTTACAATCATTTTTCACACAAGTTAATTGATCTAAATTACCTTCACACTTTCCTTGATATCCGCTTTAGCCCCAGACTTCCCACCTACCATCACACCTATTTCGATCCCCTGTTCTAGCCTTGCCTCCCCTTCTTTCACATCCTCAATGTCACAAACACCTGGTGGTTCAAAAATATAGTCTTACAAGATCCTAGTCCCTAGCATTTTTCCTACAAATCCAATATTTTTTTGTAACTAGACCATCTCATCATAATAACATGGTTGTGTTCTGGTACTTTTAGATCTATCGTATACACCAACTACTCAATTTTTGAGCACTCTTTATACAAGGAAAAAGATCCAACAACATTCGAAAACAAATTGTCCTTGTTAATACTCTGAGATATATCAAATACTTACCTACATTCAGATGACTACTTAAAATGCAACAAGAAAGTTTTCATTAGCTTTGCCAAATCCTTATCTTTCACTATCTCCATTCTTTCTACTGCCTCTCACATCATCTTGAGTCAAAAAATAATAATACGTCACAACTATTTTAATAATTATATATAGACTTTATAACTCTGCATAAAAAAGACTTAAAAATAATCACCATTATTAAATGCACACTAAAATTAATCTTTTAAAAATAAACCAACTATTATTAAAATGCACACTAAAATTAATCTACTAATATTAAATGTAGGTTAAATTTTTTTAACATGGAGTTGGGGAGTAAACCTACTATGCAACTGACAACACTCTCTTATCTTATATTTTTTCTCTGTAAAAATTAAAAAAATATTTTTCCATTAAAGATGGTCAAATACGTAATGGTATCTGTAGACAATGAAAAATCACACACCACAATTCCGCATGTCATAACATGACCTCCTTGAACCACCTCCTAGCCATTTAGCCCACCAAATATTCAATTGGCTAAACCCACCCTTTTGACCATTTTATCTTTTGACCTTTGACCGTCGATGATCAGGTGTCCATCACCTGAATAATTAACTCTAACATCAACTTCAACTTGATTTTTTATAATTATCTTATGCAAGTCAATGCATGTTCAAGTTAAATTTAGAATGTAGTGTTGAACCCCTCTTGAACCTACACTTCCACCTCTCCTTATTTCCTATAAAAAGAGAGGAGTAGGAGGTGAAAATAATAGACAACCATTTATTTGTAATTATTAGGAGCCATTTACAGGTCAATCAATCGACATCAACTATCATCAGCATCAATAATCATCACCAATAATCTCCATCAATGAAATTCTTCTTCATCAAGCTATCAACTAAGTATTTTATCATTTTTCCAAGTTAGTTTTTTATAGATTGCACCCAATCCCTGACCTCTTAACCATCTAAGCACTCAACCTTTGAAATGGACCCTTCTAATATTTACCCTCTATCTCACAACCAACAACCAATTGAAACCAACCTTGAACTAAATCAATCAACCTCACCCAACTGAGTTATTTGACCTAGAATAGATCGACAGTAACCGTCAATGATCCCTGTGACCATCGATGGTTTGTCTAATCATCGATGGCTAGCTCAACTATTCAAAAACTAAAAAACAACTAGTAAGCCCCTAACCACCCAATAACCTCAACAAAACTCTTTTTTCTTGACTTCTATCATACTACAAACTAGAAACAACAACCCGATCATACCTGAACCATATTTTGACAGTTTGGCTTTCACATTAATGTTATCTTGTTAATATAAGTATTTATTTTGAATAGTATTTATTTAACCTAAATTAATTACTTTCATTTATGTTATGCAACTTTATTTTATCAACAACATTAATTTGTTCTTAAAAGGTTGATTGACATCCTCCAACAAAGTCATGTACTTCTTGGATCTACCTTGTTGGGAAATCCACCTTCCTACCTAACTAACAAACCATTTTTAGTCTCTTTCTTATGCAGGTCATCCTCCCAAGCCAAAGAGGAGCTATCACAACCGTCTAGATCATAGAGCGCAAACCAAATCTAGGTTTTTCTACCATATCCTTCTCGAGTTTCGTTTCTCTTCCTTCCAAAGAACATAAGCAAAATTTATCTGAAACATTATGGAATTTTCGGTGGGACCCTTGAATCTTTACTTGGGTTTTATTTTGTTTTCATCTATATGCTCTTCTCCCTATTTTGTGCTCATAAGAGAAATTAATTTTTTTTTGGGTTTAAAATCAATTAGATTTATTGGTTGCTTGGAAGTTTATCTCACTTAGTTAAATTAAAGCAAAGTAATTCAATTGTAGCATCACCTATGTCACACACACAAACCAAACAACCTACATCAATCAAACATCATCACAACTTGACATAATGCCTGAATAGGATTTCATCATCTAACAATCACCTTACCCTTCTTGACAATCCTACTTGGAGATCATTACCAAGGAAAAAACCAACTCATCTCTCTAGTTGAGTATAAACTCTAGAAATTGATATATAATGGCTAAGCACCTGACACCCTTATCGCTATGGTGTGTGAAGTGAGGGGGTAGGCCCCAATACCAAGACATGTACTGCTTTCTAATACATATCCTTTTGAGAGCCTTAAATACAACCTAAAACCAACCATAGACTTCTTTGCTAGTACCCACTCTATAAGCCAAGTTGAGTCACAAAATTTAAACTTAAGGCTTAAGCCATAAGAGAGACTAAAAAGAACTTTAGGACTTAACACACTATTCATTGTGTCCTTTATCTTCTTGACCTTTTTCTTGTCTTCTCTTTGTTTGAGTTGTGAGGAATCTAACCCCCTTTAGAAACCTTCTACCATTTTTCCTTCATCCACCTCATCTCCAGTTCCTTGTTCAATGGGGAGCCCATCTATATTTTTGGTTGGAGATCCTAATTTTGTTAGACTCCTAGAAGATAAACCTCTTGCCTTAGAAAGTTACCTTGCATCATGATCTACTTGTGCTCCCAACCTTACTTACCATCAACCCAATCTCACCTATAACCAACCTAAGCTCACCTACAACCAACCTAAGCTCACCTACAACCAACCCAACCTTTCCTATAATCAATTTAACCTCAACTAAAAATAATTAGAAACCTTTCAATAACCACTTGATCATCACCTCAACCAACCAATAACCTTTCAACCCTTATTTGACCCTTGCCATAACCCATCTCAACTATCTCAACCTCACCAATTTTTTGCTTACCTATCCTAATCATCATATCAATTACCTCAACCGCATCAAACTTTTGATTACCTACCTCAGCCATCATATCAATCACCTATACCCCATTTATGGAAACCTTATTTATCTCAAAACCAAGACTTGGTACATCCCCCTAGTCATACAACCCATAACTACCAACCTAACAACTATCAAACCAACCACTATCAACCTAATTTATCAACCTCATCAAATCAAACCAACAATCATTCAACCAACAACTATCAAATAAACTCTTCTAACCAATCAATCTTATCACCCTTACCAACATTATCAAACCTATCAATCTAACCTACCTTACCAACCTTTTCAACCTTTTCAACCTTATCAACCCCATCAAATCCAACCAATAACTACCAACTTACCATATTGAACCAACCAAACTTTTTTGAAGCCACCTAGCCATATTAAACCTACCCACCATATCAACCATGCCCAATCTATCAAATAACTCAACCTTACCCAACCTCTCAAACAAACCTACCTTATCTACCTTATCAAACCAACCAAACATTTTGAACCCACCAATATTATTAAACCAGCCAACCTCATCAATTCAAACTAATAACTATCTCAAAACCAAGACTTGGTATATCCCCCTAGTCATACAACCCATAACTACCAACCCAACAACTATCAAACCAACCACTATCAACCTACTTTATCAACCTCATCAAATCAAACCAACAATCATTCAACCAACAACTATCAAATAAACTCTTCTAACCAATCAATCTTATCACCCTTACCAACATTATCAAATCTATCAATCCAACCTACTTTACCCACCTTTTCACCCTTTTCAACCTTATCAACTCCATCAAATCCAACCAATAACTACCAACTTACCATATTGAACCAACCAAACTTTTTTAAAGCCACTCAACCATATTGAACCTACCCACCATATCAACCATGCCAAATCTATCAAATAACTCAACCTTACCCAACCTCTCAAACAAATCTACCTTATCTACCTTATCAAACCAACCAAACTTTTTGAACCCACCAATCTTATTAAACCAACCAACCTTATCAATTCAAACCAATAACTATCAACCAAAATTTTCCAACCCACCAACCTTATCAAGCATACCCAACCCATCAAATCACTCAAAATTGTCGCATTAACCCAACTTATTTGACCAACCAACTTTACCAAACCAACCGATTAGCTCACAACCTCAAGATCCATTGGTGCACCCTCTGCCTAGGTAGTATACATGCTAGGGGAATCATATGCCTCAATCCTTGATAAACTCTTAAGGGCTTCTATCATTATACTTCCTCAAATAAAACCCATTAATGCTTCTCTTCCAAAACACATTTAGTTTATAGAGAATGATTTTTGTACATATCATCGCACAAACGGACATGTGATAGATAGTAGACAGATTGGGTCTTTTAAGATGATCATCCAAAACCTTATCTATCAAAAGGAGGTTCCAAAGGATATTCTTCATGTTCCCCCCAACCTAGCCTTGAATGTCTTCAAGCAATCAATCATTGAACCTCTTTCTGCACCCATTATTGTGCCAGCCCATAATCAAATCCCTCAACACGATGAGGTCTATTAATTATATTTGGTCCTTATCGCATCTATTACTAGGAAAGCCATAATCAAAACCCCAACCAATACACTTGTTAACTACGTGCACCCTTTTCAACTTCTTTTTGAAATCATCACTAAGGAAGAATAAACCTTACACCAACCACTTGTTGACCAAGAAGAGCCTTCTCAACTTTCCTTTAAAACTATCACTAAAGAAACCAACCCACCTCTTCCACTTCCCTTTTTAATGCAGCCAACCCAAACTCAAAACACCTTGCCTATAACTAAATCCAACCTAACCTCAACTAAAATTAAACCCATTTAATCCCTCTATAATCTACTAGTTTTCATCTACCTAATGACATTTTCTTTGGTTTGATTCCCTTTTAAACAGGGTTAAATCTTTGTCACCATACCTTACCAAACAAAGAAAATAGACAAGCAAACCCAACCAACAAGCTGAATCAACCACCCATCCTACCTTACCCAACTAATCAAACCAATCTCTAAACCAAATCAATCAATCACAATAAACCCAACTTTTAATCCAACCATAAGTAACTTATCTATCAACACAAATCAACATCACCCCCGCATTCAAGATTTATTAAATTTTGGCTACCCTTTTATCCAAACTACCCAAACCTCCCCTAAGCTCTCTCATTGGGATAATCTAAAATTCTTATCCTACCCACCTCTATTTCAAGATGATGTTCCCAACATCATTTATAAACCTCAAACCTGCCCAACTCTGACCCAATAATGTTTCCCTCACAATAGCACCATAATAGAGATCTTGCCTGAACCACTATCTGTAACTTAACTCCAAACTGACAACAAAAAACTAACAACCCTTGGGGGGCAAATGAAATCATATTCACTCTTTCTAAACCCTCTTTACTAACCCATGTATTTACCTGGGAATATTTTCCCACCTCAACATTCGTGGAAAGAGCATCTTTAGGAATTCTTCCTCTAAAAGCTTCGACCGAACAATAATCTCAATATTAACCAATTAACAAACCAACCCTTGGCACTTGTGCCTCAACCTAAACTTAAGCCTACCTAACCAAACCAAAGGAAAACTAACAACCATGGAAATCCAACAAAGATCTAACAACTATCACCTAACCAACTTTACCTTTTTGCCTTTATCAATCTAGTATATTTTCCACATCTAATCAAGTGTCAGAAGGTAACTGGGAGACCTCTTCTCTCCTAATTGGCTCAAACCATTTACATGTAGGTGTGGATCTGAGGCATATCATAACCTAAACCCCTTAATGCTTTGCATTCACATCCCATTCTTTTGTTAAATCAAGTTCTTTGTTATCTTGTGTCTCACTTAAGCTCATCCCATCTTTTCATCCATCTTCATTTCTTTATTTTAAGGATAATCGATTAAAATAGGATCATGTGATTATTTGTCACACCATTAACCTAATCTTAAGCATGGGTACCATGACTCTACCTATGGCATGATTCTCATGGACACTTTTTCCCCCTTATAGGATGAATCCCCATGGTCTTTGTCACTTAAACCTCTTTCACCCATCATTCCTCTTCTTTTGCTATGGTTTTGCCTCTATAATGGAAAGCCTTCAAACCTATATAGACTTGCCCATGTCTAAACCAGCATAACATTCAATTTGGGATACCAATTATCACTTGGTTCAAATATATTTAGCATTGTAGACTGCTCCCTTGAAGGACAACTACCCAAAACTATAAAAAATTTGCTTCAAAAGGTAGGTTGTTCCCTCAAAAGACAACTATCAACATAAACAAATTCAAAGCTTATACTACTCCCTTGAAGGATGGCTAAACTAAACATTTTTCAAGTAAGTAATCACTTGGAATATTCTCGCATTGATCAACTTCCCAAACACATCAAATAAAAAAACATCAAAAGACCCAAAGTCAAAAGTAAAAAACAAAGCAATCCCAAAGAAATCTTCCATCAGCTTTCACACAATGTTTGTAGACTTCCTACCTTGATTAGTCTACACCAAAATTGGAACATGGACTTGTCTATAATGGTTCTTAAGTGACCTATAAGAAGGGTAAGCCATCCCCATAAGAAGGTTACAATATCGTTTATCCACCTACCATTCATATCCACCTTTCATCCTCTACTAAATCAAGGGATTTTGAGCTTAGTTGACAACTACTGATCAAACCACTTCTTATAAGCAATGAACTAACACTAATGCAATCCATAAAAGGGGATTATGCTCTTAAGCCCACCCATCTTGCTATTATGGTTTTTGCTAATTGGAACATTTAGCCTACTCCTAATTTCATGACTACCTTGTCAAGATGCATGTCTTCCTTTTTCAAGTCATTAATGCCCCTAACTACCCACTTTGTACCTTTTTGCTAGGAAATGGGGCACTTTTTTACCAAACCAAGAGGTACTCCAAATTGGGTAACTAATTTGAACACCACCAACCATTGGAGATTACCTTTCTCCATAACCCAACCTTACCTTTTCAAACCATTACCTAAACTAACCATTGGAGATCACCTTTATCCACCAACAAAACCGACTCATAGAGACTACCTTCTCCACCCACCTAGATAAGCACCTCACCACCTCACCCTTGTTCCACTTCCACCCAACTAGCGTGCATTTTTTGATGACTTTTACTTGATTCTTTTTGACCGCATAGACAACAATTACCATGTTGAACTTTTTAAAACTTTTGCTACCTTGCACACACTTGACCAACCTATGTCTTCTTGGGAGCACTTCCTACCTTGGATACCTGTAACTTCACTAAACCAGTTTGTGTTTTCTTCAAGAGCACTTCCCACCTTGGATACCCATGAAACCACAGACATTGCTTAGGAGACTTTCATTTACAAGTGAATCCAACTGCCATACCTAAATGCGGCCACGTGGTCCACTTGTCACTTATCCTTCTAGCACCAACCTTTATTATTATCAACTATGACAACCTAGTCTATGCATGATCTTGACTATCGCACCTTTGTCACGCTTAGTGTTCCTGTTTGCACTTTAGTGCCCAACCTATCACCCACCTTCATGACGTCCAAATTCATCATCACCTTCACCACTCATCAAACTTTCTCCCGATTCTGTTTCACCTCATCACTTTTCAATTTGAGTGGGAACACCTCCCATGCTTGAGGCAATCTGACCTTCAACCTACAATCTATTTTTTGTTTTGTAGTTTGATGATACAAGCTACATAACAAAAAAAGGTAAATGTAGACACCGAAAAACTACACACCATGGTTTTGCATGTCATAACTTGACCTCCTTTAACCACCTTCTAGCCATTTACCCTGCCAAACCTCCAATTGGCTAAACACACCCTTTTGACCAATTTAACCTTTGATCTTCATCCATCGACGGTCAGCTTGATCATCGACAGTCAGATGTCCACCGCCTGAATAGTTAACTCAAACATCAATTGCAACTTGGTTTTTTATAATTAGCTTGTGTGAGTCAATGCATGTTCAAGTTAAATTTAGAATGTAGTGTTGAACCCCTCTTGAACCTACACTTCTACCTCTCCTTTCTTATAAAAATAGAGGAGCATGAGGTGAAAATGATAGACAACCATTTATCTGCAATTATCAAGAGCCATTTGCATCTACCATCTTTATGTGTCAAAGTTTTTTTCAGATCAATCAATTAGTATCAGTTGTCATTAGCATCAAAAATCATCACCAACAATCTCCATCAATGTACTTCTTCATCAAACTATCAACTAAGTATTTTGTCATTTTTCCAAGTTACTTAGTTTTTTATAGCTTGCACCCAATCCCTGACCTCTTGACCATATGAGCACTCAACCTCTGAGCCGGACCCTTCTGAGATTCACCCTCTATCTCACAACCAACAACGAACTGAAACCAACCTTGAACCAAATCAATCAACCTCGCCCAACTGAGCTACTTGACCTAGACCAGACTGACAATAACCGTTGACGGTCCTTGTGACCGTCGACGGTCTGTCTAATCGCTAACGATCAGCTCAACCACCGACTGTTAGCTCAACTGCCAATGGTCACCATCAGACCAAAAATGGGCAAGCAACCAACAAGCACCTAACCACCCAATAACCTCAACCACACTCTTTTTTCTTGACTTCTGTCACACTACAGACCATAAACAACACCCAGATCATACCTGAACCGTATTTTGACAGTTTGATATTCACCTTAATGTTATCTTGTTAATCTAAGCAATTCTTTTTAATAGTATTTATTTCACCTATATTAAGTACTTTCAATTATGTTATGCAACTTTCTTTTATCAATAACATTAACTTATTCTTAAAAGGTGGATTGACAATGTCCAAGGAAGTCGTGTACTTCTTGGATCTAGCTTGCTAAGGAATCCACCTTCTTACCTAACTAACAAACCATTTTCTAATTTTTTTTTTATATGTAAGGCATCCTCCCAAGCCAAAAATGAGCTCTCACAATGTCTTAGTCACGGAGCGTAAACCAAATCTCGATTTTTCAACCATATCCTTCTCGAGTTTCTTTTCTCTTTCTTTCAAAGAACATAAGCGAAATTTCTTTGAAACAATATCAATAGACGAAAAGAAGTAATGCCAAAGAAATCTTCACGAAAGGTGTTTTTAAGAGGCGAATCCATCCACATTCCCCTGCTTTCGGATTCAAATACGCACATCTGTTTTCGAGAAACCCCAGTCATAAAACTTATATATATATATATATATATATATAGTCTTTTGACAGTGATTTGTGACGGATTTCAAGCCGGGGAACGGATGACCTGCATTTTCGTGACTGAAATTTAAGGATTGGTTGGTTATAAGCATCAATGGTGATTTTTGATTGGATGCTAGGGCTTTTTTTTGAAGTAGAGAAATGCTAGGCATTTCCGATCATCTACTGAATGATCTTAATCATGTGCAGAAGCAGAGCATTTTGAAGCCGATAATGTTTAAATTTAATTTCGGGAGTGCAGGTTTTGTACTTGATTACAATCCCGTGGTAGCCACACTGAAATACAGCTACGACCACCTTCAATGCGATCCCGTGGTAGGCACTCTCAGAGAGGCCTGTAGAGAATGGGGATTCTTCTATATTGTAAACCATGGAGTTCAACCATTCTCGAAAATGTGGAGTCCCTAGTCTGCCAATTATGTGCAACGCCTGTAAGATTCAAAGAAAAGACTACCGCTTCAAACTCGAAGGAGAGCTACGCCTGTAGGATTATATGGACGAATTTTGCTTCACAGATTTCCTCATTCCAATTCAGTGAAAGAAATTCGTGACATATGGCGCTTGGAAGGAAACCCAGAGTTTTGGCATGTTTGCTACTATTTTATTTTTCCGTGTGTCAATGCTTTGAACTTCTGTTGAGTGTGGTGTTTTTTTTGTTTGGCAGCGATACGATTTGAAGGTGACATCTGAAGTTGGCATAACCTATTATTATTGATCAGTTTGTCCAAGAACAAGTGTCTAACCATTAAATGAAACATGCAGATTAAAAGAATGCCCATATCTTTCAGCTTCAGATTGAATTATTAGAAGATATCATGGAAAACCATAAACCTTGAGATGGAATTATTAGAAGATATTATTGAAAGCCACAATGAGATTACATTATTTGTGAGCCAAATAAATAGCCCAATGATATCCTATAAAGAAGGGTATTGAACATATCAAACTAAACAAATATGCTAAAGAAAGCATAAACAAATAGCCAACCAAAATATTTGGCTTTATGAAAAATCCTAGCAATTAGATAATTAAAGTATTAGATAGTTAAAGCATAGGGATGTTTTATTATAAACAAGAGCAGCATAGCGGTTAATCTCTGTTTGTATATTGTCACTTGTTTTTGTTTAAATTTGTATATAAATTTACAATTAATTGTCAGGATATTATAAAGGGTAGATGCTTATAAAGTATAACTATGTTGAGTTTTTATCTTATAAGATAAACACCCAGTTCGAAAGATGCAAAATGGACCCTAAGAGTCAATACACTTACACACTATATGTCACAACTACTCATTAATGTATTTCCTCAATATAAGAGGGAAGAAAATACAATACCAATGATCTATAAGATAATAGAACATATATATAAACCAACAGAATTGAAAATTGTAAAAACCCAGATTTTATTATGACTATTATTTAAAACCTTTAAAATATAACAGCAACCTAAACTATCTAATAAAGAATGTCATGCATGTTTTTAATTATTAATAATTAAAAATAGAAAAAGAATTAAAGTGTCAGACTATCTAATAAAGAATGCGATGCATGTTTTTAGTAAATAGTAAATGAATATATACCTTAGAAATATCCCATGTGAGAAAACTCCAGACACTTTCAGTTTGAAAAGAAAACAACTACATTCTCATTGCTACATTTTTCATAGCGAAACACAAAAATTGAGATAGAGAGAGTCCAACGAAACCTTATGAGCAGCATGGAGCTCTAGTTAAAACTACCAAACTGTTAGTGTCAGGAATATGACACAAATTCAGAAAACTTATCCCATATCAAGTAAATTTGTACAATAAATTCAAAACACAATCCCCTTATCATGTTTCGACCAATGGCCTTATAAGGCCCATGCCTGAACCACTTCCCACATGTTTGATATCTGTTGCCTCCAACATCCCCATGTGCAGAAAATCCAGTGCCTCCTCTCTCCAGGGCAACCAAATGCTTTTCCTTGTAGCTCTTGTTGCAAACAAAACAAACTTTGTCTATTACAACAAATTTTTCTGCGCACTTTTTACAGTAAACATGACCACATGTGCTGATTGCCATTAAAGTATGTCTGTTTGTTAAGTATATTTGCAGCTAGGGCAAATACAACTGCCTCCCAAAAGCCTCAGATTGCTTCTCATGTTTATCCTTTGTGAAAATAACAAGAAAAAGAAATTTCATCCTTAGCTTTTCTTTATTTTCTGGGCAAATTGTATCAATTGAAGGTGCTTCAACTTTCACTAGTGCATCAGGAGTCGCAGAAGGCAACCAAAATGCTTTCATTGACCGAAGAGCTTCCTCTTCAAATGAGGTCACCTTAACACTATTGGCCCCATGAAATTTATCTCAAACATGGGTTCTTGTCATTATACTGAGGTACCGCAGCATTGTTTTGCTGATCAAATGCATCAAGCTCCTGCTGCCTCTTCAAAACCAATTTCTAATCTTCCTCTTCTTTCACTTGTTTCTGCTGTGCAACATAGCTTGCAAGCTTCCTGTCAATAAACACATTGGATTCAATGAGCTTCCAGCATCATACACAAACTTCTGGAAAGATTTTTAGAAATCAACCCAAAAGAAATAACACAACCCTTGCTTATTTGTATATGGAGCAAATACAATTGAAAGAAACTAAACTGCCTACAGATAGACTGTGATGCCATTCAACACAGCGGAACAGATGTAAACATGACTCAAAAAACTTGCAAAGACATGTAGAAACAAACTAACTATTTCTATTAATGAGATTCATAATACAGACTCTTTTAATGAGCTTCAGCTCTCATCCTCATAACACAATGGCCATTTTGTAGGCCTTCACAACTAGATTCAATGGCCGTTCTGAGGCTCATTGACCCTACCAGCTTCAGCTTGGATGCACTTATGTGCATACACAAGTCATACAAGTAGGAGCTTTTACTCTCAACACCTAGCACTGCATGCTGGTGGAATGAACTAGGCAGATCTACGCTGCTCCAGAATTCATTGGTTAACACAATACATCCAACCTCCATTTATAGCAGTCTATGGAAGTCTCTAGAGAAGTCTGCTCAATCAATGAGCTCAATGAACAATAGTAAATGTATTTAATGAAAAGATCTATTAGATCGGATATGCATCGATTAAGTATGCACCAAGATATGCTAAAGTCACAAAGATGTGACAGAAAGATAGCTGGTTAAAGATTTGGTCTTTGGCATGTTCATTAGGTAGGCTAGAGTACCTACATGCCTACGACCACATTTTCCAACACTCCCCCTTACTCTAGACTACCAGAGTATTCTTCGGAGATACATCTTTAGAGCAACATACAAACATTCTCCCGCTTAAGTTGAAAACTAGTCTCACGCTGCAATTTTTTTTTTGACACTGCCTCTCATGCGAAATACACTGCCTTGCGAAATACATCACCTTGTATGTGGAATACACCACCACTATGCAGACTTCAGTCTGATCTTGAACACATTCGACGCCTCTTATCTTTGGCATTAGATGCATCTTTGGAGCATCTTCCTATCTTCAGAGTAGTCTGACCACACTTTTGCGCTTTCTTCTTCACGCTTCTATCTCCCACGACATAGTTAACCATCCTCTACCATGCAGGCTGTGATCTTCTTGATAATAACAACATTTCATGGAAACTAAAACTAGAGCTACAGCTCTATGAAACACTTAAGACAAGAAACACAGATTACAAATGAAAAACATAACAAAACAAATTCTTTTAATGCACTTGCTTATAACAGAGAGTCATATTACAGACTCTTTTAAGGAGCTTCAGTTGGCTCTAACAACATCTTCAGAGAAGGATCTTTTTTAATATGCGTACATTGATCTTTGAATATCCAACTCTCCCATGGTTTCCAAAAAACTTCATCAAGCAACCCCTTGATTCTTCTTGTAACAGCTGCAATCCTTTCACCATATTGACCGTCACCATATCGGTCATAATAAAACAAACTCCATGGCCAACACACTTTCTAGAATGCTATGACATTCACAAAATGGCTACAGACTCCCATCTATACAACTTGTATTCCAACTTCTCCACAAGCGATCCTTTTGGCAGTGTATTTCTTTATGTCTTTTAACACATGCTGATTTCAGGTTGCTGCTCCACACATACAATGAAAACCTCTGTCGACACATATCCAAATGCAAAATCTCCATCCAATTTCATTGTTGCTCGCTTCATCCCTACTACTCTCCATTGGCCTGTGCAAAAGCATTCTATAGATTATGACACTCTCCTCAACTCGGTGCATTTCTTACGGTTAGGTGACTGCAATATCCTACTATGATACAAACAAGAAACCTCTTCATAGCTTTATCCTTGTTATGGTTGTTGCAAGGCTTCTCCACGATCTGTTGATCACCTAAGTGCTATTATATCCTTTCTTACGCTATTATATCATTTCTTATGCCTTGCAAGTTCTATCTCCATGTTGGATTTCTTCCAATGACTTAGCTTTAGCTGATGCGATGAAAAGATGCATTCAACAACTGCTATAGCACACAAAAAACATAGGTTCTCTTTCCAAAGCTGTCTTCAAGATTTTTCGTTTCCAATGGTTTATTGCAATGGTTGGCTCTTCTTTCTTCAGTTGGCCCTGCCAGACCTGCGTGTTGGTCCTCCAAACTGGGTCTGCTCTCACGATTTCCCCCTTTCAATAGAGCTCTGTTGGCTGTGCATCTCTTTTACTAGGCTCCTGCACTCTTATCACACCTCTAGCCTTGGTGCTTCCTTTTAATGGCTTAGCTACTTTGTTCTCCATCTGACACAACTGGTTCTCCCTTGAATGCCTTGCAGCTGTTGTTGCTACCTCTCCCATGAACTTCTATTTTTGTCACACAATTTGCCTATTTCTTCAGGCTCTTCTCTGATGATAGTGTTGTTACTACTGCTGCAACTTTCTAGGATTTCTAACTACTCTTGTGAGTAGCATTTCAGTCTTCTCTACTAGAACTCAGTTGCATCTTTCCCATGATCTGTCTGATCTCAGCAGGCTACAAATGCTCTACTGTCATTACAAAAACCACAACACTCAACTCCAACATACACATAGCTTACTCTACATGACAATCTTCAATGAATCTACCAGCAAAGAGACTCGATTCATGGACCTGTCTGCAACAAGTTCGACATTTATGCTTTTGCGAAAGCTTCACTAGCTTAAAACATACACAACAGAACTATACAAAACTATAGAGTCTGGGATGTTAGAAGGATGTGAGCTACAACTCAATCTTTTACAGGATCAAAACATACTATACTTTAGACATAGGCTTAAATAGACAATGGAACAAACCTTCGGCTCTGAACCGACCACAACTTCCCAGGATACTCTCCATGGGATCATTGTGGAATATGCTTGTTGGACATGTAATCCCAACAACCGTATTTACTCCTCCTCCTATTCATCCTCCAGCTGTTCTGATCATGCATTACTTCAAATTAATCTTTGAAGACTTTTGAAAAAGAAACCTGCCCTGTCTGTTCTTCATCATGTTCCTCATTAAATTTTTTGCAGGGGTTATCATGAATGTATGGGCTCCCATCACCAACGTATTGAAAGAGGATGGATTTTTTCAAATCCAGAATGCAGTCAGTCAAGTCCTTTTTCTAGTTTTTTGGATGTTTTTAATTAGGGTGCTACGTAGAAAATGTTATGCTCTGTTTTTTAGTTTTTTTAAAAAAAGAGCAACAGCTCTATTTTTTTCTTATGTGTGCAATGCTCTGATACCACATGAAAGAAACTAAACTGCCTACAGATAGACTATGATGCCATTCAACACAGTGGAACAGATGTAAACATGACTCAAACAACTTGCAAAGACATGTAAAAACAAACAAACTATTTCTATTAATGAGATTCATAATACAGACTCTTTTAATGAGCTTCAACTCTCATCCTCATAACACAATGGCCATTTTGTAGGCCTTCACAACTAGATTCAGAGGCTCATTGATCTTACCAGCTTCAGCTGGGATGCACTTCTGTGCATACACAAGTCATACAAGTAGGAGCTTCTGCTCTCAACACCTAGCACTGCAGGCTGGTGGAATGAACTGGGCAGATCTACACTGCTCCAGAATTCATTGGTTAACACAATACATCTGACCTCTATTTATAGCAGTCTATGGAAGTCTCTAGAGAAGTCTGCTCAATCAATGAGCTCAATGAACAACAGTAAATGTATTTAATGACAAGATCTATTAGATCAGATACGCATCGATTAAGTATGCACCAAGATATGCTAAAGTCACAAAGATGTGACATAAAAATAGCTGATTAAAGATTTGGTCTTTGGTGTGTTCATTAGGTAGGCTAGAGTACCTACATGCCTACGACCACATTTTCCAACAACAATCACTAATTCTACCCAAAATAAAATAAAATAAATTTAAAAAAAAAAATGTTTTCAAAATAAAATTTCTCCTACAATCACTATAAACCAAACATATTCACCATGTTTACACTTTATGCTATGTATTTTACTGATTATAAATTTGTATCATGTAGACCCCGCAATATATGTATTCACAACACAAACAGCTCTTATGCCAACCATAAACACCTAAGGCATCCGAGTACATGTCCTAGACTTACAACATTCAATTGAACACATGCATAGTTCCAGTAAATCCATAATATATAAAAAATAAATTACAAGTGAATTGGAACACCTCTTAACATATAGAGAACATGAAGAGAAATACAGCATTAGTAAAAGCTTTCTTGATAAAGGACCAGGCCTCTCCAAAGAATTTGGAGGATGCAGCTTCATTCATAGATGCATACAAAATGAAAACAGAGTTCGCTTGTTGTTTTTCGAGTGTCTCTGAGGCATATTCTCAGCACAGAAAAATGTACAGATCTGATTGAGTGGGAAGACAAGTATGAATTTCGACTCTTTACAGAATTGTAGATGTAGTTACAGAGATTTTTATATTTAACAAGATGGGTTTTATAGCAGATATTATTCTATACAACACGCTTGCTAACACGTATATCAAGTGTGAGAGTGCGGCAGATGCTCACAAAGCGTTTGAAGGAATGCCTGAACGAAATGCATTCTCATGGACTGTCATGATTTCAGCATATGCAAGACAAGGTGTTTTTGAGGAAGCTTTTTCCCTTTTTAACCAAATGCAGCAAACAGGCATCCTGCTAAATCACTTCGCCTACATCAGCATAATGCCGGCATGTGCGGGTGCACAACGTGTGAATCTTGAGAATGGGGCGTCTAACCCGACGAATGGAAGCGGGCATTTTGGATGGGGAAGGCGGACCTTATAACAAAACCTATGCCCACAATCTGTAACAAACGCATCATTTATTGTTTGTATATAGTAACATGAGTTTTATATTGCGATTATTTTGGAAGAGATGATTACTTTTATTTTTATATATGTGTCTTTTATTTATATAATTATATAAATATAAATGGAATATTTTATAAAAGTATATGTGGAATATTTTTTAATATTTGATATTAAATTTAGGAATGTATTTTTAAAAAAAAATTATTTATTGAATTTTTGGATAAAAATTATTGTTTTAATCAATTTCTAGAGTTATTTATAGGGCCAGGACTAATTACTTATTTAATTATGTTAATACTTTTTTTAATGATTGAATGGAAAATAGTTTTGAGTTTATGTTAAACTTTATAAATTTATCTTTACTTAGAGGTTTAGTCATTATATTTATGGATTTTTCAAAGATAGAACAATAATAAAAATAAATGTCTTTATTATTAACCAACTATCTAATATAGTGGTGATGAATTTCATTGTGTTTTATTCTTGCATGAAAAATTGGAATATTCACCAGTTTTAGTACATTGGGTGTAGATGAATCAAGTTGAATATCCTTCAGAATTGTTTGAATCTACATCAATTCTTGACCTGCACTAATAATTGTTTTGTACTCGTCATTAGCAAAAGACAAGGCAACTGTATTTAGAAGCTTAATCTGCTATAAAAATACACCTAAATCAAGAGTGAAAATCTAACATGTTGTAGACCTTATATTAATTGATCCTACCCAATCTGAATCAGTATGTTTCATTAGCTTAAAATCCACAGATTTCTGATATAAAATGCCAAAGTCAAGAGTTCCTTTGACATATCTAAGAATTCATTTTGCAGCTTGCGAATGTTCTTCACATGGTTTAGACATGAAGCAAGAAAGATAACTCACTACAAAACAAAAATATGGTCTAGTAATAAGATAAAACAAACTTTCAACTAATTGTAGACACACTATTTCATTGAGCAGTGGTGAATCATAGTTAGTTGAGAGTTTTGTCCCAAATTCCATAGGTGTAGTAGATGGATGACAATCATACATTTTGAATTTGTCTAACAAATATATGACATATTTTGTTTGAGAAACAAAAATAGAATTGCCAAAACTATAACATTGTCAAAATTCTATACCTATAACATATTAAAGCAAACACAGAGCAGTCATTTCAAACACTGAATAGATGTCAACTTTTACCTATTGAATAAAGACAAAAATGCATCCGATGATTATAAGCTCATCAATATAGACAATTAATATCACTATGTCATCACCAATCAGTTTAACATAGAGAGTAGATTATGAATCACTTCTTCTAAAGCCAAACTCTCTAAGATATTTATCAAAATTGAAATACCAGGCTCGAGGAGCTTGACAAAGTCTATACAAGGAATTAACTAACCTAAAAACCCAATGCTTTTTTTTCAGGAATCTAAAATCTTTGTAGTTATACCATGTACACTTATTCCTTCAATTTTTCTTTTAGTAAAATACTTTCAACATCCATCTGATATACCCATCACTAAAACTAAGCAACAATAGCAATAACCATTTAAAATGTTATCATTTTTATGGTAGAAGCAAAAGTTTCTTCATAATCTACTCCCTTCTATGCATATCCCTTTACAATGAGACAAGCTTTGTATTTATCCAAAAAAGCATCTGACTTACATTTTACTTTATAAATCCATTGCATCCAATGGATTTCATACCTTGGGATAGATTAGACAAAACCCAATTTCTATGTTTCATTAATGCTTCATACTCCACCTTCATGGAAAATTCTCATTCAAGATTTCCTTTAGCTTCTGCATAATTATTTGGTTCAAATATTTGTGAAACTATTAAATTTAGAGAAAATTTTACCTGCTTATGACTTGACATTGCTTGTTCCGAGATTTGGTGGATCTTTTTTCTATTGTGAGTGGAAGTTCATCATCCTTGATATTTTCCAATGTGCCATAATACCACTTTGGTATTTTATATTGACTAGTATGATTTGATTGTGAAACACTCTATCTTACTAGATCATTCTATGGAGCTTGAATTATCTAGTGTGTCTTTTTGAGACTTGTTCCACTTTAGTATTTGAACTTGATTCGGGATCATGACTAGTTATCCATAAATTAATAATATCAATGTGTTTACCATCACTCGAGAAATATGCATTTTTATATCTATTATGATATATTTATTTACAAGAGCTTTATTTGTAGAGATAACTAGTAAATCTATATGCTTTGGATTTCTCACTATAGCCAACAAAAATGTACCATGTAATTTTTGTATCTAAACCAATGCTTTTTATTTAGGAATGATTGCAAAAATAACGAAACAAAAAAAATGCAAAAATCACTTACATCAGGTGTTCTACCTGACCATGTTTCTTTAGGTGTGATGTTCTACATAACAAAACATAAACTTCTATTAAGGATGCATATTATAATATTGATAGCTTCTGCATAATAACAACAAAATACATTTCTATTTTTTCACAATATGTGTCACCTCCATGATAGTCATGTTTCTTCTTTCCACTACTCCATTTTAATATGGAGTATAAGGAGTTATATATTGTCTATGTATACCTTCATATGTGCAAAATGCTTTGAATCTTTTTGAGATGAACTCATTTCCATTGTCATATCTGAGTGCTTTGACTTGTTTACCAGATTATTTTTCATCCAATGCTTTCCATAAAAGAAAGTTAGAAAAACATTCTAAAAATTAATTAAGAAAATATACCCATATTTTCTTAGAAAAGTCATCAATAATCAATAAGAAATAAAGTTCTTTAGATAATGTATAAGTTTTCATTGGACCATGTAAATCTATACGAACCCATTCCAATACACTTTCTTCCCTCCATGCTTTGCCAATAGAAAATGGATGTCTAATATGTCTACCTAATTGACACATTGTATAGGCATTCTATCTTTCTTAAATGGATGGAAGTCCATTCACTATTTTATGCTTATTTAACAAATTCAAATACTGGTAACTAATATGACCATATCTCTCATACCAAATAGTACTAATTTTATCAACTAATGTTAATGCATGTTCTTCTATTGCCTTAGGATATACAAGCTTCTATAAATATCTTTCCCTAATGCCAATAGCAATTACCTTGTCATTGAGATTAGTTATTATACAATTGTTTCCTTTAAATTTCACTACCACATTTTTCTTTTTGGTGATTTCACTTATGGATAGTAGGTTTTATTTATATTAAGTACATATCTAACATCAATAAATATATACTTGATAACATTATTTAATGTAACTTGAACATCCCCACACCCTTTAATAAAAGGTGTCCTCCCATCACCCAAGGAAACAGATCCTTTACTACTATTATCCTCAATGAAATTCACATACCGATCTCTGTGACACATATAGTGTTGTGATACACTTGACTCAAAGTAACAAATATGCGACTTGATAGATTGATCATGTGATGCTACAAATGTAAAATCATTGGGTGTGTCCTATTCAGTTTCTTCAGCAATATAAGCATACTTACACTTCTTTTGTGCATTTTCCATATTTTTTTTGTTTCTTAAAAAATATTTCTTGAAATGACAAGGTTGCTTATAGTAAAAACACTACCATTTAGATTTCTTATAAGTACTTGCATTGATTTTGGAGGTGTATTTTATAGAATTGATTGTATTCAAATTTTTTCCCTTGCCCTTTGACCGTGCCATGAATGCACTTTCTGTATAAACTGATGTTAAAAAAACTAAATGTTCTTACCTCATTTTTATTTGCATGAGAAGTGTAGACACAAGTTTAGGCACATATATTTTGAAAAAAAAGGGCATATGCCTTTTGCAAACAAAATATTTCCTTACCAAATTTGTTGCCTTTTTTGTCCCTAAATTTGTGTATCCACCCCCATATCATGCACTAATTATTTCATATGCTTCTTCTATTACAATTGATTTTATGAGCTTGATTGATAATTTTATATAGATTCAATACTTTAGGCCTTACCTTATATGTTACATATATGTTTTAAATGATACATATCTTACTATGATGACATATCATTTCATATATACTATGGTATTAAATGATTACATCTTGATACACATAATACTTGTAATATTTATTTTGAGATGAGTGGTTTTTAGGACACATCCCTCACCTTAAAATGTGGCATTTCAATGGATTTTTATGTAGAGATAAGACTCTATGAACAAAAGTCAATTTTGGGTATAAAAATTAGTCTTAAATAATTTATAATGGTTCAAAATTTAGTCATTGGTACAAATTATGGGGACATATGCCATACATATTCGTTCACTTTACATAAACATATTACATATTCATATATTTTAGGTGCATATGCATGGACATATGTAAACAAGCTTCAAACAAAATTTTCATTTACATACAATTAAAATTTTTACATCTATCACATGGGGGCATGACATATTTCTATTACCACTTGTTATCTAAGGTCATGGTAGAAGCATGGATGTTATCCATTCTCTTTTGATTATGTATATAATTACTAAGAATCAAAATTATAATTGAATAAATATGCCATATGTAGTGGTTGATTTAGTTAAAGTGCATAGTGAATATTAGAGATTCAACACCCTCTAACATTATATCCTATGAATCGATTGTAGATTTTAAAACATTGAAAACTGAGATTTTAGCATTCTTTAATGGGTTCTATTTTCTATATATGTTCACTTCAAACTGGAACTTGATCACCTTCAATTCTCCATTTTTTAACAAAGGAAGCAATCTCTCCATATACTTCATGGGAAGTGTTAATTATTCAATTCTTCAAGGAAGCATCATCTTCAATTACAGTTACAAGAACAACACAATGTCACACATACATATGTACTTTTTCCTTGTTCTTTAAAATATTTTCAAATTCAAGTTACATTTCAAATATAATCTTTTAACTCCATGGGATGTTTTTCTATACATTTATGTTTTGTTGCTTTATTAAATGTAATTTATAATTAATCCAATAATTATAAATCATACCAAAAAAAAACTCTCTTTATGACTATTCAAAATAACATGTATATAAAAAATATGTTACAAATAAACCACAGTAGATAACAATATTAACAAGAAATTCATGGAATAAATTATTGATGGTCATATTGTTTATTTTAGTGATATAATTTCTATTTATTTTTAATAACCATAATATAGGGGGCCAAACTTACCATAAAAATAATGTAAAATTTAATCAATCCTATTATGATTTTCATTATCTACCTTCTTTATTAAAAAATATCTCATAAATCATGTTTATATATACTCATTATTTATATTAAATTGTATACCTAAGCAAATGTGATTAAATTATATTATAAAATTTGAAGTAAAATTATCTTTGTACTTACATTCTTACTACGATCTATTTTGGTAGTCTTAAGATACAATTCTCTTATTTTGTTTCAATCAGATTGTTACTATCAATCATTTTCCTTATCTTCAAGTTTGTTCATAATAAATTTTAAGTTGATTTATTTTTGTAACAACATAAATCTATAAACACAATGAAATTTTAGTAGCTTCACATATTTGATGGTGAATTCATGTTAAGATTATTTTTAAACTGTATTACTTTTTAATTTTATATGTTATTATTTTTGGTAATTAGATTTTTTGTTTTGTCATAATAATGGTGTGTTTATTTTTGTTTAATTTGTTGAAAACTTACATTATAATGTTATTACCATGCAATTAGAATGATAATTTTGAAGGAATTTAAATAGAATAAGTTGGAATATTTATATATAACAACTTTAATTGCAATTTAAGTTTTCTTTTCAAATGTTATCAATTAAATCGATACATGTAAACATGCATTTTATATATAACAACATGTAATTCTAATTTCATTTTTTTTAATGTTATCAATTAAATTGACACATGTAAATATCTAAAATAAAGAAATATAATTTCAATCTTTATGGTTATTTTTAATATTATTCTTGAAAAACACTAAAATGTCATTGATAAATGAAAAAGTATTTTCTTGGACCTTCAAGTGTAATATATTTTTTCTATTAAATTGAACGACAAGAGAAATTAAATAATATGTACCATAAACTCACTACATAATAGAGCATTTCTTGAATCATTTCACGATGTATTCAAATCATTAAAAGTATAATTAGAACCTAAATCACTTTTCACCTTGTTTATAATTCATGGTGCTCAATCTTAGTTCTCTATGTTTAATATATAGGAAAAAATAAGAAATAAAGTAAAAACTTTACAACTTTCTACAAAAATAAATGTATATATTAATATAACAAAATGGACTTTGCAATATTCTTTTTTTGTCTACTTTCTTCTTACTTTGATTATGTTTTCAAGCAATAAAAATATCATCTTTTTACTACGAACAAATATCTAAGGCTTAAAAAAAATACAACTTACATTCTCTACAATTAAAAATTATGGACAAAAATTTTCTTTATATTCTTTTGTTCCAACCAAACCATTACTTAAAAACAATGACAAAAATAACCTTTCAAGGTCTTTATTTTAATACTCACCACTTTGTATAGTTATTTTTCTCACTTCAAATTTAGTTGTACATAATGCATATTGACATAAATAACATGTAAATTTTAAACTTAAATAACAAATATATCATTTTATATAATATGGAAAGATACTAAATCAAAGAAAATATGAAATGCTTGTACAATCAATAATGATGACAAGACCAATATAAATACAAATAACATAATATATGTTATCCTTAAATTTAATAGGCTCAATTTATGGGATAACCCCTACAAAACTTGTTCGTTTCATATTCTATGAGATCTAAGCACATAAAATGAGACCAATCATTGCCTCCTTGAATTTAGTTTTGTCTCAAAAATCTAGTTTTTTGAGGAAATTTTTAACCCCTATGCAGTTCGACGAATATTCTCCAGACTACACCAAGTTCAAAATGGTGTAGTCTAGAGAAAATTAGTGAATTTTCTCTAGACTACACCCTAAAGTGAAAGGACAGAGAATTTTTTTCTACTGCACATGTAGGCTGAAGAATTTTCTTTGAAATTCACCCTAAAGTGCAAGGGCAGATAATTTCTCTACCATTACACATGTAGGCCAGAGAATTTTCTCCTGACTACACACCATCTTGTTGGTGTAATTTGGAGAATTTTCTCTGAAGTGCATTATGTCTTACCCAATACTCAAGTATGGTATAGGTCAGAGAAAATTCTCTAACCTACACTCAGACTTACCCAAATCTGGTGCAGGTCAGAGAATTTTTTCCCACCCTACACAATCTCAGTTTTACCCAATTTGGTGTAGTTCAGAGAATTTTCTCTGAACTACACCCAAAAATTTTAGACCCATGTATTTTGGAGAATTTTCTTTGGATTGCATTAGATACTTACCCCATGATGTAGTTTAGAGAAAATTCTCCAAACTAAATGAAGTGATTTACTACCTCATGCACAGATGCAATTTTCCTCTACTTCTACATGCTTCCTGATGAAAGAAAAAGATGCTAATTGTGAAGGATGTCAACACTCTTGTTGACATCGAAGATTGCACCCTTTGGCAGGAGGTCGAGCTCCTGCCTTCTCCTCGCAACTATGGAAACTCCCATCTCACCTATGGGACTGGCGAAGCTAGAGGGGAGAGTCTCTAGATAAGGGCTAGCTCCCTTTGATGTATCATATTCATTCCAACAAGTGCTAATATAGATATATAATGGGGGAATGAAAAGGGAGAAAGATTGTAGGAAAACAAACTACTCTAAGGAGGTGATACACCAAAATGAAATGACCTTCTCACATCCACACTTGAAATCAAACAAATGCATACATATACTTCACACTTGGCAGAAGAACCAAACTGCAAAAACTTGGTAGGGAGGTTTGAATGAAAATATAGAGAATAGAGGTTCACCAAAGGTGCTATGAAATGCACACTTGCAAGGTAACTCCTTCTATTTCTGCACCTCCAAATAGAACTCTCCTTACCATTCTATAGAAAGGGCACTTTGTAGACAACAGATACATTGGTATTAAACCTGTGAAAGCATCGAGAAAATAATGACTAAACACAAATCAACACTCAACATATACACAAAAATGTCTATCCAAGATAGAGGTAAAAACTATGTTTATTGATTCAAGTGGAAATTTCGCCAGGGCTACACCTTACAAAGTGTGGAAGATCCTTACAAAATGACAATTTCTCAAATATATAGGAGAAGAAGGAAGCTCACCTCACACCCCTTTTTACATGTGGCCCATGCGTCCCCTGCATTGGGAAGAGTAGGCTGCTATGAAAGTAAATGATGTGTCGACCCTTGCTTTAACTTCAGGCTCTCTTTATCATGGCTGCACAATTTTCTCATTAACCAAGGTTGCTTCTTGAAGGCACCTACGTAGCTTGTCTACTCATAAATATGAAATGAATAAAAAAGTTGCACGATTGGTAGTTCACGTCCTTTAGTGATCAATTGTAGCCATTGTTTCACTTGCTGGAGTCACTTCTCAAATTGGCACTTCCTCTTGCCACTTGGACTAACTGCCTGTTCCATGTTTGTCACTTTGTCCTTTTCCCTTTCTTGTCTCTTCCTACTCCTTCGGCCCTCGGGGGTGAATTTCTGGTGGGTCACTGCATCTTGGCTCCCTCTGGTTAGCGTTCTCTTACTTTGTAAACAAATAGCTATTTTGTTGCACTAACTTTGATGTTCATATGGCCATCATTGATTTAAAAACCAACGACTAATTTGCTTTGTTAATTTGACAGCCTCTCAAATGCCCTCATCCCTATCAAAACATCATCGGGTCATTCATCTTTGCCTTTTTATCTTGCACATTGAACTAGAGGTGTTGAACTAACCTGTTGAACCAAAAATGGTTCAACGGTTCAATCAGTTCAATGGTTCAACCATTGCGTGCCAAGCCCATTGAACCAATGTTGAACCTTGGCCTTCCCCTATGGACACTCCTTTGTTCCTTTTGTCTCTTCCTGGCACTTTCCCTAAGGGAAGGTGACCCTCCGGCCTTTGAAAGTGCCCTTTGTATTTTGCCGAGAGTTCCCTGCGGGCTTTGTGTATTTTCCACGAGCTTTTGTATGCGGACATTTCCCCACGGACAAAAAGTATGCAGAAATTCTCCCCGGGTTTGGCCTTTTGAAGTGCCTACCCTTCGCAAGGGTATTTGAACTTGAAGACTTCCCTTTGTCCAACTGGGCATACCCTTGAACCTATTCGTTGAACCAAAAATGGTTCAATGGTTCAATTGGTTCAATCATTGTGCACCGATGAACTTGAACTGAGCCAACTGATTGAACTAGGCTGATGAACCAAGTGTTGAACCAATCCGTTGAACCAAGCCATTGAACTGAAATTGGTTCAATGGGTTCAATGGTTCAACCATTGCTGAATCGAGATGTTGAACTTGAAGATGGACTTTTGAACCAAAGGTCGCTGAACCACTTGAACCAGGCCATGAACTTCTCATTGAACTTGCACAACCTGAAAATGACTGGCATTGAATAGCAAGGGAAGAAGGGGACCAAAAATTTTGCCTGTGGGAAAAATTGGTCAACAACTCTCTTTTATTTTCTTGACCAATGACGAAGGTTTATCCTACTAAGAGAGCCATAAAATATAATTTCTAAGGAGTGGTCCCAATGTTCATAGTTAAATCCAATGTTGATCAGGTCAAAGATACAAAAATTGGTCATGTGAACATGACATAATTCTTACAAAGTTTAATAGATAATGACATTCACACATAGACTCAACTACGCCAATTCAAGCTAGAACTCTTGGTTGAGTAGAAGGTCATTCCAAATAGGAAAGTATTCATAGAATATAGAGTGGTAATGAAGAATAAGAAGGAAGTTCTTGAAAATTTAATTAAGGATCTTGAAGAAATAGAAGATATGTACTGATAAGGGGCTAGACCTAATAGATAAAATTGGAGAATTTTTTTACCAGATAAAAGATGACTCTCAAGGGATCCTTCTTGCTAAAATGGTAGTTTAAGAGTTCACCTCCTTGATTTAGACAAAAATTAAGACATGAACATTCACACTAGACTCCATCAACAAACTGGTTGAGTTCTAAGTCATAATGGATAAATTTCAAAGAATCTTGGATAATAGCAAAGATGTGCCAATTGATTTAGCAGACTCTATCACAAGGGTTCTTTCCATGTTTAGAAATACATCAGGGCCAAATAACAATGAGTTCCAAGCCACTCTGAAGAGATACGAAGCATATCTAGAGAACAAAAAAGAAGAAATTCCTATCTCTAAGGATACTTAGTTTATTTTTGTAACTTTTTATATGTAATTTTATTTGATGCAATTTGCACGTAAGAAAAGTACACAGTTCTAAGTCAAATTAGACTCTATCAATGAATAAGTCAATGTATTTATGTTTTTTCTATTTTTGTTCATAGCTTCTCTCTATAAATAAGAGGTTGGTATTTTGTAAAATGAACCACCAAATATATAGAAGTGAAATGTTGCCAAATTGATAAGCAATTTTTGAAACTTTGTGTTCATATTGTAAATCTTGAATTTCATCAATATAAGAAAATAAAGTGATCTTTCAATATTTGTGTAGAAATAAACTTGTGGTGTGTTGGGAATGTTCTTACATCTATTTCATTACATTTTTTGTACTTTGATTGGATTGTGGTGTGAAATTTCTATAAAATGGAAAGTGCCACGACGTTGATTTCACAGTCTTTGAGCTACATATTAGTTATTGGGTTTATGTTCATCATTGAAAGTGACTTACCATGGAGACTTTGGGACTCAAGTTATTTTTATTTGGTGATTTTAATCTTTATTGAAAATAAGGTGAAGACTTTGGGCTGCACTTTGTTTCATCTTTTCACGTTACTTTACTGGCATCATTTTAGTTACTTTTTTGGCTAAATAATTTGAATATTGATTATCATTGCTGCATCAAGTAGTTTTATATTTTCAGAATATATTGTAAGGAATGGAATAAAGTTTGTAAGTAAACATCAATTTTGAAAAAAAGAGGATTGAATGATATGACAACACCCACTTTGATAAAATTAGTATAAATAATTACTTATTGTGTTAGTCATCAATAAAAAGGGAGCCTCCCTTTTCCTTGAGAAGAGATTTATCTCATCATACTATGGTTGAAAGTACTATTTTGTTACCATTTTGTTGGTAACAAAAAATTCACCCAATAGTTTTTAGTGAATCCATTGGGGACACAAACACGCAACCAAGAGCTACACTCATTTGGTTGAAATAGGACCAACACTTTTTTGTTTATTTTCTTTTTCTGTAGTTAATTTTTTTTCTTTTTTGGATACTTTCAGGATCTAGTAGAATAAAGCTACGTTTGTGACAAAAAGGCAATGAGACATGTTGATCCAATATTTGAGTCGTTATAAAAACATAACTTTGATCTTTCCTTAGCATGTGCAAGGTCACCTTTTCAAGTTATAAAAAGTTTCCCACCTACCACTATAAGATCTCTTATACTAGGGGAAGCTTCCAACGTTTTTAGGGTCTTACCTATTTCACCTTTGCAAAAATTTGTTGTTTCTCCCTATAATCCATGTAGAATGGTTGTTCAAGGTCCCTAGGGAACTGCTTTTGGTTCATTGAATTTGACACCACCATCTCATGAACTTCCTCATCGTTCATGAAATTTTTTATCCAAATTCTATGGTGATGATAAGCAACATCTAGATGAACATATTGTTTCATTCTACATTGCATGTGGAGTTCTTGAAGTAGAACATGAAGATGTTTTTATAAGGTTATTTGTAGAAACACTCTAAGGTGTTACTGCTGATTAGTTTTACCATCTTAAAACAAGAACCATAACAAGTTGGGCTACACTCAAGGCCTAGTTTGAGGCAAGGTTCACACTGATAGAAGATGCTCATACCTTGTTAGCTCAATTCACACAAATGAAAAAGGAAGCACATGAACCCATGTGTGAGTTCATGGAAAAGTTAAATAAGTTAATGAATATGATTACAGTGGTTTCTCAATGTATGCTTGATAAATTGAAATGCTTCTTCATCAATTATTAATTATCAGAGGTTAGTTTTATTTTACAAAGAGTAACCCTAGCTAATCTTGATGATGCTCAAAGCTTGGCCATTGAATTAGAAGATGATTTGATCTTGGCAAGAAAATGGAGAAACAAATCAAACAAGCCTAGAGGGAAACCCTCTACAACTTCACCTTTAACTAGCACCATGGATCCTATGGTGTAGAAGCTAGTAAACGAATTGCTAGCACTCAAGAAGCAAATTCCCTAAGGTATGTCCTTTTATTCATACAAGGATGTTCCAAGAAGAACATACCCAAATAATTCTAACTATTCTAAAAATGCTATAAGAAACCAAAATCAGAATAAGCTTCCTCCACCAAAAACAAGGCTTACATTGGAGGAACCACCAGATAATGTAGTAGTCAACTAGTTGGAACCTAAAAATGATGATATTTCAAAGCTAGAATATGTTCCAAAAGATGATGCTAATCCCTTCACAATAGATGAATAAGGAGAAGTTGGTGACTCTGATATCAGGTATCTAAACTTTGAAGAAGCTGAACAAGAGAATAAAACACATGGTGAGTCTTATACCATCTTCACCTGTTCTCAAAGTCAATTGAATCAACAATAGAAGGTTGATAAAAGCTAAGTGCAAGGATGAACCACATAAACAGGTTATGATTTCCAAAAGAGAAACTCCTTTTCTATTTCAACTAAAGGAATCAATGATGGATAAACAAGTACACCTCCTCATCTTACTTCTCCTTCTATGTATAGTCCCAATGCCTAAAATTTGAAACCTAAAAATTAAAATACCTTGTCTTCCTCAGCTGCCGTATATCCAAATTTTGATATCATAGATCATGCCAATAAGATAAAAATTCAAATGTCTAAGGTTGAGTACCTCCAATCCAATCCCAACCTATTCAAAAGATTGGCAAAGTTTGTAAAAAACAAAGGAACCAATTTTGATTAGACCTCACCTAAGAGTGTACCGATTGACCCTAAACCAAGACCAAAGCAAAATACCTTAGTTGTAACTCCTAATTTTAACTCAAGAAAAATAGAACCTTTCTATATTTCTCTATTTGTCAATGGTTATAAGCTCAGTAATTATGTCAATGATTTAGGTGCTTCCAACAATGTCATGCCAGCCAAAGTAGCCACTACCTTGGGGTTAACATTGACAAAGACTTTTGGCCATTGCTTTTCAATGGAAAATAAACAAGTACTCCTCATAGGCCAAATCAAGGATGCACAATTTGTTGACCATTTTTTGCCCAACAGGCCAAAAATCGGTCCCCTTCTTCCCTTGCTATTCAGACCCAGTCAATTTTAGGTTGCATAAGTTCATCGGCCTTGGTTCATGAACTGGTTCAACGCTTTGGCTTGGTTCAACCGCTACGTTCAACACTTTGCTAGTTCAACGCACTTGGTTCAATTCATTAGTTCAATGCCTAGTGTAATCGATAGGTTCATCAGCACACAACTTTAAACCATTGAACTGGTTCAACCAATTGGTTCAATAACTTGTTTCAACCATTCTAGTTCAAGCGAATTTTTTGTTCAAGTGGCATTTAGTTCATCAAATGATTCAAGGGGTTTGGTGTGTAGCATTCAACCATTGAACCAGTTCAATGAGTGGTTTAAGGCATTGGTTCAACATTAGGTTCAACAGAAGGAATTTAGGAGAAGTTCAAAGCAAATGATTCAATCAGCTCAGTGCACAACGTTGAACCATTGAACAAATTTTGGTTCAATGGGTTGGTTCAACAAAGTGTCTGACAACCAAAGGTCCAAATGCCCTTGTGGAGGGTAGGAAACATTTCAAGGAAGCTGAATGATTTTTGAAAGGTGCGCAAACATCAAATTTTACACCAAGAAAGCCAGAGCGTGGAAGGCACTAAGTGGTGATCGTGAAAGATTTCAACATGCTTTTTTAGGAGTAGTGAAATGTGCCACGTGTCCCCATAGGACTCAGCAGAAGCTAACAGGTGTCAACATCTATGGGTTTCTCCTGTTGGCTTCAAATAAGACTGTGGTGGGCCTGAATGAGTTGTTAAGAGCTATGCAAAGCATGCCAAGTGTCAGTTTCTGTGAGAACCAAAGAAGGGGCCTGAATGGGTAGCTAAAGGCTCTATAGAAGTGGCCACCTGTCACCTTCCACAAAAATCTCAAAATGCTCTGGTAACCCTCAAAGGTGAGTGGATGCCACCACGTGTCCTCACCTGTCTTAGTGAAGTACGACAAGTGTCTACATCTAAAGCCTCAAGATTCTCTTAAGCTTCAATGATAGGTTTATCTAAGTTAAGTGGGTGCTACCATGTATCCCATCATTAGCTCCGTGGAAGCCACCACATGTCATCATCTGCATTTCAAATTGTCTTCTAAGTGTCCAAGTAGTAGACTGTGACATGTGTCAGAAGCATATGCACTCTCAGCTAAGAGCCAAAGGAGTAGCAGAAGGGGCCAGAGGAGACAAAGAAGATAAGGAATAGAAAAGATAAAGCACTTCAAGTGGTGAAGGGAAGGTGAGTTATTTCTAGACGAGTGGCATGGCCCATTTTTTCTCCAAATTGGCATTTAAGAGGGGACAAACTACAGTCTGTTTGCAGAAAAGGGGTGTGGCCATGTTCTTGCATTAATACTTGAATGCCATAGTCAATTTAATAAATTGTATAGCATGGTTCTAGTAGGCCTTTTCTGAAGAATGACATCAGTAACAGTGGTTTTCCTCTTCCCAAGGTTCAAAACGCACATGGGCCACTTACAAAAATGAGCACCAAAATCTTTCCCAGGAGGCACCAAGTTTTCTTCCTCTTCCTCTATAAATTGTAAACTTCTCATTCTAAGAAGGGATCAACTCTCAGCCTTAAGGCAAAACTCTGCCCAAAAATCCCTCGGGCTTGTAAGGCAGATCTCTGCTAAAATTTTACCTTGAATCGAAACATAGCATTTTTACCTCCATTATGAGTTTTGCATCTTTAGTATGTGTCTATGCCTTGATTATGAGTTAAGTCATTTTCTTGATGCTTTTGCAGAATGATTTCAGCATGTCTGGTGCATTTTTGAGTTTCCTTTTATAGGTCTGTTAGAAGTGTCCCTAGAGGAGTATAGGTGAAGTGGATAGGCTGCTATAGTGTGCCTCAAAATTCCTCTAGTAGTTATTTCCTCCCTGTATCTCCACAGACCCCTGATCGACTAATGCAGAAGGTTCTCTCATGTCAGATGAAGTCTATGGGAGCTGGTTCTCAGTGGAAAGTGTATGTTTAGGTAGAGTAGATCACACATTTCTGGTGTATCACCTTTTCCATTTTTAGGCTTAGGTTTTATTTTTGGCATCTCTCTCTCCCTTTTCACCCCCCCTTTTTTTATTTTATTTGTTAGTAGTAGGAGAAACCAGGGCCTAAATGATACATCAGAGGGAGCTAGCCCTCATCTAGAGACTCTCCCCTCTAGCTTTACCAGTCCCACAGGTGAGAGGGGAGTTTCCATTTTGACATGTGGAAGGCAAGAGCTCAACCTCCTTGCCCCAGGTGTAATCCACTGCATCAAAAGTTTCCAGCACGCCCGATGGGACCAACTAGGACAAGTTGTGTCCAAAGAGTTGAAGGATTTTTGGTGTGTTCTTCAATCAACCAGCCTTTGGAGGCTTTTGCGTCAACACCAATGGTGACTCTGAGTTGAATCAGCTGGTTAAGTAGCCTAGTGCCATCAAAAATCATACTTTCGTATGTATAATCCCTCTGCACAAAATCATGGACCTTGTTGTCCTTCCTATAATTTTGATCAAGCTCAGCAGTTTTATGGCATCTCCCCATGCAGCCCTCCTAGTTTCCCTTCAATGATAAGGGAAGTGGCCCTAGAGTTTGAGAAGCAGACGATGGAGATTGACAGACTGGAAGAGCAGTATGGATATCAGTAGGAGCTAATGTATAAAGAGGAGTGCTCGTTTAGGTAAGCTCAGGCCTTGTAATCCATGGAGGAGGAGGTAGCAAAATGGAGAAATCCATTCATTCAAGGTAGTTAGCCTTGCGCACCCCCTCCTATCCTTAAGAAAGCCCCCTCTTGTGCACCAAAACCTTTCTATTAAATAGTACTTGCTCACTCCAGCTCATCTAATGCATCTGCTCTCAATCTCATGTGCCTGGCTTTCTAGCAGCAAAGGGCATCAAAGCAACCCCCATGGAGATCAATATTATCAATTCCTTATATTATGAATCTTCCATTGGGGGGAATACCACAAACCAACATGTCCCTCTTCTAGAGACTCTTTCGATGCATCAACAATCTCTTCCTAGCATTCCTCAACCTCCCCAAGTCTTTCAACATGATGTGAAGATTCTGAGTTGGAGGAAGGAATGCTAGAAACCAGCCTAGAGCCTTGAAGAGGATGATGTTAGTGACCTCCAAGAATGACTCTTTCAGGATAATCTAGCCAAGCAAATTGAAGATTTATAGTCTAGGATGAGGCTACTTAGTGAAATAGAGATAAAACTTCTAGACCTTGTGGAAGAGCCCCAGGACCTTGGAGAAAACAAAGTTACTACTTGTTCACAAGAGCAAAATTCCAATTCTGAGATCCTGAACTAGGGGAAAATAGTAGAATCATGGGGTAAGAAGGAGGAGAAGCAATGCTTTTCTCAAAACCTTAAAGAAGATGAGGCCGCTCCTGCTCATGATGACAATGGTGACTTCCAAGAGGATCTAGCCAAGAGAATTACAGAGTTGGAATCTAAAGAGAGATTCCTCAGCCAGTATGTGATGGACAGTTCAGACCCAATGACACATTACATGTCTGAACACACTCCATCTACAGATCCCCAAGAGAGCTATCAGGCCACACCTGATATTGATGAAGTGCTAGCTAGATGGAAGGAGGAGAATCATTCGATTCTAGCTCAAGGATTGCATCCTCTTCCACATGGTTTTCCCACTTCACCCCTTCTCAAAGAGGAACCTATTCTATAGGAGGCGAGTGAGGAGCAGAAGATCCAATCTACAGTTTCCAAAGAGGCTATCATGAGCAGCAACAAAGGTAGAATCATCATGGAGGCTCCTTGTGAAGACCTCATTAGCAATGGACAAGATGCAGGGCATGCATACATGCAGATGTTCCATCAATATGAGGAGGAACAAAAGCATGGTGAGCTCTCTCCCCCTTTATTTGATGAAATTCCTTGTTACTTCGATGAGGAGAATGACTATGCTAAGGAGCCTGAGTTGGAGGAGGATCAGAAGGATACCTTTAAACATATAGAGATCCTGATCATTGAGGAGGAAAAGGAGAGGTCTGTCTTCCTAGAGGAAAGCCTTGAAGAAGAGAGCTTTGAATAGAGAGGTGATGTTCTGTGGGATGAGCAATCATTTTGTGATTCCATTTTAGACATCACAACTGTCACCCTTCTGCAAGAAGGCCAAGAGGAAGCAGAGGATGAGTCTGACAGAGTCTGCAATGAAGCAGAAGGAAAAAAGTTAGACCATGATGCGTTGTAAGGGGATTATGTACATCAAAGGGCTAATGGTGATAAGCCAAAAACCACTAATTTATTGGTGAAGAGCACCAGTATGAGGGACCAACATTCAACAAGCTTCCAAGGACAAGCAAAGTACATATATGTCAGAAGCACATTCGAATTTGATCCACTTGGATACCAGCTAATCTAGGTGATAGGCAAGAGGAGTAGGTCACCAACTCTCTTTTTCATTCAGCTACTTGCATGCCATCATAAGTCTTCTTGCTAGGAAGGGGACTTAAGAAGTTTTCCTTTTGATCCAAGAGGGAAGTAGAGGTACCTGGTTAGTTGTATATAGTAGTTTGCTTTCAGTTTCTTTTCCTACTTCCCCTAAGTGCAGTTTGCACAAGTAGTGTTTTTAGCCTTGTGTGTGTTTTTCCCTTTTGTCTAGGGTAAAAATCTTCATGTTTGATTCTTAGATCTTTGGGGCTGTTGCTAACCTTTGTTCAAGCTACATTCTAACTCTGTGCCCAATGGACTATAAGGAAACTGGTCTTTAAGCATAGAAGGCATGTTTCCCCTGGGAGTCACCAATTTTTTGACCATTTTTTGCCCAACAAGCCAAAAATAGGTCCCCTTCTTCCCTTGCTATTCAGAGCCAGTCAATTTTAGGTTGCATAAGTTCATCAGCCTTGGTTCATGAATTGGTTCAACACTTCAGCTTGGTTTAACCGCTAATTTCAATGCTTCGCTAGTTTAATGCACTTAGTTTAATTCATTGGTTCAATGCCTAGTGCAATCGGTGGGTTCATCGACATGCAACTTTGAACTGTTGAACCAGTTCAACCAATTGGTTCAACTGTTTCAGTTTAAGTAGCTTTTTTGTTCAAGTGGCATATGGTTCATCAAATAGTTTAAGGGGCTCAGCGTGCAGCATTGAATCGTTGAACCGGTTCAACGAGTGGTTCAAGGTGTTGGTTCAACGTTAGGTTCAAAAAAAGGAATTCAGGAGAAGTTCAAAGCAAATGGTTCAATCAACTCGGTGCACAGCATTGAATTGTTGAACTGTTGAACCAATTTTGGTTCAATGGGTTGGTTTAACAATGTTTCCAATAGCCAAAGGTACAAATGCCCTTGCAGAGCGTAGGAAACATTTCAAGGCAACCAAATGATTTTTGACAGGCGTGCAAACATCTAATTTTACACCAAGAAAGCCAGACTGTGGAAGGCACCAAGTGACGATCATGGAAGACTTTGGCATGCATTTTTAGGAGCATCAGAACGTGCCACATGTCCCTATAGTACTTGATGGAAGCTAATAGGTGTCAACATCCATAGGTTTCTCTTATTGGCTTTAAAGAAGATTGTGGTGGGCCCAAATGAGTTGTTAAGAGCTATGTAGAGCATGCCATGTGTTAGCATTTGTAAGAACCAAAGAAGGGGCTCGAATGGGTAGCTAAAGGCTTTGTAGAAGTGGCCACATGTTGCCTTCCACAAAAATCTCAAAATGCTCCACGTAACCCACAAGGGACCCTCAAAGATGAGCAGATGCCACCACATGTCCTCGTCCATCTTAGCGGAGTGTGACAAGTGTCTGCATCTAAAGCCTTAGGTCTCTCTTAAGATTCAACGGTAGGTTTCTCTCAAAGTAAGTGAAAGTGACCACGTGTCAACTTCCACCTAACTCTCAAAAGACCCTCTAAGTTAAGTGTGTGCTATCACGTATCCCATCATCAGCTCTGTAGAAGCTGCCACGTGTCATCATCTGCATTTCAAAGTGTCTTCTAAGTGTCCAAGCAGTGGACTGTGACACATGTCAGAAGTGGATGCGCTCTTAACCAAGAGCCAAAGGAGTAGCAGAAGGAGCCAGAGGAGACAAAGAAGACAAGGAACAAAAAAGACAAAGTAATTCAAGTGGTGAAGCGAAGGTGAGTTATTGCCAGATGAGCGACATGGCCCATTTTTTCTCCAAATTGGCATTTAAGAGGGGACAAACTGCAGTCTGTTAGTAGAAAAGTTGCGCGGCCATGTTCTTACATTAATGATTAAATGCCATAGTTAATTTAGGCAATTATACAACATGGTTCCATTAGGCATTTTCTGAAGAATGACATTAGTAACAGTGGTTTTCCTCTTCCCAAGGTTCAGAACGCACATGAGCCACTTGCAAAAATGAGTGCCAAAATATTTCCCAGGAGGCACCAAGTTTTCTTCCTCTTCCTTTATAAATTGTAAACTTCTCATTCTGAGAAGGGATCGATTCTCAGCCTTAAGGCAAAAATCTACCCAAAAATCCCTCTGGCTTGTAAGGAGAGCTCTGCTAGAATTTTACCTTGAATTGAAACATAGCATTTTTACATCCATTCTAAGTTTTGCATCTTTATTATGTGTCTATGCCTTGATTCTGTGTTAAGTCAATTTCTTGATGCTTTTGTAGAATGATTTCAGCATGTCTGGTGCATTTTTGAGTTTCCTTTTACAGGTCTGTCAGAAGTGTCCCTAGAGGAGTATAGGTGAAGTGGATAGGCTGCTACAGTGTGTCACAGAATGCCTCTAGTAGTTATTTCCTCCCTGTATCTCCATGTACCCCTAACCCACTGATGCAAAAGGTTCTCTCATGTCAGATGAAGTGTATGGGAGTTGGTTCTTGATGGAAAGTGTATGTTCGGGTGGAGTAGATCACACTTTTTTGGTGTATTACCTTTTCCATTTTTAGGCTTAGGTTTTGTTTTCAGCATCTCTCTCTCCCTTTTCATCTCCCCCCTTTATTTTATTTTATTTTTTAGTAGTAGGAGAAACTAGGGCCTAAATGATACATCAGAGGGAGCTAGCCCTCATCTAGAGACTCTCCCCTCCAGCTTCGCTAGTCCCACAAGTGAGAGGGGAGTTTCCATTTTGACGTGTGGAAGGCAGGAGCTCAACCTCCTTGCTCCGGATGCAATCCACTGCGTCAACACAATTTACATTTACCATATTTTTGGAGAAGAAGATAAAGATGACGGTTCTTATGGCTGATGTTCTAGCTTTTTATGAAGTTTTATTGGGACATAATTTTTACAAAGATGTTGGTGGTGAAATCAACATGGATTGGTCTATGGATAGAATACCTGTCAAATATGTGATGCAAAAAACTCATCCAGAGAAGCAAGTGAAGTATACTATGACAAAAACTAAGGATTTAAAAGCCTAGATTCTCTTTGAAACCTTTAAATTAGGTACAAATTTATCGACCATAGATGAATATCTAGTATCTTTAGATGATATTTCAAATAAAATCTAGGAAATAAAAGAATCACCTTCTTCAAATGAAGAAGTTTTGGATTTTGAAACTATCAAGGTAGAAAGTTCAAATGATGTTTGGACTTTAAAATTTGATGGCAATTATTCTTCAACTGGATCTAGAGATAAGATAGTTCTCATATCCTCGAAAGGAAATATATTCCCTTATTTTTTCAAGCTATAATTTGATAATACTAAAAATACTACTGAATATGAAGCATTGTGTTAGGGATGAAGATTACATAAAATAAAGGAATTATAAATATTCATGCATAAGGTGATGTTGAGCTAGTCATTTGTCAAGTTAAGAATTTGTATCAAACAAAGAATGAAAGGATAAGGCATTATCATAATCAAGTTTGGTATTGTATAAAGGATTTTTAAGCCTTTAATATCTCAAAAGTTCTAAGAGAATATAATGATAGGGTAGATTTGTTGGCTATTTCAACCACTCTCCTGATTATTTACAAAGATTTTCAAAGAAATAAGTATACCATTGAGTTGGTCTTTCAACTTAGTGTTCTTGACAATGTCAATCATTGGTAGGTTTTCAACAATGAGGAGCAAGTCATCACCTTCTTGGAGATGACAAAAAATTTCAGTGAGGTATACTTTGAGGGGAGTGACTCTACTCCCTAAGAATTAATTTTTGAGGTAAATGAAGAAAATGGTGAAGAGATTGTGCAGTTAAAAGGAAATATAATTCCCAAAGGATTGGTATCCTTAGAGAGGCTTTTTGATAAATATTATTGATTCATCAAATGTTAACAGTTTGAATCAGACTCAATAACAAAAATTGAGCAAGTCAATATAGGAATAAAAGATGACCCCAAAATGATAAATACTAGAAAATGTTGCTCATTGGAAGAAAGAGAGAAGTTAATGATATTTATATGATGGTACATTGATGTATTAGCATACTCATATGCTGATCTAAAATATTTTCAACCCAAGGAGGTGCAGCATGATATTCCTCTCAAGCCTAGGTCTCAACCTCATAAGCTGAAACAATGATAGTATAATCCCAAAATCTCAGGTACTATCCTTGATAAAATCCAAAAGATGCTGAATGCTAGGATCATTTTTATTATACATCACTCAACATGGATAGCTATCATTGATCCTATAAGAGAATAATGAAGAAATCCGCATCTATGTTGACTTCCAAAATCTGAACCAATCTTCACTTAAGGATAATTACCCACTATTGGTAATGGATCAAGTGCTAAAAATAGTGACATGTTTAGAGATGTTATTTATGTTGGATGGCTTCTTAGGATAGAATCAAGTAGAAGTACATGATGAAGATCAACACAAGATGACCTTCACTACTCTATAGGGCACTTTTACATATCATAGAATGTTTTTTGGATTGATTAATGTTGGTGATACCTTTTAGAAGGCTATGGATTTGGATTTCTGAGATACTATTGGTAAGTTTATTTTTGTCTACCTTGATGATTTAACTATTTTATCAAAGAAGTATCAAGATCATTGTGACCATTTACAACAAGTGTTTTAAAGGTGATTCTAACATGGGATATCCCTTAATCTCAAAAAATCCATTTTTGGAGTTACAAAAGGTAAGCTCCTAGGACACATTGTGTCCAAGGAAGGAATCAAGATTGACCTTGAATGAGTCAATTCAATTCATAATCTTAATCTACCATCAAGTAAGAAAGGACTGCACTCCTTTGGGATGGTTAATTTATTGTGAAGATTTGTACCTGATTTTGATGAGAAGACATGTCACATTGTTGATATGATGAAAGGGAAATAATTTTTTTGTTGGAACATAGAAGGGAGAGATTCCTTTCATTAGTGAAGGAAGTAATTATACTCGCTCCTATTTTAGTCTACCTCAACTATACCAAAAACTTCATCATGTAAAGTTATGATTCTAAACATATTCTATCTACAATTTTGGTGCAGCCAAACTAAGAGGGGGTTGAATATCCTATATATTTCATGAGCTACCCTCTAAAGGATCATGAGATCAAGTACTCACCCATGGAGAAACATGCTTATGCTATGGTGAAAATGGTTAAAGTATTTCAGGTATTGCATCCTTAATTATCACACCATTGCATTAGTACTAGATTCTATAGTCAAGTTTATCCTAACTCATCAAGAATTTGGAAGAAAAAAAGGTAATTAGATTGCTAAGATCCAAGAATATGATATGGAAATCAAACCTACAAAGCTAGTGCATGGAAATTATTTTTGCCAATGCATTGCAAAAAACAAACTAGAAGAGACATCCAACAATGAAGGAGACAAAAAAGAAGAGCTACCAATGGTCTTGTTCATGAGCATAATGAATGAATGGTACTTTGACATTGCTCATTTTATCATATATGGAGAATGCCCATAGTATTTGTCTCATAAAGAGAAGAGGAAAATCAAGCTTGACGCTGTAAACTTCATTTTTTAGGACAATAATTTGTACAAGTGAAACATTGATGGAATTTTTTATGGTGTATAGACAAAGCACAATAAGGGAAGTTATTAGAATCTTTTCACAACCTGGTATCTGGAGGAAATTTTTTAGTTCTGATCATAGCTCACAATATTTTATGAGCAAGATACTATTGGCTAACACTTTTTCAAGATGAATATGTCTAGGTGCGTAAATGTGAGAAGTGCCAACAATTTGTGGGAAAACCCAAGTTAGCTGCCTTACCTTTCAAGCCAGTGTCCATTGAAGAACATTTTTAGAAATGGGGTATCGACTTCATTGGCATGGTGAATCCATTGTCAAGTGCAAGTCATATTTATGTTCTCATAGCTATTGATTACTTCACCAAATGGCTGGAGGCAATTCCAATCAAACATTCTACTTCAGAGGTTGTTTTCAACAACCTTAAGGATAACATCATCACAAGGTTTAGAGTGCCTAACAAAATAGTAACTAATAATGCTTTTTGTTTCACATGTCAGGAGATGAGTCAGTTCTATTTTGAATATGGAATTATTCTATCTCACAACTCAAACTAGTTCACTCAAGGAAATGGTCAAGCTGACTCGAGTAATAAGAACTTGGTTACTATCATCAGAAAGTTGGTAGAGGAAAATTAGGGAACCTAACACAAGGCATTGTATGATGCATTGTGGGCTGATCGCATCACTCCCAAATGAGAGATTGGTATGTCACCTTTTTAACTTTTGTATGGATTAAATGCAGAAATACCATCACATTAAAGTTTTTCACTCTTAGATTGGCCAAGGAAATTGAGGATGAAATATTTGAAAGTTTTTTAGACAAGCATATTATTTACATTGTCAAAATAGAGGAGCAATGTACAAAAATGGTAGATCACATTACTGAACATTGAAGCCAAGTCAAGAATTTTTTTGACAAGAGGGCCAAACCACAAGATTTTTAAGTTAGGGATCTAGTTATTTTGTGGGATAAGAGAACAGAGACAAAAGGAATTCACAAAAAAATTGATTTCTTATGGAGGGGTCCTTTCCTCATTCATCAGCTTTCTGAAGAGCACAGTTTCCTTTTGGCGTATTTGGATGGAACACTATTATTGCTACCTTACAATGGATACAATTTGAGGATTTTCACTTAATGAGGCTCAGATAAGTTTGTATATTTTGTATATATCTATATATCCTTTTTATTTTATTTTTAGTTTGATCAGTCACCTAACTCCATGGCCCAATGGAAATAGGCACATAGAGTTATGAGATTTTCTTTCCTTCAATTTTTATAAAGAATGTTTGAATAAAATTCTTTAGTCGGAACTAGCTATTATCCTTGAATTTAGCAGGCTCAATTTATGGGATAACTCCTATGAAACTTATCTATTTCATAGCCCATGATATTTATGCATGCAAAATGAAGCCAATCACTGCTTCTTTGCATTTGAATTTTCCTCAAAAAGTTAGTTTTTAAAGGGAATTTTCAACACTCGTGTAGTTCAATTTTTTTTGCAAATTACACCAAGTTTAAAATAGTGCAAGCCAAACAATTTTCTTTCGATTGCACCCTAAAGTGTAAATACAAAGAATTTCTTGGCCACTGCACATGTAGGCCAAAGAATTTTCTCTAGATTGCACCCTAAAGTGCAAGGGTAGAGACTTTCTTCACCACTGCACATACAAGTCAGAGAATTTTTTCTGAACTACACCTTGTAGTGCAAGGGTGGATAATTTCTCTGTCACTGTACATGCAGGTTGGAAAATTTTCTCTGAATTGCACACCATCTTGTTGGTTCACTTCAGAGAATTTTATTTTAAGTGCATTGTTTTACCTAATACTCAAGTATGATGCAAGTCAGAGAAAATTATCTAACCTACACTCAGACTTACCCAAATATGGTATAGATCAGAGAATTTTCTCTGTCCTACACAATCTTAATTTTACTCAATTTTAGTGTTGTTCAGAGAATTTTCTTTGAGCTACACCCAAAACTTTTAGACCTGTGTTGTTTGGAGAATTGTCTCTAGATCACACTAGATACCTACCCCATGTTGTAGTTTAGAGAAAATTTATCAAACTACATGAAGTGATTTACTACCTCATACATAGGTGTAGTTTTCCTCCACTTCTGCATGATTTCTACTGAAAGAAAAGGATGCTAACTCTAAAGGATGTGAATAGTCTCTTACAATTTCTTGATCAATGCTAGAAGGTTCTCCTGCTAAAACAACCATGAAATAAAAATTCTGAGTGGCCCCAATGTTCATAGTTAAATCCAATGTTGAATAGATCAAAGATACAGAAATTGGTCATGTGAACATGATAGAATTCTTACAAAGATTAATAGATAATGATATTCACACATGGACTCAACTACGCCAATTCAACCTGAAACTCTTGGTTGAGAAAAAAGTCACTCCAAGTAGGAAAGTATTCATATAATACAGAGAGGTAATGAAGAATATGAAAGAAGTTCTTGAAAATTTAATTAAGGATCTTGAAGAAGCAGAAGATATGTACTGATAAGGGGCTAGACCTAATAAATAAAATTGGAGAATTTTCTTATGAGATAAAAGATGACTCTCAAAGGATCTTTCCTACTAAAATGGTAGTTCAAGAGTTAACCTCCTTGATTCAGATAGAAATTGAGATAAGAACATTCACGCTAGACTTCATCGACAAACTGATTGAGTTTCAAGTCATAATGGATAAATTGCAAAAAATCTTGGATAAAAGCAAAGATGCACCCGCTGATCTAGCGAACTCCATCACTAGGGTCCTTGTCATATCTAGAAATACATCAGGCCCAGATAACAGTGAGTTCTAGGCCACTCTGAAGAGATACGAAACATATCTAGAGAAGAACAAAAAATAAAAAATTCTTGTGTCTAAGGACACTTATTTTAAATTTTTTAAATTTTTATATGTAATTTTGTTTGGTGTAATTTGCATGTAAAAAAAATACACAGTTTTAAGTCAGATTAAACTCTATCAATGAATAAGTCAATGTATTTATGTTTTTTCTATTTTTGCTCATAGCTTATCTGTAAATAGGAAGATGCTTTTTTGTAAAATGGCCCACCAAAGCTATAGAATCAAAACGTTGTCGAATTTATAAGCAATTTTTGAAACTTTGTGTTCATATTGTAAATCTTGAATTCCATCAATATAAGAAGATCAAGTGATCTTTCAATATTTATGTTGAGATAAATTTATGGTGTGTTAGGAATGTTCTTACGTCTCTTTCATTACATTTTCTTGTACTTTGATTGGATTATGGTGTGAAATTTTTATAAAATAGAAGACTTGAGTTACATTTTAGTTACTGGGTTTGTGTTCATCATTGAAAGTGACATACCATGGAGACTTTGGACTACAAGTTATTTTTCTTTGGTGATTTTAATCTTTGATGGAAATAAGGTGAAGACTTTGGCCAGCACTTTGTTCCATCTATTCACGTTACTTTGTTGGTATCGTCTGAGTTACTCTTTCGGCTAACTAAGTTGAATATGAGTTATCATTGCTCCATCAAGTAGTTTTATATTTTAAGGAACAGAGTAAAGGTTGTAAGTAAACATCAATTCTAAAAAAAATGATTTGAATGATATGACAACACCCACTTTGATAAAATTAGTATAAATAAGTGTAAATAATTATTTGTGTTAGTTAGCAATAAAAAGGTAGCCTCCCCTTTCCTTGAGGATCACATTGTGACTGAAAGTACCATTTTATTACTATTCTGTCAGTAACAAAATATTCACCCAACAATATATATTTAAGTTATAAATTAAAAATATATTAAAGAATTTTTTTTTTATATAACTTAAAACTATATAAAATTGATTATAACAATACTAATATTTAGCAAAATTATAAATATTAAATTTTAACCGTTTCAATAAAAAAATTTACTATTAAACACTGCTAAACACTTTAAAAATGTACTCTTCCAAATACATATACCAAATTTATTCAACAATTTTAAACTTCTACCCTTCAGCCCTCTTTTCCTTATCCTCATCATCTCCCTCAAATATTACCTTCTGGTCATTCGCTTAAACGCACTAGCTTAGGCAAGATCTGCCATATCATGGCTTTGTTACAATTAAAAATGGTGAATATTTTTAAATTTTATCATTTGTTTTTATAGTGTGCAATAAGAATAATTAAAACTCTTTCCATCTGGAACTCATAAGCATATTTTTCAATAATTTATGAACTGCGGAAATTGAAAATATTTAATCGATTACAGAGCAAAGAATACATTTATCTATTTGCAAAAGAATTCCATCGGGTTGCAATCGAAACCATAACAGGAAGCACTGTGTACATCAACAAAGAAATATAATCGTCCCAGTGTTCAAGAACTAAATAAGCAGATTTCTTGTTAGAAAAACATTTAATTCAACGCAACCTAGAAACGGAAACAACTCATCCCATGATAGTGATAGCATCAACCTTTTCAATAAGATTTTGACATGTAGCCATCTGATCAGAGGCCTCCATCCTTGTATATATCTGTATTCCCTCTTGGTCTTTTGGACGAGGCAAAAATAGCACAACATCCATCAACACTGAAACTACAGGCCCTCCATACACAGACTTAATCCCCCCTCCCAATTCTATGTCATCAAATCCCATGTGCTTCCAGCTCGATACAAGAAACCCATTCTCCATACACGGGACTCCATCATATAATTCCAGCCAGTCTATTGAAGACCTCACATAGTCATCTGTAATCCTATCCACACCTTCCTGCAACTTTTTTGCAATCTCACCAAATGGCTGCTCTTGTAGCTGCTTCACAGTTGCCTTCGCACAGGTTGTAGATACATCATTACCTGTAAACTCCCGCGGAAGAGGAGGTACAAGCCTCGACCTGCTAGCAATCCATCAATACAGACAAGTTCATTACTGAAAACAGCTAATACGCATCGTCATATAAGTTCAGTTAAATTAAACAAACAAAATTAAATAATATCATACTTTCATCCCTTCCTATATATCCAATAGTGAGATCCCAATTAATTATTTTAAGTAATTAAATCCAGAAAATTCTTAAACTAATCTTAAAACCAAAAAAAAAATTCATACCTAGTCTCCACAGTATACTGAACGGTAGAAATGTCATCTCCTTTCCTGTTTGGCATGGCAGCCGTCTTTAAACGCCATACGTGCACCAGTGCTGCAATATTTATGGATGGGCAGAAAAGAAGTGCACATATTTTTGATCTATGTTGCTGAGAAACAATGAACGTCTTTCTGTTATTTTTTGTGGAGGTATTACTGTCACCCCTTCCCTCTTAACTCTATAGATCAGAAACTGAAGGAAGAATAGGCGTCTCCATCTGATCCAGGAAGATAAGGCAATTGAAATGCTTAAGGTATAGAAGCTTGCCCTTATATTTCACTCTTTCCAATGGGGTTATTTATATCAGCTGCATTTCATTGAGTGCAGGCTGAGGAAAACATAAGGATAATTCACATCAAAATGCCATTAATGTTTTCTTACAGGCCATCCATTGTATTCATTAAAAGAGGAGACAAATAAATGGAATGGTAGTGGGCCAAAGTAACCTATCCCTTAATGCAGTATATACACCGAGCCCGGCGATGATAGATAATACCACATATTGGCATGGATAATGGATAATATGGCAGGCGAGAACTCCTCCCTTCTTAATGCCTACCGGGGTGTCCTTGTCTCTCGAATCCCTGCATTGATGGCTGAGTAAATTGTCCAATAAAAACCAATAACTGGTAGTCGTTGCTGCCCCACTCACTGAAACTCGCTTTATCGTTCTATAATTGTTTCTTCTTTAACCTATTAAAATAGAAGGGAACGCCTTTTTTCCATAAAAATATATAATATCAAAAGTCTGATCTAACGGCGTTTCAAATAAGCTCCATTAGGCAACAGAAGACAATATATCAGAAAGCCTATGAAAACCAAAGAAAATATATTATTACGCCGAAGGCGTATATACTGGGAGGATGCAGGCACCAAAGATTCATCTGCGTATATTTTGATGCCAATCTTGTCAGCATTTATTACGTGGAACGGAAGCATACTAATAGGGAGCGATATCACATTATATGACAGGGTACAGGATAAAGCATTAGAACATGTCGTTGGAACCAACTGCGGTTATCCTTCTCGCTTTGGCTGCCGTTTTTGTAATCGTAGCCCATCGCAGAACTAGGAAGAAGAAGCGGCAGGGATTGCTTATTAGCCACTTCATCTTTCATGTTATGTATGGCTTTGCATTTCTCTTTGAGACGGGATCAATAGTCATGGGTTTTGCATGAGACACAAATATTAGTTTACATTATTTTGTGTAATTTTAAGAGAATTTTCTACAATAATCTTAAGTTTGATATTGATTGTGTTTGATGAGAATATTGATTAATTTCTCACAATCCAGAAGAATTAAGTTCTTGAGCATTCCCCTGAGCTATGAGTTTGCAATGCCCAATCTAAAAGAAAAGGTGGCTTCAATAACGACCATATCAAAGGAGGCAAGTTAAATGGAAAACATAATAGTCTATTGAGAGGACACAATTGGGAGATGAACAAAGAAGGATACGTTTAAAGAGACTTATGTTTTACATGCATTAGTATGAACTTGAAAATGTGCAACAAAAGATACAAAGTAGAGGTGTAAAATCATCTTTGTAGGTGTAATTATTGTCGAAACAACAAACGATAACAATTAGTTATCATGGTGCATTCATCCAGCCTTGACTATAGAAAATAACCAATTAAAGATACCGACTCCATGTAATATATGAACCCCTCTGCAATGGATGAAGGACATGTAAAGTCTCCAATTTGTTTATCATGATTAAGATTCGTGCACATATGAAAGGTTGTATTTTATAATTTATTTTTGTCAATTAAAGGAAAAGTTGAGTATCAATACAAATGAATGAATCTAAGATGTAAATGATAATGATAGGAAAAATGTTTCTAAGAACATGAGAGATTGCAAAAGGGTTTCTAAGTCCTATGTCTACCAATATGCCATTAATTGCTCTCATGGATGACATATGGAATAATTTATATATGATTTGACAGTAGATTATTAGTAGTGGATCATGTTGTAAGTCATATGGAGCATAATGTGTAGGTAATTTAAGGTTTGATGTTTTAGGCTTCAGTCAAAATAAGGCTTCAGAATGTAAAATATTAAACTCAACTTGTCCAGATGACACACTATTTTCTACATACATATATTTAAACCAATAAGTCTCACTAATTGATGGAGTCAATACTCCATATACCTATGCTCTTATATCAATTGATGTGGCCTCTAACCACAACATGGATTTGACAATCCATAAACTCTACAAAACCACATAACAACTTATGAATTCATCACATAAATTCACCATTCTCTTACCATTACAATAAGCTTTATCAACAAAGTTTCCCTCACATTACAAGCTTCAACAAGCTTCCCTTAAACACACATACATACTTGGCATTCCAAGCCAAGGAGGCACAAAAGGCTTCTCTCTAAGCCTACCCCCAAATTCACCTCATTCCCAACCTAGCCTACCAAAACTAAGCAAGAAACAACCATATATAGAAAAATATGAGAGAAAAACAACAAAGGGGCAAAGGGGGCCCAAAATTCATCCCATTCCTTCACATGAAAGGAATATTGTCAAGAGATAAGGTGTAACCCAAGATAATCCATGCCACATGCTTCATGGGGTCATCTTTGACCAAGTACAAAGTATCTTTAGAAAGTTTGCACCACCTTCAATTAAGGTCACATGGAAAAAGTAGATGCCAATATGAAATAGTGATTAATGTCTCCCCACTTAACACAAGCTTCCAAAAGGGGTAGGTTTACCTTTTAACCACTCTTTTCATACCCCACATGAAAAATTCAACCCATGATACCTAAGCACTCAAAAATAATGTTGTGGACACCTCACCAGGATGAATAGTACCTACCACATCATCAGTGAATAGTAACCATGAATAGTGTTTTTCTCACTGCATCACTCATGAGCTTTTGATGTGGATAAACTTGAAAGATTTATTGCATGAAGATGACCCATAAAATCCAAAGAATCAATGACATGGTGATGGTCTTCCCTATGATATTATTGATGAAGATGCATCTACAGTTTATTTTGATTAACATCAATGTTTCCCACTTAATGGAAATGATGCATTTGTATTTTTATAGAGAATTGACATATGACTATTAACAGGGATAGTGAAACCATCAATATGTGAAATATTAAATTTATTCCCATGTGAACGATTCAACACACCACTCAGTAGAGCAATGTATATTTGTCAAATGTTTGGGCTTTAAGTAGAATATGGCCTCATAATGGAAAATATTAAATTCAGCTTGTTCAAATATGATATTATTCTTTACCTACATAACGCTAATATATTTCATGTCACTAATGAGATTTAACATTGTATAAAACCAAAATATATAATTAAAATAATTTACTACATACCTTCACTTTACAGAACCCAGATTTATGAAAACAAAAAAAATACATCTGTTACATCATGCTAGCACTTTTGATTGGTCATTTTATATTTTTAAGGGTGGATGAGGATGTCATGAGCACTGCTTTTGTTTTGACAAAACTCCATGTCTGATGAGTGGCTCTTATATACATCACAATGTTGTTTATGTGTAGAAAAGATATTAAGGTACTAGAGTGTATCTTGTGGCTTATGTTCGTCCATGCTATGAAATTATTAACATATAGAGTAATTAACTCAGGCTTAACAACATACATAAACACCATTCTTGGACCCTTAGAAATATTTTGAGTGTTGAGTGATGATTATGAGAGGAAATGATAATGTATTAGAGATGGTATTATACTCCAAAGGGCCCATAGTCATACCACTCTTGTAATGTCCCCTTTTTCCAAATGTGACAGTTATAAAAGACCATTAACCTATTTAATTTTTGTAGACTAAGTTGGGTGATACAAGGGAATAATATTACGCCAAGTGACTATTCACAAGGTACTATTCACTAGCACTATTTATGTCACTATTCATGATGACATAGTAGGTGATATAGTGGTGACTGGGCATGTGAGGTGGCATGTTACAACCCCTCAAGTTGTAATTAGAACAATACAATAAATATTTTTTTAAATTAATTATTTAACATTCATTTATTCAAACCACAATTATACTAAATGACTTATCCAATCATATAAATATCAACTTAAACCTATAACAGTTCTAAATTCTAAAATTAAATGTAATATAATATATTATAATTGCAAGGAAAGTAAATACATTAGGACTCAACTACGTCTAGTCCAATAATATAACAACTATTATTCAATTATATACAATAAAATAAAATAATATTTTCATTAGGCATTCAACATTATTATAATAAATAGATACCAAGCTCTCCAGATCTTGAGTCAAACCAACTCATGTATCTTTGACAATATCAAGTGTAGTCTCCAGATAAGTAGTACTTCTATGAGAAGGGAGATCATCATCTGAGCATTTTTTCACACCAACCATGGACCAAGGACCCCCCACACTAATCCCACCAGGGATTAGCCCTCCGTTCATGTATGAGTAGATAGTGACGATGCAAGAAACCAAAGTAACAAACAAGTACCTAAGTGTTGTATGATTTTTAAAACTAAACATGCAGTGTATCATACAAAACCTATTTTATTGCAAGATATTTCACTAACATGTAAATCATACACACCAAAAGATAATGTCTCACTACATTACTTAACCTAAAGATTCATACAATTTATATCCTAATAGAAATCATATCACATCACATGTTAAACATAGGAATAAGTAAAATATATATTTATTCCATCAACGTATGTATGAATATTACATTATTATCTATCACACACAAAATAATAATTACAATTTATACCACCCGAGTAAAATACATATTTAACTGCAAATTTCAAATACCAAAATAAATTATATATAAACTACATTTCATGATAACCCATATTATCGTATTCTAGTGTTCTAAGGCATAACTACTAGTTTTCATCAATAGTCATACAAAAAAGTCTTAAATACATGGAACCATTATCTTCTATTGAAGTAACTAAATATAACTAGGCAAGGCCTAGTTTTCAAAAATACATAAAAGTCTAATCTATCATTTGTTACACTCTCAAGGTTGTATTTATGCATACATGATGTCCTACTATCTGTCACAAAACATATTATTCAAGTAATAATTAACATACATACATTTAAGTAGATGTGAGTTTAGACATAACAATTATAGTATGTATCATCTAGGTAAAATAATTTAATATAATATGACTCTGTGACATCCCAAAATATCATCGATCATTATGCATGAGTTCCCTACTCAATCATGAATAAATAATCTTATATTTATAAATAATAATGAGGCAAGTACAAAATTATACCATCTAGTATACCCTAGATTAAACTGCAAGTTAGCAAGAAGAATAAATGTAATCTTTAAGCACACATCACGATGCACTATTTTATGATATACAAATCAAAACATTTGCACATAATATACTCACAATAAGTATCACACATAAGTTTTTATCATTACATGTCTCTACAAATTGACTCTATCAACATATTTGCATAGCACTACTGTGCTTATAGATATACTACCTGGCCTCTACAAACATTCTAAGCAAAGCCATAATATAGTTATAGATCATATAATTATATCAATCTAGGATATAATTTATTAATTAAATAGGAGTATAATAACATTCTATAGAAATGTTTATCTTTACTATTATTTACACAAATGTAAAGTGATATTTCAAAAATAATAAAACTCTATTCATCTCACTAAAAATCATGTACATCTATGTACATCTATTTTGAAGCCTAGTCATCATATGACAATGGCTTACAAAGATAAATAGTCACATCTCAATCTACTAATTGATAAAAGCTCATCAATTTATTTGGCATAGATTAGGGATCAAAATAAGGTTGGGAATCAATCATTTCATAATCTTAGTCTTATTTCGTATGATCATAATCTTAATTTACAAGCATGTCAAAATTTCGTGAGTAAGATTTTATAAAATAATATTTTATCACAAGGATATAATTATCCTAATTTATAAAGTATCTCCTTTGTGACCAGACTAAATTGGCAAATTATTAAGTTATGATTCAATTAGTCTAGTTTATATATATATATATATATATATATATATATATATATATATATATATATATATATATATATATATATATATATATATATATATATATATATATATATATTACTATAGTTAGTTTTGTATTTAGATCCTAGGATAAGAGTTATTATATTAATTCTTAAGCCTTAGAAAGATCAGTGCTTATCTTGTGAATTCTTATATATTGGCATAGTAAAATGATAGATGTGGGTATCAGATATATATATCTGATATATATATCTGATACCCACATCTATCATTTTACTATGCCAATATATAAGAATTCACAAGATAAGCACTGATCTTTCTAAGGCTTAAGAATTAATATAATAACTCTTATCCTAGGATCTAAATACAAAACTAACTATAGTAAAATGATATTCAAGTCATAACTGATTTGTATAAACAAATACTCAGTTTAAGTAATTAATATGGCCGCTTTTTATTAAGATATCACTCTAATTAAAAACCCACTCTACATTCCATCTTGTATTAAAGAAGAAATATAGTTTACTATTTCTTACCGAACTGAATATACATAACGTTCTAACATTGATTTCAGATCAAGGGGGTATTATAAGAGTGAGTTAATAATATCATACAAACCACTTTAGTATTCTACCTATATTAAAATCCTCATAAGGATCCTATGATAATCATGCTAATTATTTAAAATACAACTAGAGATCGCAATGCATCTTGGTTGGCAACATAACTTGGTTGGAACCACAATATAGAAATCCAAGGCAAAATTAAAGTTCTATCGAACATTCAATTTTGAACTAAAGAGGAAACATATTTGCCTTCATACATTTTCTATTTCAATTGATGTGTAAAATAATTAATTTTTTGCATAATATATGTGAGTCTCTATACTCTAATTGAGTCACTACACTCAATTTTTTTCACTGCAAAATCACAACACTACTAGTTGAATTGCCTTTTTTCTAAAAAATCTACTTATGGTCAAATTTAATTTGTTTCACTATTTTTATGGATCGCTGCCAAAGAGTAATGTGTAAAATGAATAAGACATCCTATTAATGGATTTTAGTAATCATGACTGTAAAGAGCCTACATCTTAGAAGTGCAGATGGAGAGTACATGAAATCTAAAGCAACCTCCTAAGGTAGTTCAGATGGCCTAGGAACTGTGAGTAATTAATAACCCAAATTACTAACTTCTCTCTCTCTCTCTCTCTCTCTCTCTCTCTCTCTCTCTCTCTCTCTCTCTCTCTCTCTCTCTCTCTCTCTCTCTCTCTCTCTCTCTCTCTCTCTCTCTCTCTCTCCTCTCTCTCTCTCTCTCTCTCTCTCTCTCTCTCGATACTTTTGTTAATGCTTGTATATAATTGTCATAGATAGAGCATTCCAACATTGATTACAAAATCTAATATATATGATAAATTATTTGGAATTCATAATTTCAATTAAGGATTTAATTATACTCATTTACTACCATTTAATAGTATATATCGTTAATGTTATAAACCTTTTCTAGAATTTACTTTAAACAACAATTTTCAATTGTCTTCCATAGAGTTTTTACTTGGGGATGAGAGTAATACCCTTCATTATTAGGGTAGATTGATGGTAAAAATAAAATTGTTTCATAAATTAATCCCTAAACTCCAGTCCAATAAATTATTATGCATTCCATGACAGACTTTTAAAATTTATAAGGGTTTTCAATATTCATGGCTATGCATAAATCAAACATTACACATAGAGAATTTTTAATTACTGTACCAACCTGGACAAGATTAATTATCTATGAAATAGACTCCCTTATTATTTAAGCTCGAACCCACTCTATCCAAATCTTCCTCCTCCTTTCCTCCATCTACTTGGCATCAATTTTCTTTCTTTTCTACTTCACTTCTTTCTCTGTTGTGTATCTTTTTTTCCTTATCCTGTAATCTACTTCCAAGACTTACTTTATAAATTCCTTCTCCTCAAATTATGTTGTGCCTCTTTCACTTTACATGCCTTTTATCATCAATCATGGTGAAGGCTTAAATTAAACTGAATTTGCATGCTAAGTTTGAAATGACCAAACTCTATATTTAATTACCATAATCATGCAAATCCTTTATTCCTACTTATGACTAGAGATCACAGAAATATTAGTCATGTTTAAATTAAGTTATACTAATCCTTCGCATCAAATCTTTCATTTAATTTATCTTTTCAAAAACCAATCCATTTTATTCAAAGGTTTACTTCATGCAATAAAACTAGATAAGTATAATTATTATTAACAAATCCAATATTAACTAGTACTAGGTAAGCCACCTAAAATAGGTTCATTATCTAAACATCATAATATTTAATTAGGATATTCCACATATGGATTTAGCATGAATATGATATTAAATGTTAAAAATAATTACCAAACCAATATTTCAAACCTTTAAATGTTATATCTATTTATTTGTCGAGTCTTCTATAAAGATTAGTTCATTGTCTTCAACTATCTTTAAAAAGATGCATTAAATAATACCACTTACTGGTTTACTAAGTAATAATGTCACACAACACAAAAATATTAAAACAATTATCATTTAAATTAACCGTAATCTATGCATAAACTAAAATATGACCACTACAAAAATACTCAAATACTCAGAACCATACTAACTAGCTAACTAGATTAAAGCTAATGAGTTAACAAGTTATTTTATTGTGGTGTGTGAGTTTGGGTCATTATTAATTCTTATGACATACCCTCAATCATCCAATCTACTCTATCTTCTTTGATGATGCTCTCCCTCATCATGCTCAGAGGGTAGGATCATTCGTACATCCACCTCATAACAAGTAGGTAATTAGTTTGACTCATCATATATATCAACTAATAAATATACATGTATAGAATAATTAAATACAACTGTCACATAATGCAAATAAATATATATATCATTTTTCTATAACTAATATATGATGCAAATCTTAATCAAATCAATAACAATCAAATGATAACCATACCAATCTATGGATTCAATAGTTATAAAACTTAGGGTGAAATTAGGATGTAACATCCTTTCCCCCTAAAATTGGTCATCATCCTGATGATGCTTATTCAAACAATTGTTATGAATAACAAATAAATTTTAATAGAATACAAGCATATTATCTAGCATCAAATCATGTAAACAAAGTTTGGGAGTGTTAAATACTCAGTTTGGTTCTAACATGATCACCTGAGATCCAAAACTGTAAAACAAGCCTATAATATCTCGATAAATTTTTTACTAACTTCTCAAAAGTACATGACATCATCATAAAATCCAAAGCAATTGAATAAGGAGAGTTCCACAAAACTTTCTAGACCCTCTTCACATTTCCTTAACCTAGAGAGTGTATTTTTCATTTTAGAGAAAAATATTTAGGGAACCTAGCAAGGATAATGTGTATAAGCTAATACTATTGTTACTCCACGTAGATTTAGATAATTATAACTTGTCAATAATGTCACTACTCCATGGAGCTCCTAATAAGTATGACTATGAATAAGAATTGGAAATAGTACATTTACAACGTATATAAAATTATGGAATATCCATCTATAGTATACATGTGTATGGCCATATGACTGAATTTGATAAGTCCATCTATAAAATCATGGATTTGATAAGTCCATCTATTAAATCCAAACTTAATAACAACTAAGTCAATGTGAGGCTAAGTAGGATACACTCTTACTATTTAGAACTCATGTTCCTAAATCACCACTCTTTTCTCAGTTTTCCATGACCTAATGATCTCCATGATGTGCAGGGGGTTCAATGTAACACAAATCTATAGTAATAGATCATAGAAAGCAATACCATATGCTCAATGATTCTATATTTACTAGCATACATACAAAAAAATATACAATCATTTTGAAATTTTATTAAGTTGTTATTAATCAAACATAACTAGTATCATATTATGCAACTTAACCTATAATGTTATATTCATAGTTAAGAGAAAATAATATCAAAATTAACATAACATAAAAAGGTTAAGGATTATACTATCCTTATAACCTTATAAAGGAACAATAGAGACAATGCCTCCTTACTTGCTTAGATAATACTATAACAATTAAAAGTTTATCTCAATCTTTTTAGACTATCAAGATGTTTAACATAACTCACACCCTACTTGCTCTTAAAAAAAGGTACATAAATAAATCTTAAAACAACATGTTTTAAAAAGAGAATAATATTAGTCTAAATAAAGGTATATAATAACATAATAATTATAAATAAATAGAATTAATATAAATTCAAAGTTTGCCACTCCTTTTCATCAAGTTCAAAAGTTAGATAAATTAGTGACTCTAAAAGGTTACAAGTAGAAAGTAGAGAACTAACATCTCAAAAACAAAAAATCCTACATATTTGCCTGGAAAATAAGAGATTATATAAGAAAATATAATCAATGTAAGCTTCTATATTTTATTTTTGTATAATAGGCAAGCTACAAAGGCTTGTAGAAGAACAAGTTGGTTATAAAACCAACTAGCAATTAAAATTACCCTAATAACTAAAAAGAAAACAAATTAACTATGAAACTAATACTCTGTATCATTAAAAGATTCCAACAAACTCCCCTTGATCCAAAGGGGTATAGGAAGACTGAAGCAATGAACTGTGAGTCATCCAAGTAGACTCTATTATAACTACAATTGGTACACTATGCATCTTGGACTGATCAACATCTTGATCATCCTCACACTGAAGTAGAACAAGATCACACCCTGTCCAACTACATCAATTCTCATATAGAATTTTTACAAGTGATTGCCTATATGTTATGTATGATACATCTCAAACTGATTCCAAATAATTGACATCTCTCTTAGGCATTTTCTCAACACGAACAATGCTAGTAGCTCAATGTTGACTTGTATTACAACCACCAATGACTGATCAAAAATCAATATGCAATATCTTAACACCCTATCAGGAGAGAGGTGAGAAGATATGTAATAAATAAAATAATTACAAACCACTAAAATTATCCACATAAAAGATCATATCAACACGAGATCTATGAAATCAAAGTACATAAGCCAAAAAATATTACTACATAAAATCCCAATCTTGAGCCTAATAGCTCGCACAAGATAGGTGTGTTACCATCTTAGAATATATAGTCAGGATATTCATCACCTTTTTAGTCAGCATAGGGAATGCTATTGAGCTTTTTCCTTTAGCTTCCAAATAGAAGATAATCCTAGGACTTGTAAAAAAAAAAATATTACAAATTATAACTCCTATTACACCCTTAATTTTCCAATTTCTCTATAGGGTTTGGAACCCATGATATTTTATTATGAAAGTGACTAAGAGATCCCAACTATCCAAATTTCCATCAATAGACTTGCGAATGCAAGTTATACATGATATATGTAATCTTCATCTTCTTGACTTCTTTATGCAATATTATCCAACAATATAAAGAAAAATATATTATTATAAAACCTCTTTTTTAAGGTAAATCATTTTACCATGATTATTTTTGATGGTGGATCCCACTAGGCAATGGAAATAAAAATAAATAAATCAACCCTAAATGTACTTTGTGATAAAAATCTACTGAATATTCACTTCTGCGCTTGGTGTTGGGATGTCAAAAATCCACTGAATTTTCCTGAGAACACCATATTGCTGTGTAGCCTTATGAGTCATAGTTCAAATCATATGCCTTTAAATTTCACCATTATTTATTCTTTTCAGATGGCCTATATAGCCATATCACCTCTTAGAACATTTTAATGGGCTTCTTTATTCTATATGTTCTCTTGATTGGTGGGATCAAATTTTTGGCCAATACAACCAACTTGTTGTCATTGGTAATTACAAATAAGAAATAAAGTGCCTCTTTTAATAGATTTATTATTAAAAACACTCAAAATCCATGGATAGGAACACCATTATACTAATCATACATCCACTATTTACTCTTTCAACCTTTAAAGCAACTGTACGGCCTCCATGTTTCCTCAAATGAGTTCACAAGTATATGAAGATAAACATTAGCTAGAACATGCTCCAAAACATATTTTCAGCTCTTTAATCCTCCATTACTAAGATCTGACAAATTTATTCATAAAAATATCTCTCCTTCCGCCTTCAAAATCATGTCTTGCTCCACTAATTTCTTGTCATGGCTCTGATACCAGTATTTGCCCCAAAAATGAGAGATTATATCATAGAATATATTCAATGTAAGCTTTTATATTTTATTTTGGTATGATAGGAAAGATATAAAATCTTGCATAAGAACAAGTTGGTTATAAAACCAACTAGTGAGTATAATAACCCAAATAACTAAAAAGAAAACAAATTAATTATGAAACTAATACTTTGGATCATTAAAATATCCTAACACTGCATACCTTCATATGGAAAAAATGAAAACACCACAACCCAAGTTACCAAATTAATACTTACCAAAATTTGTAAGAGTAGTATCATAAACTACTTCCATAACCAAAAGGAAAATACTAACCACAAAGATGCATCAATTTATCCAATCCTACAACTTCTCTCAACAAGAAATATAAAACACTATCCCATGAACTTAAGGTAATAGGATAAAAAAAAATATTATGTAAACATGTATCTTTTTGATATCTTAAAATGATGAAAGAGAAGAGTACTAGATTAACAACTCACTCCTAAACTAGCTAAGAGAGATGACACTTTTTCCTAAGCCCACATAAACAAACTCCTAACACAAAGGAATTCTTAACCAAAACATCTACACTCACTCTACAAGAAAATTCCCACTACACTAGGTGGTGCTAATCTAGAATGATATTATAGGATTTTTCACTCCTAGGATTTGTGTAAGTAAGACACAAAACTAAAGCATATATATGTAAGTGAGAAGAATTTCATGATTTTTTAAAATATTCGCAACATAAAACATAAATGGTGAAAGTGATTCAATTACCAAGAAATATGTAATCAAACTCAAGGTGTTTAATCTAAAAGATCAAGAATATAGTAGAGACATCTTGCTCACAACTCATGAACTATGCTATGCATTTACCTACCAAGATACCTTATATAACTATCACCAATGAGACACTCGACAAACCAATGCTTTAACAACTCTAATGGGGTATGAATTATCCTAAAGGTACACACTCAATGTACCACACATACATTCACATTTATCCTTTCTATTAAATATAAAGGTAAAAAAATTCTAAAGGAATCATTAGGTCCTAGAGTTCAAGCCACAACTTTGATACCACATGTTACAACCCCTCAAGTTGTACTTAGAATAATGTAGTATTTTTTTAAAACTAATTAATTAACATTCGTTCATTTAAACCATAGTTATACTAAATAATTTAACCGATCATATAAATATTAAGAACTCGGAATAATGATAGTTTCACATTCTAATATTGAATGTAATATAGTATATTACAATTACAAAGAAAGTAAATACATTAGGACTCATACATGATTGGTCTAATAATAAAACAACTATTTTTAAAGTATATATAATAAAATACAATTATATTTCCATTAGGCATTCAAATTTAATATAATAAATAGATAACAATCTCTCTAGATCTTGAGTCAAACCAACTCATGTATCTCTGACAATCTCAAGTGTAGTCTCCAAGTAAGTAGTACTACTGTGGGGAGGGAGAGCATCATCCAAACACTTTTACACACCAACCATAGACTAACGATCCCATGAAATAATCCCATCAGGGAATGACCCTCCTTCACTTATGAGTAGCTAGTGATGGTGCAGGAAACTACAGTAATAAACATGTACCCAAGTGTTGTATGATTTCCAAAACTAAACATGTTGTGTATCATAAAAAACTTGTTTTATTGTAAGGTATTACACTAATATGTAAATCATACACACCAAAATATAATGTCTCACTACATTATTTAACCTTAATATTCATATAATTTACATCCTACTAGCAATCATATCACATCACATGTTAAACATAGGAATAAGCAAAGTATACATTTATTCCATCAGCGTATGTATGAATTCTACATTATTATCTATTAAAAAATATAAATAATGACTACAATTTATACCACCTAAGTAAAATACACATTTAATTAAAACTTTAAACTACCATAATAAGTTCCATACAAACTACATCCCATGATAACCCATATTATTATAGTCTAATGTTCTAAGGCATAACTACTAGTTTTCCTCAATAGTCATACAAATAAATCTTAAATACATGGAATCATTAGCTTATATTGAAGTAATTATATATAACCAATCAAGGCCTAGTTTATAAAAACACATATTAACCTAATATTTGTTACACTCTTAAGGTTGTATGAATGCATACATGATGTCCTACTAACTGTCATAAAACATACTATTCAAGAAATAACTAAAACATACATTTGCGTAGGTGTGGGTCTAGACATAAAAATTATAGTACGTACCATCTAGGTAAAATACATTAATATAGTAGGAATCTATGACATCTCATAATGTCATAGATCATTTTGCATGAGTACCCTACTCAATCATGAACATACAATTTTATATTTATAAATAATAGTAAAGAAAGTACAAAATTATACCATCTGGTATATCTTAGATTATACTAAAAGTTAGTAAAAAGAATAAACAAAATATTTAGGCACACATCATGGTGCACTATTTTATGCTATAAAAGTCAAAACACTTACATATAATATACTCATAATAAATATTGCACACAAGTTTTCATCTTTACATGACTATAAAAATTGACTCTATTGACATATTTTCATATAACTACTATAGTTACAGATATACTACTTATCCTTTATGAGCATTCTAAGCAAATATATAGTTTAGATTTAGATAATATAATTATATCAATCTAGGACATAATTATCAATCAAATAGGAGTATAGTAACATTCCACATAAATATCTATCTTTACTATTATTTACACAAATGTAAAGCGATATTCCAAAAATTATAAAACTCTATTTATCTCACTAAAAATCATGTACATATATGTAATTTTACTTTCAATCATGTTCATCATATGACAATGGATTACAAAGATAAATAATCACATCTCAATCTAATGATTGACAAAATTTCATCAATTTATCTAGTACATATTAGAGGATCAAAATAAGGTTGAGAATCAATTGTCTCATAATCTTAGTTTGATGTCATATGATCATAATCTTAATTTACAAGTGTGTCAAAACTTCATGAGTAAGTTTTTATACAGTAACATTTGATCACAAGGATGTAATTATCCTAATTTACAAGGTATCTCCCTCATGACTAGACTAAATTAGCAATTTATTAAGTTATGATTCAATTAGTCTAGTTCATATCTATTTTTGCTATAGTATATTTGATACCCACATCTATCATTTTACTATTCCAATATATAAGAATTCACAAGATAAACATTTATCTTTCTAAGGCTCAATAATTAATATAATAACTCTTATCCTAGGATCTAAATATACAACTAACTATAGTGAAATGATACTTAGGTCATAACTGATTTGTAAAAACAAATACTCAGTTTAAGTAATTAATATGGACTCTTTTTTAAAAATATATTACTCTAATTCAAAACCCACTCCACATTCCATCTTGAATTAAAGATGAAATGTAGTTTACAATTTTTTTATCAAATCAAATATACTTAGTATTCCAACATTGATTTTAGATCAAGGGGGTATTACAAGATCAAGTTAATAGTATCATACAAACCACTTTAGTATTCCACCCATATTATGAACCTCATAAATATCCCATGATAATCATTCTCATTATTTAAAATTAAACTTGATCTCATAGCCATCTCAACTGGCAAGACAAGTTGGTTGGAACCATAATATGGAAATCTAAGGCAAAATTAAAGTTCCACCGAACATTTTATCTTGCACTAAAGAGAAAACATATTTTCCTTTGTGAATTTTCTATTTCAATTATTTTGTAAAATAATTAAATTATTGTAGAATGTATGTGAGTCGCTATAATTTAATTGAGTAACTACACTCAATTTTTTTCACTATAGAATTGCAGCACTATTGGTTGAATCACCATTTTTTTTAGAAAGTTGCCTATGGTCAAATTTAAGTCACTTCACTATTTTTATGGATTGTTTCCAAAGAGTAATGTGTATGGAAAATAAGACATCCTATTACTAGCTTTTAGTAATCATGGCTATGCAAAACTTACATCTTAGCAACATGGATGGGGAGTACATGAAATTTAAAGTAACCTATTAAGGTAGTCCAGATGGCCTAGGAAGTGTCAGTAATTAATAACCCACATGATTAACTTGTCTTCTCTCTCTGTGTTGATAATTTTTTTAATGCTTGTATTGAATTGTCATAGATGGAGCATTCCAACATTGATTATAAAATGCTAATATATATTATAGACACCAAAAATTTGTACATCACAATTTTGAATGTTGAAACACCCCTAGACTACCTTAGGACCCCTTTGGGACCATTTTGACCCTTTGATCCCTAATTGAGCCTAACCATGGTTGGTTTGATCAAATGAATAAGCCCCCTTTTTAACCACATTTTTACTTTAGCCCTCAACTGTCGATGGTTAGTATGATCACCAACGGCCACCCTAACTATTGATAGTTAGGGTTGAACTGTCTAACCATCTAAACACCCACATCAACTTCACCTTGATTTTCTAAAAATAACTAGTCTAAATTTGTGTGTGATCCATTTCATGTATGAGTTATAATTATAAATCCTAGTTAACATCTTGTTGCACTTCTCCTTCCTTGCCTATAAGAAGTGAGGAGCAGGAGGTGAAATCCTTCTACAACTATCAAGAGATTTTGCATCTAGAGATTTTTGTGTAGGTGTTCTTCCAACAATCTATAAATACATACATCATGTCAGAGAGCCAATTTGTTACCACCTCTTAGTCAAAAACCAAGTACTATTACTCTACTAGAATCATTGTAGACTCTATCAACAAGCCAACCACCTCAACCATTCATCCAATCAATATTTTGCAAGCTAAGTATTTATTTTCTAGTATTCAATTACTTTATTTATATTTTTCAATCAGTTCTACATAAACCCATCTCCAAAAATTGCTTTCTAAAATCTCATCAATTAACCACTTATTACCCACAACCTACACACAGTATTCACTAATGGTCTGTCTAACCACTGATGGTTGCCACAACTACTAATGGTCACATTAATTGTCAACGGTCACATCAACTATCAATGGTCATTGTGGTAGGAAATAATATCAAGCAATTTTCACCCACTTACCCTCAACTAAACCCAACTTTCTATGTCCCTTCCTATTTATACACCTCTGTCCTATTTTCTTAATCACACTTGATTCATTTAGCATTAGTATTTACATGATTTTCACTATATTCATTATTTATAGCCTATTTCTTTATCAATAATTTCTTGTGTTTAATTTTAGTAGCTTTTGATAATTTATGCAAGTGCTTTATCTTCTATTTTATAAACTTAATTATTTAAAATATGTGGATTGACAACCCCTGAGGAAGCTCTTACTTTTGGGATCTAGCTAGCAGTAGGCAATCCATCCAACTATTTATCTAATCAACCATTTTCTTTAGTATTGTCTTATTTATAGGTCATCTTCCCAAGCCAAAGAGAAGCTATTCATAATCATTTGATTTAACATGTGAATAATCAAACAAGTTTTTCAACCATATCCATATTTAGTTTTTCCTTCTTCCTGTTAGGGTGTGGAGCTAAAAGCTTCACCAAGGAGCATACTTTATCAAGTTTGGGTCTACACAGACACCGGCATTGGTCAGGAGTGACCGACGTCGGTCAGGTGCAGTTGCAGAGGTGCCGATGCCAGCAGTAGGTCAGCCGACGACGGTCACAGGCAAGAAGTAGGAACCGACGTCGATTACCTATGCGTCCAGAAAGCTATTTTCGAGGACAGAAGCGAGGTTTGTATGATGAGTTTGAGTTGTAGTCTTAAGCTCGCGTCTCTATTATTAGCAATATTATATTTAGAGCCCTTGTTCAAGTGGCTTAACTATTTGTTGGAAGTGCATGCTCAAGTTTTCTAATTCTATATGTAGAATTAGATCTTCCTAGCTTATTGTAGTGGATTATTGTAGTAATTCATTGTATGTGAAGAACAGTACAGAATTGAATCAATCCAGGCTTGTTGGAGTTGATTGTTCTTGAGAGAGAGAGCTCTTGAGGAATAGAGATCTATTGAGAGATCTAACATCTAGGAGAGGTGTTGAAGAAAGAAGTTTCTTCAATTGTATTCCTTTTGTAAAGAGTTTGTTAATACAAGTTTTTAGGGTGGTTTTTTGTATCTCTTGTTCTTGCTATTATCTCATTCTAATTACTTGTCTATCTGATTTAAATTCACATTTATTGCTTTCACAAGTGTAATCTATTGTTGGTTGATATCCAACAAGTGGTATCAGAGCCTTGGTTGTAGGTTCAGAGCTTGATATCCAATAAGTGGTATCAGAGCAAGGTTCACTCTCAGGTGGTTCAGATCTGTGTAGTGTGTATTGATTACAGGTTCTCACAAGGGTTTCTGTAGGGATTTCTATTTGAGTGGGAGAAGCAATGGTAGATGAAAGTAAACTGAGAATGGAAAAGTTCAATGGAAAAAATTACCAACATTAGAGAATGCAGATAGAGGACTATCTGTATCAGAAAGATATCTACTTACCATTAGGTGGGGTTGCAAAGAAGCCCAAAGACATGGAGGATGAAGAATGGGAAGTTCTTGATAGAAAGGCTTTGGGGTCTATAAGACTGAGTCTAGCATCCACTGTGATATCTAATTTATCACAGGCAAAGTCTATGGTAGAGTTGATGACTACGTTAGCAAATTTGTATGAAAAACCCTCAGCTTCTAATAAGGTATATCTTATGAAGCAGTTATTTAATTTGCATATGAATGAAGGTGGATCTGTTTCTACTCATCTGAATGATTTCAATGGAATTGTGAATCAGTTAAGTTTAGTGAATATAGTGTTTGATGATGAAATAAAAGCTCTTTTAATATTATGTTCTTTGCCTGAAAGCTGGCATGGCTTAGTAATGGCAGTAAGTAATACTGCATCTGCATCAAATATTTTGAAAGTAGAGGATGTTGTTAGTGTTATCTTGAATGAGGAAATACGTAGGAAAAGCACAGAAGAGGCATCTGGGAACGCTTTAAGTTTTGAGAGCAGGGGAAGGCAGAAAGAGAAGAGCAAGAAAGGCAGATCAAGATCCAAGTCTAAGGGGAAAGGCAGATCTAAATCCAGAAATGGCAGAAGGCCACAATGTTGGAATTGTGGAAAGATGGGGCACATAAGCAGAGATTGTTGGTCAAAGCCTAAGGAGGACAATCAGCATGAAGGAAAGGAAGAAGCCAAGGTTGCAGGTATTGCACAAGATGCTTTAATTTTCTCTCTGTATAATAATATATAATCTTGGATATTAGATTTTGGTGCATCTTTTCATGCTACCCCTAACAGGGAATATTTTAGTGACTATATCCATAGAGATTTTGGAATAGTGTATCTAGGGGATGATGAGCCCTGTAAAATAATTGGCAAAGGTAAAGTGTAGCTGAAGATGTAGAATAGCAACACATGGGTGTTGAGAGATGTGATGCATGTTCCTAGCTTGAAGAGAAATTTGATTTCTGCAAGAAAGTTAGGGGATGAGGGTTGTACAGTAACTCTCACAGCAGAATCTTGGAAGGTGACCAAGGGTGCACTTGTTATGGCCAGAGGTAAGAGAGAAGGTACTCTCTATTTGTGTAATTGTGTTACTAACAAATCTCCTTCTGTATTATCTACTTTAGATGTGGATGCTAAATTGTGGCACTCAAGGCTTGGCCACATGAGTGAGAAGGGGATGTCAATTCTTAAGTCCAAAGGTATGCTTTCAGATTTAAAAGGCATAGATCTAGAGTTTTGTGAGCACTGTGTATTTGGAAAATAGAAAAGGGTTAGTTTTCTCAAGACTGGGTCTACTAAGAAGACGCACAAGTTGGAGCTTGTTCACACAGACGTGTGGGGACTGGCTCAGGTTGCTTCCATTGGAGGATCATAGTACTATGTATCTTTCATAGATGATGCTACAAGGAAGGTATGGATCTATTGTATTAGAAGAAAATCTGATGTATTTGAGACTTTTAAGATTTGGAAAGCTATGGTTGAGAATGAAACAGGTAAAAGATTAAAGTGCCTGAGATCAGACAATGGCGGTGAGTTCTGCAGTCATAAGTTCAGAGATTATTGTTATATGCATGGAATCCATAGGCAAAGGACGGTTCCAAGGACACCTCAGCAGAATGGAATTGCTGAAAGGATGAACAGGACAATAATGGAGCGTGCAAGATGTATGAGATTGCATGTCGATTTGCCCTTACAATTTTGGGCACAAGCTGTTGACACTGCAGTATACCTGATTAATAGAGGACCCTCTACAGCTCTAGATGGTGGTATTCCAGAAGAGGCATGGATAGGTAAAAAGGTTGATCTCTCATATCTCAAAGTTTTTGGATGTGAAGCCTTTGTGCACATAGATAAAGAAAATAGAAAGAAGCTTGATGCTAAGTCTATGAGGTGCACGTTTATTGGCTATGGCTCAGATGATTTTGGTTACAGATTATGGAATCTAGAAACTAACAAGGTAGTCAAGAGTCGTGATGTTGTTTTCAACGAAAGAGTGATGTATTGTGATCAGCTAAGGAAGCTGAATCAATCTGAGCAGAGCAATGGTGAATTGGACAAGATGAAAGTCCAAGATGAGCTTGCGGGAAAAAGAAATAATCACTTGCAGGAAAACACAGAGACTAACGTCGACAGGATAGGCACCGAGGTCAGTCAGGCAGAACCGACGTCAGCCAGTAATAGGTCTGGAGGTGACCGAGGTCGGTCACTGTCAGAGAATTTGGGTGGACAACGTGTTGTGAACGAGTCTCAGACACCCATCAGGAGGTCAAAAAGGGTGAGTAAGCCTCCAATTAGATATTCTCCTTCTTTATTTTACCTATCGCTAACTGATAGTGGAGAACCAGAGAGTTTTGAAGAAGCAATACAGGTGGAGTCCAAGAGTCAGTGGGAGCGTGGCATGGTCGAGGAGTTGGAGTCCTTAAGAGAGAACGAAACATGGGATTTGGTTGAATTACCAGTTGGTAAGAGAACACTCAAGAACAGATGGACCTACAGGTTGAAAGAATGAGAGAATGGACAGATGAGATATAAGGCCAGATTGGTAGTAAAAGGATTTGCACAAAAGCCAGGTATTGACTTTGGTGAGATTTTTTCTCCTGTTGTTAAAATGACTTCTATAAGGGTTGTATTGTCTTTGGTTGCTTTTGAGGATTTGCATCTTGAGCAGCTAGATGTTAAGATAGTGTTTCTTCATGGAGACTTGGATGAAGAAATATATATGGAATAGCTAGAAGGATTTGAGGTCAAGGGTAAGGAGAAGTTTGTGTGCAGATTGAAGAAAAGCTTGTATGGCCTCAAGCAAGCTCCTAGGCAATGGTACTTAAAATTTGTCAGGTTTATGACTGAGCATGGCTACAGTAGGTGTCAATCTAACCATTGCATGTATTTCAAGAGATTTGATAATGGTAGATATATTATTCTATTGTTGTATGTAGATGATATGCTGGTTGTAGGATCTCACATGTAGGATATCTCTGAGCTTAAAGTGAAATTAGCTCAAACGTTTGCTATGAAGGATTTGGGAGTAGCAAAGAAAATCCTTGGCATGAGCATTAAGAGAGACAGGAAAAATCACAGGTTGATATTGTCTCAAGAAGATTATGTGGACAAGGTGTTGAAACGGTTCAATATGCAGGATGCTAAACCGGTAAGCACACCTTTGGCTGGACATTTTAAGTTGAGTAAAGGACAATGTCCTAATTCATATGATGAGGTAGAGTACATGAGTAAGGTTCCATATTCTTCCGCAGTAGGGATTTTGATGTATGCAATGGTGTGTACTAGACCAGATATTGCCCAAGCAGTGGGAGTGGTATGTAAGTATATGGCCAATCCAGGTAAGGAACATTGGAAAGCAGTTCAGTGGATCCTTAGATATCTGAGAGGAACCAGAAGTAGGCACTTGTGCTATGGAGGTTCAGATACTTCTCTACATGGTTATGTAGATTCAGATATGGCAGGAGATTTGGATGGCAGGAGGAGCACTACAGGTTACATTTTCACTATAGGTCGAACGGTGGCTAGCTGGATATCTAAGTTGCAAAAGGTTGTTGCCTTGTCAACTACAGAAGCAGAGTATATTGCAGCCACAGAGGCTAGCAAAGAGATGATATGGATGACGCGGTTCATGGATGAGCTTGGTAGGGAGCATGAGAGTTGCAGATTGTACAGTGACAGTCAGAGTGCAATCCATTTGGCTAAGAATTTAGCCTTTCATTCAAGAACAAAGCACATACAGCTAAGGTATCACTTCATATGACAGGTATTGGAAGATGGTGAGTTAAAGCTGGAGAAGATCGATACGGATAGGAATCCGGCTGATATGTTAACCAAGCCAGTTACAAAGGAGAAGTTGAATCTTCATTCAACTTCTGTTGGTCTTCATGATTGAGTTGAAGATGGAGGAGCTAGAAGATGTTGCTGTACAATTACTGGTGCAGCTGTTTATCTCCAAGTGGGAGATTGTTAGGGTGTGGAGCTAAAAGCCTCACCAAGGATCATACTTTATCAAGTTTGGGTCTACACAGACACCATCATCGATCAGGAGCGACCGACGTCAGTCAGCTGCAGTTGCAGAGGCACCGACGTCAGAAGTAGGTCAGCCGACGACGGTCACAGGCAAGCAGCAGGAACCGACGTCGGTTACCTGTGCATCTAGAAAGCTATTTTCAAGGACAAAAGTGAGTGTTTTCATGATGAGTTTGAGTTGTAGTCTTAAGCTCGCATCTCTATTATTAGCAATATTATTTTTAGAGCCCTTGTTCAAGTGGCTTAACTATTTGTTGGAAGTGCATGCTCAAGTTTCCTAATTCTATATGTAGAATTAGATCTTCCTAGCTTATTGTAGTGGATTATTGTAGTAATTCATTGTATGTGAAGAACAGTACAGAATTGAATCAATCCAGGCTTGTTGGAGTTGATTGTTCTTGAGAGAGAGAGCTCTTGAAGAATAGAAATCTATTGAGAGATCTATACATCTAGGAGAGGTGTGGAAGAAAGAAGTTTCTTCAATTGTATTCCTTTTGTAAAGAGTTTGTTAATACAAGTTTTCAGGGTGGTTTCTTGTATCTCTTGTTCTTGCTATTCTCTCATTCTAATTACTTGTCTATCTGATTTAATTCTGCATTTATTGCTTTCACAAGTGTAATCTATTGTTGGTTGATCCCCAACACTTCCTTTCTCAAAATAAAAGATGAAGTTCACTGAAACATTTTGGCATACCTGATGGGATACTTAAGTCTCTACTTGGGTTTATATTTTTTTCATCTATATGCTTTTCTCTCTATTATGTGCTCATAAATTACACGAAAGTTTTTTTTGGACTTAAAATTCACTACATACATTGATTGCTTGCAAGTTTATCTCACATAGTTTAAATTCAAGAAAAGTAATACTATCATAGCATTAATTTTATTTCACACACTAAACAAAACCACCTACGTCAATCAAACATCAAACAAACTTGGGACAAGGCTTGACTAGGATTTCATCACCTAGTGGCAACCTTACCCTTTCCTGACAATCTTACTTGGATGTCATTACCAAAGGAGAAACAACTCATCTCTCTAGTTGAGTAAAAACTCTAGAAATAGGTATATACTGGATAATCACCCAACACCCTTATCGTTACAATGTGTGAAGTGAGGGGGTAGGCCCAAATACCAAGCCACATATTATTTTCTAATATATATTTTTTTGAGAGATTGAACAACCTGAAACCAATCATAGACTTATTTTCTAGTACCCAATCTACAAGCCAATTTTAGTGACACAATTTCTTAAAATCTTAAGGTATAAGCCAAAAGAGAAACTAAAAATAACCTTTAAGACTTAAGTAATTTGTAGAGTGTGATTGCTTTCCTTGATCATTTATTGTCTTCTCTCTATTTGAGTGGTGAGATTATTTGTTTATTATTTGTCCCTTACCTTGATTGGTTCTAGCTCGCTAGCAGTGAAAGAACCTAGCAGAATAAAAACCATCACCAAACCAATCCACCCCTTATACCTCCTCATTCATGGAGTACATTTATAGAATACAAGACTCTCCTTGTCCTTCAAGAAGTCATCCTTTCCCTTGAGAAGTTCCCTAAGGAGATATAAACTTTTCCACTTTCTTAGATAAAAATCTTGTGGCCCTTCAACATTATCTTAACACTATACCCCATCGTATCTGTACGTCAGTTCCACCTATGGACCCACCTTATGGAATGCCTTCCCACCTTATGGGAAACACTTATATTGCCATATTCACCACCCAATCGTTGACTACCCAAACTTCGTCATCCACCAATAATCCCTTTGATACTACAATGGAAAATAAACCTGCCCAACCTACAAACACCCTTATACCTTCTACCCCCAATAATAACTCCTCTAAACTGGGAACAACCCAACCACTAGTCACCTATACTCCCCTCAAAATGGGAGTACCTACTACTAGCATTACCAACCTTTTATTATCTGCCCCCAATCTGCTAACTACTATCCCACTTCAAAATCTTATGGTGTCTATACCTTTTACCTTACCACTGATCAGTACAAATGTCACTACCCTTTCTTTTATTACCAACCCAACCATCACTTCTACCTAATAGGTGCCCCTTACACCAAACTCAAATTACCACCCTAACCCATAAGGACATATACCTCTACCTACTGCCCAACCACCTACATCTACCTACCCCTACATAACTTCCACATAACCATCAGTGTCCACATACAAATATGTGGTAGCTCTTTAACCCCCTACTAGTTATTATTATATCACCCAACCACCACATAAGTATACACCTTATAACCCTTCAAGTGCACAACCCCAAGTACATCTAATGAAAATTCTTGTGGATAAGATGACTACCTTAGAGTTATCCATTTTTGGATCTCACAACATCATATCATATGAGCAAATATATAATGAACCCATCCACCCATCTATCCCTATCAGACCATATCCTTCTCAGTGGGATCTCCCCAAGTTCTCTAAGTTTTAGAGTAAGGAGGATCCCCAAAATCACCTTAGGTCATTTAGGCATGCATGTTATTTGATTACCTATGATGATTCCCTCCTTCATACCTTCCCTATGTCCCTCTCTAGTCTATCCTTAGACTAATATAGTGCCATAACCAAACACTCATTATTCTCCTTCACCTAGCTATCCCAAACTTTCTTGGATCACTTTTTGATAAATATCTCTAAGAAGGTTTCCATCATTGAAATTTACTCTATCAAATAATTTGATGATGAATCTATTACTAATTTTGTAGCTCATTGAAGGAGACTAATCAATTAGTTTTCCTTTTCCTTACCCCAACCTAAACTAATATAACTTTTTTCTTGGGCATGTGCCAAGCACATCTCCTCTACACTGCATGTCTAGAGTTTCAAAACTTTTGATGAATCTTTTAATATGACATGTAAGTTATAAAATAGAGCCATCATGGAAGGAAAGCTAAAGTTTAAAAATAAGAACTCTACCTATAAAACCAATGAGGCTTCCTCCTCTAAATCAAACGATCAAACCAATACCAATGCCACAAGCAAGGGAACTATGAATGCGGTTGTCCTTAAAATTGATCTTCCATCATCTATCAGCCAACCAAACTCCTCTAGCTCCTCAAAATAAAAATTGAGGAACCAAAAATGAAATAATTAGAAGTGATTTAGTCTACTTGGGGAGTATTATGCTTAAATCTTAGAGAAGTTATTGAAGGCTAATATCATACAACTTCCTCCTATCAAGGCTACTTAATAATTTGATTTTTATTATCCTACGCCTAGTTGGCATAATGAGAAAAACTTATGTTCTTTCCATTGAGTAGTGGGGCATGATGTTAGTAAGTGTAATACCTTCAAAAGTGTTGTCCAATCCCTCATTAACAAGGGGGAGATTGTGTTGGATAACCCCAATTCATCTCCAAACCAAGCCCTTGATATTTTAAGGCAACTTTTTCCCAATCACACACCTACCAAAAATGAGATAAATAAGGTTAATTGTTATCATGATGCCCATATCATCAATATGGTTCTTGACACACTCATTATTGAAGAACATACTACCCAATCTATCTGTTATTCACCCTCTCCACTTATTGAGGTATTGGAGTTACCTTCCCCTCTTTTGGAGACCCAAACCAAGGAATAACCCCTTTCTCCTCCACTTATTGAGGTAGTGGAGCCATCAACCCCTCCTTCAACTGACATACTAGAACAAGCACCCATTTTACCTTCTCCCTCAACTACTGAGCAATTTACTGCCCTTTTAGAGATCATTCATAAAGAAGAAGCCACCATGTATGCACCTCCCATAGAGGATTCACCCATCCAAACCTTGTATCCTTTAATTGAGGAAAATAATGAGGTCACCATTCCCCTTTCTCAACCTATGGGCTTATTTTTCAAGTCCACTATCTAAGGAATAGAACCAATCTACAAGCCATTCTCTAGGTTAGTGAAAAAATTGGAACTTGTCTCCAACCCTGACATGGATTGACCCACCTTTTTGTAGAAATTAGGGATAGCCTACATCACCAAGAAGGAAACTCCAAGCATACCTTTGTCAGACCAACCCACCACTCTTATTATCCAAACCCCTATCTTACCAATTAAACTAATAAAAAAATCTACCAACACAATAATTTCTCAATCATCCAATACACCTAAACCCCATATAACCAAATCACCTTCTCTAACCAAACCAACCAAAAACCTTGGCACCTTCCCTACATAGATCCTTAATCACCCATATATGAAAGTGGAGCTTACCTCACCAAACCCAATAACCAAACACAAAACCAAATCAACCAAGGAAGTCAAGCCACCAAAAGACTAGAGGGACAAACTCCTACCTCCCTCAACCTTGCCCTCTATCTTGGGGCCTCATCCCTCCACTTTGATTAGGAAGCTGATTGTATCAAGCAAAACCCAACTACTACTATTGGTTACACCAATACACTTGTTTTCAGACACACCTATCTTTACCAAACCATCAATAGACAAACTACCTATCCTAAAACCTCTTACCTCTAACTTATCAAACTTCACTCTACCAAAACCAAAACCAAAAACTAAGAACACTACCTTACCCAAACCTCCTACCACCAAGCCCATTGCTAAAAAAACTTCCATCTCACCAACCAAGATAAAAAAAAATTAAACCCTCTCCACCTTTAGATAAATCCTACTCGACTATTTTTCAAAGGTTATTACAAGCTTCTTACTTGACCTTACCCCCATTACATCATTTAACCCTCTTGGTCCAAAACCAATTTGTTATAATGACCACCAAGTGTGCTCCTATCATAGAACACTAGGGCATGACATGGAGAATTACAAATCTCTCTAAACCATTATCCATTTTCTCTATGACAAGGATGATCTATTAACAGATGAGCCTCCCACAATCCCATTACTAATATAAAAACCAACAACCACTACCCAATACCTACCTACTCACCCATTCTCACCTCAGAGTGATGAGGAACCAAACTAAAATCCTACCAAAAATATTTCCTCTATCCATACCATCCATGTGGTCACATGATCACATACTCAATAAAAGGATAAGGGGAAGAATAAAGTGTCTATCCTATGGACATATCCATCTTCTACCTCCCAACCAAGTCAAAATCAATCACCTTCACCTTCATCCAAACCCAAGGTATCTATCTTAGGTACCTCCCAAGCCAACCCCTCTAAATCAATCAGGAGAGTGGCACTCAAACAAATTCACTAAATCTCAATGAAGATGAGCCTATATGAGTTGATCTATACTTCATTTCATCATCACCAAGTAATGATAGATGTATTGCAATCAGTAGAGGTCCAGCCTGAAGACCCTCAAACTTTTGTAGCCTTTATTGGTGATCTCTAAATTTCCAACCTTGTCACCTTCAAGGATTTTAAAATACCTCCTATCCATCCTAATGATCTATATCCCCCTCTCTTTATTACTACTTACATCAACCAAACCTGCATCAAATAGGTCATGATTGATAAGAGAGTTAGTATTAATATCATCTCCTCCCATTCCTATGACCAACTCAACCTACCAAACAATGTCATGTCCAAAAAATTAACCTTCCTCTAATCCTTCAATAACACCATGGCTACTACCCTAGGAACTATTGTCTTTCATATCCAATTAGGACCCCATAAGCTCGCTAAACTCTTCTATGTAGTGAAAGGTAAATTTAAATACAATGTCTTGATATGATGACCTTGGATTTTCTCTATGGGTTGTGTCCTCTCTACCCTTCATCATTGCATTAAATTTGAGCATGAAGGCTAGATTATCACTATAAAAGCTTACATGAGCCCCTTTTCATCATGCAACATGACTTATTGACCCACCAACATCCTCTTTCCTCCATTTAGCATACCCTCCTTAGCCAAAGATAATACATCACCCATAAAATAGGGAATCATACCTTCTTATACCAACAAGGCATTAACTAGATCATCCATCCCATCTGATCACATCCCCACTTTAGACCACCTAGAATCCACATTTTAACATCTTTTACTGGGGGAATATTTCCTCCTTACCCTTGATGCTTTCCCTACTCCCCAAGAATATGGAAACTTAACCAGCAACTTAGATATGACCCCAATATCAAAGCCATTATTCCATTTGGACCTTCACATTGTTAAACCCATTTCATCTATAAAGGACTCAACAAACCACTTGGTGCTTCGACCATCTCCTCTTCACCTCGACCATTTACCTCTAGCTTCTCCTATCTAGACAAGCAAAGTTTTGCCAAGACATACCTATATAGGTGTGATTGGAAAGGATTTGGTCTTAGACGATATGAGTATGGCCCACATGAGTTGATTTTCATTGAGGTCAAAAAGCCTCATGATAAACATGACCTTGATTTAATTCTACCCACCAAGAGGAAAACCAAACCACCTACCATTAAAATTATTGAGGAAGACATCCCTACCTCACCAACTTCTCCTCCACTTACATGTTAGGATGATGACATTATCCCTCTAATTTTTTTCATCAACATGATTAGCTTCAGACCCTTGACTTATCAAAAGGAGGGGTCAACCATAACTATCCCTTTGACTCATCCTAATATGATAGGAGATGACTTTCCTACCATTAACACTATTCAGTGCCAAGATGATGATTCCATTATCACCTACTTTAGTGCCCTGAATTCTTCCATCCATAAATTCCTTCCTCTTGAGACTTTGTCCATGTTAAATAAATCCACCATTGATATTAACTTGGGCACTCTAAACAACCCTCACATTATAAAAATTAGCCAATCACTTAATGTCAAGAAACTTTAGGACTTCCCCTCTTTCTTCTAAGATCTAAGCATAACATTTGCTTGGTCTCATAATGACATGCCAAGAATTGACCCTACCATTTCCACCCACAATACATTCACCAATCATGATGCCAAGCCCTTCAAGTAGAAACTTTAGTGAATGTACCCTCACATAGCCCTTCTCATTAGAGAAGAACTTCAACACCTCTTATCTATCAATTTCATTCAATATATTGACTATCCATAATGGGTTTCAAATATCATACCTATCACCAAAGCCACAAGGGGACTACACATTTTTGTGGACATTCATGACCTTAACCTTGCTTTCCTTATAGATGACTTTCCTCTACCAAACATTGACCAACTAGTTGATATTACAATTGGCCACAAGATGTTATCTCTCATGGATGGATTCTTGGGTTTCAATCATATCCTAGTTATCCTTGAAGATCAACACAAAACTACCTTTATCACCACATGGGGTACCATCTTCTCTAGAGTCATGCCGTTTGGATTAAATAACACCGGTGTAACCTACCAATGTGCCATGACTTATATCTTCCATGACCTTATCCATAATATTTTCAAAGACTATGTAGATGACCTTCTTACGAAATCCAAATATCAAAAGGATCATTTAGTCATTTTCAAAATTATCTTTGAGCATCTCATCCATTACCACATCCATCTTAATCCCAAGAAGTGCATTTTTTGGGTCTTGTCAAGAAATATCCTTAGCTTTATCATTTATCTTTGTGGGATCGAAGTTGATCCTACCAAAATTAAAGCCATCCTCGATATTCTTCCTTTGATCAACCTCAAACAACTCTATAGTTTATAGGAGAAGCTATAAACCATTCATTTCTTTATCTCCAAGCTCTCAGATCAATGCCAACCCTTTGAACACCTTTTAAAGAAGGTTGTATATTTCAAGTGGAATAATGATTTTTAAAAGGCCTTCGATTCACTCAAAAGGTACCTTTTGTTTCCACCTATCCTTACCCCTCCCAAATATGACCAACCTTTCTACCTTTATATATTTTCCACTGACCACTCCTTAAGGGCAATGCTTGCTCATCATGATGGACAACACAAGGAACAAGTTGTATACTACATTATTTACACACTTTTAGAGTATGAGACTTAGTATAACCATACTAAGAAACTTTTCTTAGCCTTAGTCTTTATGGCCACCAAAATTTTCCACTTCCTTCTTAACCACAAAACCTATGTCATAACCAATACTGACCGACTCAAGTATATTCAATCTAAGCCATACCAAAACCAACATATGACCAAGTGGCTCATGCTTTTAGTAGAGTTTGACTTTGATTTCCTTTAGCAAAATTTAATTAAAGGAAAAGTCATTGCTAACAAATTGGCCAAAGCACCACTAACATATAACCAACCTCCCCCTATTGAGTTCCCTGGTGAGTCCATCATGACCATCTCTTAGGTAGACTTCACCTATCAAGTCACCATGTTCTTTGATAGATCTAAGTGTTAATATGGTGGGGGAGCTAGCATCATCATTATTCCATTTGATGTTGAACCTCTTTATTTGTCTTTCAAACTTGACTTTTAATGTACCAATAATATGGTTGAGTATGAAGCCCTAGTGATAGGCCTTCAGATCATTTTAGCCTTGGGAGTCAAAACAATCAACATCTTTGGTGACTCCCATCTTGTGGTCAATCAAGTCAATGGTTCTTACTAGTGAAAGAATGATGTTTTATAATAGTACAAACAACTAGTTGATGAACTCTCAAAATCATTTAAACATTACCACATCTAGTTAACCCCATGATCTACCTACAAGTTTGCCAACACCATGGCCTCCCTTGCCTCTTAGATCCCATTTGCACCCTTTGACTCTAAGCTATCTGTCAATATCCATAGACTTACCTATCATTCTCATGTCAAACTAGATTCTCCCACCATCTTCAATATGAAGGCAATCCAACCTGACCTTTGGTATTAGTAGACCTTCGACTATCTCAACCTTGTTATCATTCCTTTTGGTCTTTCCCAAAATGCTCAAAGAGTATTTATCCTAAGTACCTCATATTATACCATTATGAGAGGAAATATTTATAAACATGGATTTAAAAGTCTCCTCTTTCATTACCTATGTAGTCATGAATCATTTCACTTTATCAAGGAAACACATGATGGTATATGTGGGGGACACTTTAGTGGCCTCACCATAGCTTAAAATATTCTTCACCTCGGCTATTACTAGCCTACCCTTAACCATGACTGTTATGATTATGTGAAAAAGTGTGTTAAGTGTCAACAACATGCCAATATACATCACATACCTAGCCATAGTCTTCATATTTCTATTTATTTCTAGCCCTTCTCATAATGGGGATTAGGCCTTATTGGTGAAATTAACCCCCATTCTTTTTAGTGACACCATTCTATCATCACTATGACTGAGTATTTTACCAAATGGATAGAGGCCATCCCTCTAGTCTCAACCAAAGCAAAAAATATTGTCAACTTTATCAACCATCACATCATCTACTGCTTTAGTGTTCCTAACAATATTATCACTAACAATGGTAAATCTTGTAAAAACACGAAAGTCTAAGGTCTTTTTGATGCATTCAATATTAAGTTATGTTTTTTCTCATCCTATCACCCTTAAGCAAATAGAAATGAAAAATCCTCTAATAAAACTCTTAACAACATTCTCACTAAAATAGTCAATACATCTAATCGAGATTGGCATTTGCACATCCGCTTCACCTTATGGGCATATCACACTAGCATCCAAACCCCCATAGGTGTTACCCCATTCTCTCTTGTATTTGGAGTCAAGGTTGTTTTGCCTTTCAAAGTCTAAATACCTTCTCTTTGAAGATATTTGAAAGATCTAATTAATGAGGACAATTATCATCAACACCATGTAGTCCAAGTTGTGCTACTTAATGAGCTTCACTTAGCCTCCCTTACCCATATTCATGTCTATCAAGAGTGTATCAAACATGCCTATAAAAAACACCTTAGAGTGTGATAATTCAACATTAGAGACCTCATCCTAAATGAAAATCAACATGTCACCAATATAGAGAAAAGAAAATAGGGAAAGTTTACTTTCAATTAGTTTTGACGTTATATTATAACCCACAAGTATGGATCAGGATCTTACCAGTTATCCTCTCTTGAAGGCAACCCAAAACCTAACCCCCTTAATAATTTGCATCTATGTCCTTTCTTTTGTTAAAAATGATCAAATCCACCTTCTATCTAAATTGAGCTCATCCCTTTCTTACAAACCACATTCATCTCCATATTTTTAGGGAGAACTGATTAAAATTGAATAATGTGATTATGCATCATAATCATAGCCTAATATTAAACACTATGTACCACAACTCTACCCATGGTATGATTATCATGGTACTTTTTGCCCTTTTTGTAGGATAGATTCTCATGATCTTTGTCACCTAAACCTCTTTACACCTAATCAACCTTCTTGTGATTTTAGTTTTACCTTCATAAAGGTGAGCCCTTAAGCTGATATAAATGAGTCTATGTCAAGGAAATGCAAACAAATCCAAAAAGAAAAATCCAAACTAATAACAATCACGGGTCATTCCTAGCATTTGCATACTACTCCCTTGAAGGACAACTATTGAAAATCTATTCTAAATTACTCAAAATAAGGTGGAATACTCCCTTAAAGGACAACTATGAAATGTATTAAACAAAGCATACAACCTTAGACCACTCCCTTAAAGGATGGCTGAGTAAAGAATTTGTCAAAATAAGTAATTTATTCAAAGATTCCCACATCGATCAACTTCCCCAACCCTCCTAACTAATAATCAAAATACCCCTTATCAAGCAAAAGCAAAATTAAACTAATTTTGAAATTCATAATTAGTTCTCACAAGCAAACTAATTTTGAAAGCCAAAATCAACTCTCATGAATAAAATTCTCATATTGAATAGTCTACACTTTTTATGATATAAACTTGTTTATACTAAATCTTTGGAAACCTATAGAAGAGGCATGCTAGTCTCACATGAAGGATCCATTTTCATACATCTCTCCTTTATACACTATAAGAAAGAGATTTTGAGGTCACTTGACATTATGTAATAAAGACACCTTTTTAACCAACTAATGAATGATAATGTGAAGCATTTGAAGGGCTTATATTCCTTAAGCCAATCCAACTTTAGTTTTGTTTTAGTCCTTGTCAAGGAAGAAGCATCATGCCATCTTCCTATCCTATCATAACTAGTTGATATATTCACTAAGACGTTTGTCTCTTGGTTATATTCTTTTTTCTCACATCTAGTGTTGTTAATTAACTTAATTTATGTTCTCTACCTCTAGTAAAATAAAAATAACCATAATCATAAACACCACACATCAACATATATCATAATAAAAAATATACATCATTAACATATCCATTATCATGTTAAAGTCAAATGTCTATGAATAATAAAGCAATCAACCTTTTTCACCACATGTCTAAATATAAATAATGAATCATACACTCATTAAAATTTAGCATGTCATAAATGTATATATCATAAAGCATAACCATGAATAAAATCCATCTCATCGCATGCCTAGCTAGGTGAGTCTACATCAATATCCAATATCCATAATGTAGGCATAATCAATATATCATGAGCATAATCAATATAAACATCATCCCATAACATCAAAGCAAAAAATAAACCATGAGTAATAAACAAGGACCATATATATAAATCATGATTCTAACATCATAATGTATACACCAATATACATATCTCTCTCTCTCTCTCTCAAAATGTACATCTCACTGCATCATCTCATAGGCTAGAATCAGAATGATATACAACAACATATAATATATCCAAAATATATCAGATTTATGCCCTTGAGGCATCACTATCTCCTAGAGTACCACTAGGTCCCAGTGCCTTCTTCCCTAAAGTACCTATCTATCTACCTATAAATACAACCCACTAACTTAGTGTCACCACACTAGCACCATTTGCCAAACTCACTCTATACTCACACCACTAGGGCTGATCAGGACACTACCTCAATACTATAGCCTCATAATATCATAACTACTCCACTATGGATAGGTATCATGCCATGGGGATAGTTTTTGGTGGTTCTATATGTACTATGTCTCCTCCTCATCTTTATCTCAAGGAGCCCATCTCCTATGTAACCAAGGCTAGTGAAGCTCTAACCTAATCCTTATCACCTATAAGTATAGCCACTTAACCCTATAAGGATATCACTTGACCTTGTAAATCTATAATTTGTCACTGTGTAATGGCTAGTGCCACTCATGCTTATGCACTTAGGGCACAACTAGAGCTCTAAGCCATACCCACCTAATAATCAACCTCAAAACTCAATGTAAATGCAATTCATATCTACTCTCCTAATTCAATGCAACACCTGCCTCATTATTTGACTATCATTAAGGAAGAATCGATAAACCCATTACATGTCTGCATCTATGCGACATCTTATCTCGATCACCCTCCAACACTTGGTCCACTTGGTCCACTCACCAGTCAACCTCACCAGTAGTCCTTGTCAACAATATTTTTTGCCAAACATGCCTAAACCCGGAGGTCCAAAGTCAACAAAAGAAAATGTTCAAATGAGTATAAATTATTAAATTTTCACTTTTGATCATGGTATTTTAATGTTTTTACACTAACCATGCCAATCAAGGTGACTGTCATCGATTGTCATTAAGAACCCTAACCATCACTGGTCAAGTTACTCCCTTTCTTCTCTTACCTTGAGTATCCCTTTTAGAGTAAACCTAAATTAAAAAAAACCCAACCATAGAGACTACCTTTTCCACCTACCTTGATCACCTCATCATCTCACCATTGGTCCATTTTATCCCAATAGTGCATGTTTTGTGATGACTTTTACCTGGTCTTTGGACCTTAATGAAAACACTTGCTATATTGACCACTTTTTGAACTTACACCACCTCATGTATATCAGACCCACTTTTGTCTTTTTGGAGAGCACTTCCTACCTTAGATACCTGTGACACTTTACCAATTTGTGTTTTCCCTAGGGGAACTTCCTATCTTGGATACCCACATAACCACAAACATTACCTAGGATACTTACATTTATGAGTGTACCCAGTTGTCATGCCTAAATGCAGTCATGTAATCCACTTTTCACTTGTCCTTCTATCATTGACCTTTATTTTTACCAACTATGACAAATTAGTCAATGCATGATCTTAGCTATCAAACTTTTTATCACACTTTATGTGCATGTTTATGCTTCAATGCCCAATCTATCGCCCACCTTCATGATGTCCACCTTCATCCTCTCCTTCATCCCACTTATCAAACCCACACCTAATTCTATTTCACATCATCATTTCTTGATTTTAGTGGGATCAACTCCTCCCATACTCAGGGAAACTAGACCTTCAACCAATAATTCATTTTTGTTTTACAACTTGTTGATTCAAAGCTACATAATAAAAAGGGGCAAAATGTAGACACAAAAAATCTACACACCACAATTCAAAATTTTAAAACACCCCTGGACAACCTTAGGACCCCCTTGGGACCACTTTGACCCTTTGACCCCTAATCAAGCCTAACCATGGTTAGTTTGACCAACTGACTAATCCCCCCCCTTTAACCACCTTTTTACCTTGGCCTTTAACCATCAACTATCAAGATGACCATCGACAGTCGAGGTTGTACTTCCTAACCAACTAAACACCCACATCAAATCCACCTTGATTTTATAAAAATAACTCATATAAATCCATGTGTGATCCATTGTATGCATGAGTTATAATTAGAAATCCTAGTTAACGTCTTGTTACTCCTTTCCTTCCTTACTTATAAGAAGAAAAGAGAAGAAGGTGAAATCCATCCATATTTATCAAGAACTTTTGCATCTAGAGATTTCTTTTACAAGTGTTCTTATAGAAATGTAGTTATCTATCCATCATGTTAGAGAACCAAATTTTTGCTACCCCTTGATTGATATCCAAGTACCGTTACTCTGTTGGAGTCATGCTAAACTCTATCAACAATCCAACCACCTTAACCATTCATCTGATCAATCTTCTGCAAGCTAAGAGTTTGTTTTTCAATATTCAATTACTTTATTTTTATTTCAAAATCATCCCAAGATAAACCCATCTCCTAGAATTGCCTTATAGAATCTCATCAATTATCCATTTATTACCTACAACCTACAAATAGTAACCATCGATGGTCTATCCAATCACTGACAGTTGCCTCGACCACCGATGATCACCTTAACTATCAATGATCACATAAAACACCAATGGTCACTATGATAGGAAATAATAACAAGCTATTTGCATCCACTTACCCATAACCAAACCCAACTTTTTGTGTCCTTGCTTATTCACAGACCCCTATCTTATTTTATGAAGCACACTCAATCCGTTTAATATTAGTATTGAATTTCTTCTTGCTACATTAGTCATTTATAGCCTATTTATTTATCAATAATTTCTTGTGTTCAATTTTAGTAGCTTTTAATCATTGATGCAATTAATTTATCTTCTATTTTATAAACTTAATTATTAAAAACATGTGTATTGACAACTCCTAAGGAAGCTCCTACTTCTAAGAACTGGCTAGCGTTAGGCAATCCACCCAACTATCTATCTAACCAACCATTTGATTTAGTGATGTATTATTTTTAGGTCATCCTCCCAATCCAAATATGAGTTCTTTAAAATCATCTGATTCAATAGGCATATAATCAAATAGGTTTGTCAACCATACCCGTATTTAGTTTTTTCTTATTCTTTTCTTGAAATATAAGCTGAAATTCACTGAAACATATATGACAAATTATTTGGAATTCATAATTTCAATTAAGGATTTAAGTATACTCATTTGATACCATTTAATAGTATATACATTTATTGTTCTAAACCTTTTTAAGGATTTAATTTAAACAACTTTTAATTGTATTGCATAAAGTTTTTACTTTGGGCTGAGCATTATACCCTTCATTTTTAGGGTATCTCAATGGTAAAAATAAAATCATTATTTCATAAATTAATCCCTAAACTCCATTATAATAAATTAATATGCATTCCACTATAGAATTTTAAAATTTATAAGGTTTTTCAATATTTATGGCTATGCATAAATCAAACATTTCACACAGAGAATTTTTAATTACTATACTAACCTAGATAAGATTAATTATCTCTTAAACCAACTCCCCTTCTTATTTTATCTCTAACCTACACTATCCAAATATTCCTCCTTTTATCCATCTAATTCTTGGCATTAATTTTCTTTCTTTTCTACTTCGCTTCTTTCTTTGTTGTGTATCATTTTTTGCTTCTCCTTTAGTCTATTTCCAATATTTACTTTATAAATCCCTTCTCCTCTAATTATTTATCACCCCTTTCACTTTCCATGATTTTTATCATCAATCATGGTCAAGGATTAATTTAAACTAAGTTTTCATGCTGATTTTGAAATGATCAGACTCTATATTTAATTTCCATAATCATGCAAATCCTTTATTCCTACTTATAACTAGAGATCAAAAAAAGACTACTCATGTTTAAATTAAGTTATAATAATAATTCCCATCAAAGCTTCCATTTTTTTAATATTTTATAATAACCAATCCATTTTAGTTAAAGTTTGACTTCATGCAACAAAAAGAGATAAGTATACTTATTATTAACAAATCCAATGTTAACTAGTAGTAGGTAAGCCACCTAGAAATAGGTTCATTATCTAAACATTGCAATATTTAATCAGTATAGTCCACATAGGGATTTAACATGGACACTATATTAAATAATAAATTAAAAATAATTGACAAAATAATATTTCAAACATTTAACTGTTGTATTTATTTATTTGTCAAGTCTATTATGGAGATTAGTTTATTGTCTTCAACTATCTTTAAAAAGATGCAATAAATAATACCACTTATTAGTTTATTATGTAATAATGTCACATAACAGAAAAATAAAAAATAAATCATCATTAAAAATTAACTATAAGTTATGCATAGACTAGAATATTATCACTATAGAAATACTCAAATACTTAGAACCATACTAACTTGCTAACTAGATTAAAAGTAAAGAGTTAACAAGTTATTCTATTATGGTGTGTGAGTTTGGGTCATGAAAAATTCCTCTGACATCCCCCCAATCATCCCATCTACTCCATCCTCTTTGATTATGATCTCCCTTGTCATTTTATAAGGGTAGGATCAATCCTACATCCACCTCACAACAAGTAGGTAGTTAGTTTGAGTCATCATAATATCAACTAATAAATATACATGTAAATAATAAGTAAATACAACTATCACATTATGTAAATAAATCTATATATCATTGTCTCATAACCAATATATGATGCAAAGCTTAATCAAAGTAATAATAATCAAATGATAACCATAACAATCTATGGATTCAAAGGTTATAACACTTAGTGAAATCAAGATGTAACATCGATCCTAGGTTGATGTGGTATGGACCAAAAAGAGAATCTTCCATGAGATCAAGTGTATGTGATGGAGTGGAGCATACCACTCCATAATGAGATACATTTTATCATTTTTAAATACACATGCTTTTTATTTTGGTGATAATGAAATATAATGAATATATGGGGTGCCACCCTTAGTGGAATCATGATTTGGAGTGATGTAGAGTGGTGTTTGAAAGAATGTCTGTACTAATTAAGTGGGATAAAAGATTTATTATGCTGATTTGGTTCACATGTGTGAGTGGGGCACAATTTTAGATGCATGTGAAATTGGAGTTGATTTTGTCTAAGGTGGGAGATGTGATTTTGACTCTTTCACACAAAGGGACAAGCTTGGCAATATGGATGAATAGTACACCCATTTTAAGGGGGCACATTTTTGGATTGTGCATGAAGTTTCCCTCCTCTTTCTCTCTTTCCTTTTTAAATGATATATATTAGCATGATATCCTTTTGTAAAGATATGAATATTATACCAAAGTATCTCTCTTCATGTCTTGCATAACATTATTTGAATTTATGTTCATTCAATCCTCTCCTAAGGATGAAAACTATTAGAGTGTGTTTAATCTTAGATGATAAAAACCCTCTCAAGATAACTATTTTTGGTGGTGAAATAATCTTCCATACTTGGTCATGGTGGTTTCATTCATAAATCACATTTGTGATTCAATTGTAGATTTATAATCCTAGTGTGCAAAGTGTATGTGTGTGTGTTTGCAGAGGGTCTAGTGAAGTTATGTTTACATATCAACATTTATATCAATTATTTTAAGAGTGTTATTATCTCCATATATATTATATCTATTTAGTTATTTGTAATAGAAATTAGTCATGATCAATTGGAGTTTGAGTTGTGATTGCTTGAGGATAAGCAATCTTGGTGAGGGAAGACTTGTAATGTGACCATTTTTTAGCCTTCTAACATTTTTTGGAAGCTCCAAATTTCTTAGACAGTGCCAATATTGTTGGAATGGAATCTAGTTAGTAGCATTGTGTTTAGGGGATTGAGATGAATCCATTGGTGCTTTTAGGAAGCAATTATGACATTCAATAAAGAGTATAAGATCTCAAGAGTGAGACCACTATTCATAAGTAATATTCACTAGCACTATTCACATGTCACTATTCATGGTGAAGTGGTAGGTGATGTAGGTGATGATGGAGTAGCAGAGGTGGCTAGTGGATGAGGTGGCATGGCCTACAAGAGAATCTCACATGGGGTTAAGTGCATATGCTTGGATTAAAGCATACCATTCCATTTAATAGACAATTCAAATTACTTTATTGAACACATGATTTGGTCATTGGAAGAAAAAATCAAAAGGATAATCATGGCACATTTTCTTGTGGGCTTCATGATTTGGGTGTGTGAAGAATTCAAAAGGAGGTTAGGGAACCTCTTGCAGGCATGTGGGCACATAGTTGAATACTAGCTAATTCCCATCATTTATTCTCCTTCACATGGGAGAGATAGGTTCCATTATGAAGGCATGAGAGATGGTGATGATTTTATCTCTTTCACATGATAAAAATATTGTCATCATTGGAAATTTAGACTGCCACGTGAAATGCTACACCCCATTTTCCCTATTTCCTTCATTATTCCATATCTCTTTTTTCTTTGTAAATATTATTAGTATGAGTTCCTCCCCTTTGAAATATATATTTTTTGAAAATTAGAAACCCCCCATTTTTATAAGCTTGAGCTCTTAGTTTAGCTACATATCTTAAATAGATGAAAACCCATTGAAGATAGGATCAGAGGATGAAACTCCTTTGGTTTAGTAGTACAATCTCATTCATAGATTTTTAAGGTGATTTCAACAAGATTCAAAGTCCCAGTGTGTAGAATGTGTTGTTTATAGGTCTTTTAGTGAAGTTCATCTAGTTTTTATGGAGTTTACAGTTTTCTACATCTAGTGTTTATGTATTATTCTTAGTAGTTTATGTGTTGTGTGAAGCATCTCATTTGAAGATGTGTGAGGATTTATGGTCTTGCATTCTATGTAAGTTTTTCCATATATATATATATATATATATATATATATATATCAGCACTGTAATCATTATATGTATAAGTTGTAATTTATGAATATTATCTCAAATAATATTATTTGTAATTTAGTTGTTTGTATTAGGACATCAAAAATTTGTAGTGTCTTTGAGAAATATATTAGGTTGTTCATGGAATACTCCCATATTTTATTTATATGTAGTTTGTATTTTTATATTTATGAGTGTATTTATAAAATATCCCACTTATGGATATTCCATTGGTTTCAAAACTATGTATCCTACCAGCCTGTGAGGTTGTGTTTATAGAATGTTTTGTTGATAGAGATACAATGAACATGGAGTGTTAAAAGCTTCCAAAATTATTACCAAAGGTATAAGTAATAGATCCTATATAAGAGGTGTTGATGTGGATTCAAAATTATGAACAAGATGCCATCCAAGTTCTAGACCAGTACGAAGCACTTCTTGATGAGTTGAAAAATGGAGTCTCCTTTGATGAATACTTGGAATTCAACGCAATAAATAAGGATATCAAGGAAAAAAGAAATGTTAGAAGTGAAATAATCTTCTAAAGAGTTGGAGGTGAATAATAATTTTGTATAATCATGAGAAACCCTTATAAAAGAACAAGAGAGCCCTAAAGTGGCATCTAATAAAGATAATAGTAGAAATGAGCTTAAAATAAATTAATCTTTGCTTCACTTTCAAGGATTCTTGGGAGCCCAACCATAAATTAAATAATAAATAATGGGATAAAATCAGAGACATTATGATTGGGGAGCACAAGAAAGAAAAAAGAGGTGAACCTAAGGCAATCCACGCTATCAAAATTGAAGACACATTATAGGCAAGTGCAGAGAGATCCACCATCATAGATGAAGTTGAAGATGATGTTAATATTTAAGGATAACCTATCAATATTTCAACAATAGAGTCCATGCTACATGAGAAATACTTGTAGATAAGTGATGAGAATAAAAGAGTGGTAGAAGCATTGGATGGGAGGTTGTGCATGAAAATTCACACCATGAGAAAATAAGCATGAGTGTTGTGGAGTTGATGTGTGGAGAGTAAATTAAAATTGTAGATTTTTCTCAAGTGCCTAAAGAAGATGACCTTAGAGATCAAATCATATTAGTGAAACATAAATGGAATGAAGAGATCATCCTCTATGAATAAAAAATTCTAGGAAAGCGAGAAGTTTTAGATGCATATTCTGGCACAACTGAGGAATTTTTATAGAGAATAAAATATCAACAATAAAATAAACTATAGATGATCACATTTGGATGGGAATCAAGAAGAATAATTTGGGATCCTAGTATTTGGAACTAGGAAGTTAACCAAAATTTCTTGAGGACAAGAAATATTTGGGAAGGGAGGATTTATAGTGTCCCTTTTTTCCAAATATGACATTTATAGAATACCATTAACATGTTTAATTCCCATGGGATAAGTTAGGTGATGTAAGGGAATAATATTATTCCAAGTCACTATTCATAAGGTAACATTCACTAGCACTATTCATGTGTCATTATTCATGCTGAGATGGTAGGTGTTGTAGTAGTGACTAGGCAAGTGAGGTGGGTCTTAGGTGATGTGGCATGGACAACAAAGAGGATCTTCCATGAGATGAAGTGCATGTGATGGAGTGGGGTGTATTATTACATTATGGGATATATTTTATCATTTTTAAATGCACATGATTTATCTTTTGGTGATAATGGAATATAAGGAATATATGGGGTGCCACCTTTAGTGGAATCATGATTTAAAGTGATGTAGAGTGGTATTTGGAAGCATGTGTGTACTAAAGAAGTGGGAGACAAGATTAAATATGTTGAGTTAGCTCACATGTGTTAGTGGGGTGCAGTTTTGGAGGCATGTGAAAGTGGAGTTGCTATTATCTAAAGTGGGATATGCAATTTTGAATCTTTCACAAAAGGACATGCTTAGAACTATGGATGAACAATGCACCCACTAGAAAGGGGCACACTTTTGTATTGTGCATAAAGTTTCTCTCCTCTTTCTCTCTCTCTTTTTTAAATTATATATATATTATCACACTCTCCATTTTTATAGATATGATTCTTATACCAAATTATCTCTCTTCATGTATTGCATGACATTATTTGAACTATTATTCATTCAAGCCTCTTCTAAGAACAAAAACCCTTGGAGTGTGGATAATCATAGAATATAGAAACCCTCTCAAAATAACTAGTTTTAGTGGTGAAATATTCCTCCCTAGGTGGTCATGGTGGTTTCATTTAGAAATCACGTTTGTGCTTCAATTGTAGATTTAGAGTCTTAATGTGTAGAGTGTGTGTGTGTGTTTACAGAATGTCCAGGGAGGTTGTTTTTACATATCAACTATTATGAGTGTCATTATCTCCATCCATATTATATGTATTTAGTTATTTGTAATATAAATCACTTGAGTTTTTAAGTATAAAAATTTTATGTGTTACTTAGTAATTGTAAGGAATATTAATAAATTCCAAATTTTTAGCAAATATCCCACTTGAGATATTTCAATTATGAAACCCATGACAATTGACCTTGTCTCACCTTTTGTACACATAATAGTAAGAAATAATAATAAGATATTTTGGGTGTAAGTGATGGTACAAAATGAGATTGTGTATTCCTTCATACACCATGCCAATGAGTTGTGTAGGGAAGAGGTGTTTTATTTCCCAAAGATATCAAACAATAATGAAATGGTAGGGAAGGGCTAGGTAATACAAAACAGGCAAGTGGTGAAAGATTTAAAGGTGAGCTAGGTTGTGATGATGAGGGGAAATTAAAAGGTATTTCATGTGACATCAGACACCAAAAAGCCCATATCATACACCCGAGCCAAATTTAAAGTAGATATTATATTTACATGACTTACATACATAAAAAAGGGCTATGTAGCTTGCAAGGTGGAAACATATTTGATTGGTAATTTTCTATTATTAAGGGTCAAAAAGGGTGTCATGATCAATTATTAGATTGTGACAGGGATCCATATTTGATGAGTGGATTCAGTCCATATTACAAAGTTATTTATGTGCAAATAAGATATTGAGGTACTAGATTCTAGCTTGTAGCTTATGTTCATCCATGTTGCAGATATATTAACATATATAACAATGAAATAAATCTTAAAAACATATATAAACACTAACTTGGGCCCTTGAAACAAAGGGCAAGGTAATAAAAAGCATGCAAGTGGTGAAAGATTTCAATGTGCACTAGTTGGTGATAGTTAGTAGCTTTGATAGGGTATTTCAGGTAATAAAGAATATATGATATAGAAATGATAATTGATAATATATCACAAGATATAGCATGGTTTGTGTTGAGATATTGTTATATCAACAAGGGTATGCCTAGATAGATATAAAAAATGTAAAAGCTTGTGTAATGTATTGAACTAGAACTTGAAGTGTTAGTTGTTAATTGTTAGTTGTCATGGAGGGATGGAACATAATGTTCATCATGGCATCCAAGAAGAAAGATAATACATAATTTAGATCATGGCATTGAAAACAATAAAAATTAATCAAGTAAAAAGCATATAAGGTAAGAAGCAAGAAGCGTACAAGAGTGGTCAAGGGGCCAAGAAATTAAGGGACATGGGCACATGTTACTCAAACTAAAAAACAAGCATACAAGGCATGTTCAAATGCCACATATACATATAGTTGAAACAAGAAAGTTAGCATGAAATCCATAATCACGTAGAAGAGTACAGGCAAGGAATATTGGCAAATGTCCAAAGACACACATATGAATATAATTAAAGGACATTGGCATATGTCTTAAGGCACATACAAAAAATAATCAAGAACTAGGAATGCAATCACATCAACCTATGCTAAGCAAGAATATAAATCATGTAAAGACTAGAAAATATAAGTAAATTTAACTAATCAAAGGAAGATTAAGTATGCAAGACATGTTAGTATAGGACTAGGTATATGCAAAGAAATACATAAGTGTTAAATACTAATGATTGTTGATAGATTAATCTATGTAAGCTAGTAAATAGTGTACATCAACATGATAACTAGAGTGTGTGGTGTATAAATGACATAACCTAGATGGCATAGTCATGTAGAAGATGCCCCTAGGGGAAAGATATATCAATGTGCATCTCGCATGTAGGAGTAGGATGCCCACTCAATGGGTAAAGTGAAGTAATCAAGGGTATGAAAGTCACTACACACACTCAAAGAAGATCAAGTGAAGTATGGTAATTTAGATAAATTGACAAATAATAGAATAGAATATAAAATGTAAGTCTAGCATAGTAGTAGAAATGTAAATCATGAAGGAAGCATATAATCAAGATGTTTTTGTGTTTGTGACATATTTAAATGTTTTTGGATTTTAAAATTTTTTATTGTTTTTGGTATTTTTGAAATGTTATATTGCTTTTGTATTTTGAGAATATTTGAGCTATGTAAAATTAATCATAGGTAAATTATGTACAATCAAGAATAGGAGACTATTTACTAAACAAATAAAATATGTAGAAGTATATGCATATTATGTATATAATGAGAGAAAAGACTAGGCTAGAGGGGGTAAAGGTTCCAAGGATGGAGCTTGGTCGAAATGGAGCTAGAGGAAGGGACCGTGGCCATCATAAACTGCCTTTATATCATCATCATAATTATCATCATATGCTACAAATGCTATGTACATAGTGTCATTGATGGGTGTCATCATCCCCTTCATTTAATCAACTTTCTGTTGATGTCATATTTAACTAGGGTTGTGTCTAAAACTATATACAACAAGAGGAATCATAGCAATTTAATAATTGAATGGAGGTATTTGTATTTTTGTTGTTTTGGGGGGATTTTAATGTCTTAAGGATTTCTTGGTTAAAACCTTATTGAAATCAAACTATGCAAATCTACTGGAAATAAACACACTTTATAGAAATGAAATAGATTATTAGAAATAAACACACATTGAAAAAATAAAATTGATTGCTAGAAACAAACATATGTTGTAGAAATGAAATTGATTGCTAGAAATAAACACACATTGCAGAAATGAAACTGATTGCTGGAAACAAACACACGTTGCAGAAATGACAATTTGATCTAAAATGCCTGCAGGAACAAATTTACAAAAAATCTTAACTTTAAGGAGTTGGAAGCATTTATAAATTTAACAGAATTACATATTTACTTTTATGAATAGAAATATAAATACCGACAAAAATGAAGATCTTGGTTCTTTGGAGGAGTGGGCCCTTACTCTGCCTAGAACAAGATTTGAACAATTTAATTTGCTTTCAAAATAGAAATGGCTATTTCATTGATAAAATGTTATGTATTACAAATGTGCTAATCTATCCTTTTATCTCTATATTATATATTCTATCTTCTCTCTATCTTCTATATCTTTTACTAAATTCCCAAGTCTATATATATAGATGCTTTGATGGTTGTAATTGTTTCATAGATATGATGGAATTGAATCATACCCATAATAGATACTGAATCAAGATGTGGCTGGATGTCTAGTTGTGTGATAAATGTCTTGATTGTATAAGTTTAGAAAATTAGGAATCTATTCCTAATTTAATGGGATCATTGATCCAACATATCACCAACTATTTGGAATAGATCCTCATCAGTTCCATATATAGCTGCAAAAGTTTTAGAGCTTATCTATAAGAGTACTATAGATAAATATAGAGTTCTAGAGCTACGTCCAATAATACGATGACTTGAAATAGTATGGTGGAGTTTTGGAACTAAATGTGATGGTTTTGGAATAGATTTTATAGGTTTCAAAACTAACTGTGATGATTCTAGAATAGATTCTATAGGTTCTAAAACTAATCTGAATTGAGTCCAATTCTTCCAAAAACATGCAATCCACTTCATATTTGTTCTTTAGCCTGATGATGACCTATTTTATTGTAAAACTAGAATTTTCCAACACACTTTTTAGGAATTACAGGTCTTTTAAAATGTTAGAATCACAATCAACAAAAGATGGATAATCACATCCTAACTCATCTCAGATCAAAATAAAAGTTACAAAATTCAATAAAACTTAATAGAAAGATAGAATAAGATGAGGTCATTTATTATACATTTATTGGGCATATCCTAGCCTCATCACTTCCTCCATACTTACTTGTTTTTAAGTCCCTTTACAAACTTCATTCTTTAAATTCAAGATTGTATATCCTGCATTCCATTTGATTGCTTAAATCAAATGGCTGAAATTGAATATCCCAATGCTTTGACTCAGAAGTATTATACCCTGCTCCTTCTTCTACTTTTCTTTTCCATTCCTCAAATTGAGTGGGATGTTGAGGTTCTCTAGTTTGCCAAGGAGATATGGGGGTGAGAAGTAGAGGTGGCCTTGTCTACATTCCTATCCATATGCTCAGGGGAGTTTCATTAATCTAGGGAATTATTGTGCATAAAGATTTTTCCCTTTCTAAACTCTAGATCAAATTTGTAGGGGATATTACTTCCCTCATTTTCAATGCCACCAAGAGAAATTCCCATCTTTTAAAACATGCATCATAAATATTATAAAAATTTGCCCTTTCATAGGAGGTGAAGACAACCATGCTTTGTTGTAAAATGAAAAGATAAGGTCCCTTGAATTTATCATTGAATGTATGGGATTAGAAATATATAGAAAAGGCGGATGGATTACCATAATGAATTATCATATAGAGACTGGATGAACTAGCCTTTGACCAATGCTCTGACTCCCTTTCTTTCCATGTAATCTGATTTTGAAGAATAGAGACAAATGCATTAAGCTGTATTTCTCCTACATAAAAATTGATCATAAAACCTATATTTCTTTCTAACATAAAATTGTAGAGGTAAAATTTACAAATAAGGTGTTTCTATTCTATATTAGCTAAGGAGTAGGTGGCTGAGAAATTAGCTTCATATTTTATTTCATGTGGAAGGCTACATGCTATCATTGCTAATTATCAGTGAATGAATTGTTCCTATTAAAACATGTTATAAATAGGAGAAGGTCTTCTGCACACAAACAACTTCTCACTCATCATACAAACTATTTGTATTTTCACAAGACATTTATACCTATCATTTTCCTCCTTGTAAAATTTGTCTTCCCATTCCTTCCTTGCTTTCTCTTCTTTCACCAGTTTACCTTTCAAGTATGTATTGGATGCTTTGATTTCACTGAGTTCTTTGCATGTGTCATCCCATAAATTCTTGATTGGCAAATAAGTCAATTCAGTCTGTGTAGAGACTGTTGACACAAAGGTCTATCTTGTACATTTTTCTTCATTTTCAATTAGTTGCCTTTTATCTATTAATTCCTCATTCTTGGCTGTGAACTAGTTTATTAATTCTATAAGGGGCATTTCCTTCTGTTCTAACTTGAGTTTGAGGAAGTTTAATTCCTCATCTTTTTCCTTGATAATGAGTTCTACTCTAGATAAAAATAGAGCCTATTTAATCTGTTGGTTTTGTCTTTTTTTTGAAAGTTTTGGGGGAGTTAAGCATTCCTCTTCCACCATAGGGGATTTCCCTTTCCTTCTCCAAGATACATGTTCATTTTCTACATGTGATGGTGCTATAGTCTCACTCATTTCTTAGAAAACTGGCTCCTTAAATATTTCATCTTATTTTTCCTTTTCTACTTGGCTTGGTTCAGGAGGAGTCATGGCCATGCTACCTAAAATATTAACAGCTTTAATTTCTAGCCTTTCTTGTTCTTTCAACTCCTCTAAACTTTACTTAGACTTTTTATGACATTTTATTTCTAGAGAAGCCTCAAAATGTGTAGAGATAGGTCTCCTCTTAAAACTTCTTCTAATTTTTGCCTTTTTCTCAGGCTTAGGTGAACTGACATTACCAAAGATAGGTACCAATTCTTCTATAGCCTTAGTAAAAGAAGAAATGGCTTGAGAAAGTAAAGTAGGGTCTACAATTTTAACTTTTCTTCTAGATTTTCTTCTTGTTGGTATTTCCTCTTCCCCTAATCTTTTCTTTTCTTTAGCAATGGTAGTAGTTTCTAAATTAACTGAAGGAGCAGGAGGAGTTGATATTGTTCTTTTAGGAATACAAGGGTTTTTATCCAAACTTGCCAAGAAATTTGTCCCACATTTCTTCCCCATTTTTCTTGGAAAGGAAATGGTTTTGGCATACTAACTACACTAACCCATAATGTCTAATTATTCTTACACCCCAAGAATACCTTTGGGCCATGGTATGGATGGAGTCAAAAAGAAACTCTGGAAGGTTTACTATATATTCTGGTTTTTCAGCTCCATATCTGAGGTGTATAAGGATTTTTAGGACTTCTTTTCCTACTATCCCAAATTGTCTATCACATGTTAAATATTTGACTATCCAAAATGCTAATCTATCAAAGGGTTTGGGCAAGTTGTCCCTCTTAACTCCTTTGATGATATTCTTTATATTATAAATATATTGGGGTTCAGCTTCCCCTTCTTTCAATAGGGTTTTAGCCAGGTCTTTCAATGTCCCTTTGACAGGGTTTAGGACATGCATTATCAGTATTCTAGACATCTCACTTATGATATTCACAAAAAAAGGAATGAAAACCTTCCTAATATTTGTATTTATTTTCTCTAAATTGATAATAAATTATCTTACTATTTCATCATTGTATTTGGGAAATTTCTTTAGAAATTCTAGTCATCCTGCTTGTTGAAAGATATTTGCTACTTCTTCATCTGCAAGGAGTTGGGTATCATTGTCTGGTTCTAATTTATTTTTGATTCCCATGATTTATTTTTCTTTGAATCTTTCACAAGTTAGCTGAAAATTGTTTCTTGTATCAGCAAAAATGATGATTTTGGCTACAGAACTAGCAAATTCGGTTGCTGATTTGGCAAATTTTGTTGAAAAATTACTATATTTAGCTATAGAACTTCTCAATTTTGGCTATAGAACTACTGTACTCAGTTTTAGAACTATCATATTTAGTTGCTTCAATCATATGAATTATTCTTTATGGTTATCCACCAACTCATTCCATCATCAATAGCCTTCTCATGATTTTGCACATTTAACCATGATGTATAATAGATGACTCATCATACTAATATTTCTAAATCAAGTGTAATCACACGTGCAAACTTTCATTAAACCTTTAACAAGTTAAAAACATAATTACCATCCATGATGATATAATCCTTCCATCATGCTGACACATCATCCATGAAAATGTTTAGAAAATAGTTAGAATTTAAAAAAAGTATTATTTGAATTAGCCACTTATTTGAGAAGATCAACCGTCATCACTGATTTTCAATTGATCTCTAATTTTTTTAGGGAAGAGAACACCATTTACTAGTTTTCATTCTCTTCCTTTTTATTTTTCATTGAGTTCTCTACATGTGCCATTTAGGGAAGAGGACCGAACATGACCTAAAACTGTGTAGAGATGGTTTTGGGTCCTACCATGATATCCAAAGCAATGGTGCCCAATGTCTATCATGGTATATAATTAAATCCTCTAATATTCTTGTATGATTTTTTCATGGATTCCATATCTACATTCATGGTCTGTAAGAATGTGATATTACATATATTAAGTTTAGAACCACTATCAATTAGAACTCTCTTTTCTATACTGGTTTTGACTTGAACTTGTATGAATAGTGATAAAGTTTGATCAATAATTGTTTGAGAAGGAAAGTCCTCACTATTAAAATAAATTGCATGTTATATGGTTTTTAAATTGTTGACCACTGATAAAAAATAAGAAGGCTCTGAATCAAGTGGCATAGAAGTCTGACTGAGTACCTGGTAAAGAATGTCCTTGAACACATTAGCTTTCTGAAGCAATTTTAACATGGAAATATTAGCTAGAGTATTTCTCATATGATCAATAATATCATATGCATTGTGTGGATCTATCTATGTAGGTGGGTTGGGCCTAGGTTAAGAAGGAATAGGAGGGTAGATGCTCCTGACTAGGTTGAGAAGGTATGGTGGGCCATCAAGTAATAACTTTAACTACATTATCTACTATCCATATAGGAATAGTAGTAGATATAGGAGGAGAGTGAATATGATAGTCAGGTCAAGGTGGCAGAGGGATAAAGGGTGTCAATGTGGCTCTCTAGTGATGGGTAGTGACTTGGTAAAAAGTAAAATGGACCATGCAACATGACTCGACATGGGGTAGCGGCTCCAAGGGAAGTAATGCAAGCGATATATTAACATGTTTAATAATAAATTTCTTAACATCATCCCATATTATGAAACATAAGCATGAAATGCAAAGAATAAAGCTTTATATTGACATATGATAAACTTCATCATTCATGTACATGATATGACCAATAATGGTTTCCTTGTTTTGTGCAAGAAAAGTAAGAAATAATTGTAGATAAGTGAAACCTATTTTTGAAATGAAGTTCACAAACATGTAAGGTGATACCTAAAGAAGCGAATAAGAGCTAGTACATGCAACTAGGGTTTTGATAATGACATTTTTACAAAATATTATGGACTTTTGAAAATGAAATTGAATTTTTGATCTAAATATGCAACTAAAATTTTAGAAAATTACTAGAAAATGCTGGATTGAATAAGACCTAGTATGTATAACTAGGGTTTTGATAAAAATGATTTTTTTAAAATTACTATTGAATTTTGAAAGGATTTTTAGATTTTAATATGCTAGTAAAAATTTAAATTTTTTTAAGAAAATTAATGGAAAAATATTAGGACCTAGTATGGGCAACTAGGATTTGAAAGAAAATTATTTTAAAATTTAATGCTAAAATTTAAAATTTGAAATGAATTTATGATTTAAATATTTAAGTAAAAATTCAATAATTTATAAGAAAAACTAGTAGGAATTTTACCCTAGGGTTTTTGTGCAAAAATGAAGTAAGTCAGGTTCACCAAATGATTTAACAATTTTGGGAATATTGGTGTATTATTCCTAATTTAGTTAAAGGTTCTGAGTAGCAAAATCAATCAACAATTATGACATAATTTACTGATTTGCTAATTTTGATTATTGTTTAGACTTTCTAAAAATAGCAAGTGAATAGAGATAAATATAACTTAGCTTATAACTGTGTTGATTTGATTGAGACAAACGTTGATATTGACAATGTGAGACTGGGACACTATCACAAATTAAGATCTAAACTTCATTTTTTGATTAGACAAGAGCACCAAAATTGGACAAGAGTGGAAACAACACTGTATTCCACCTCTACTGCTATAATTCTAAGGATATGAGGTTTCTAGGTTTTGTTTGACAGCTATATGTGACCCTATCCATGATGTTTTAGTAGATGAAAGTCTGTAGAGATCCATATATAGTAGATTCTTTCTTCCAAACCTATCTTCCATTATGCTTTGACCAATTTTAATTAATACGGGGGGTTAGTGTGTGTAAGATACACTAGACATGCTTCACACCCCATGTGTGGGCACGCTGCCTACATACCAATACTTCAAAGAGGGATCAATTCATATGTAGTTCTCTTATTTGATGTGATTTTTTAAATTTGATTGTATGAAGATGTAAAATGTAGATTGGATGTAGTTGAGATGGCTAGGGACTAGTGTAGGTTATAAGTGTATTGGCTAGATGTATGTAGAGAATAGGGAAGATTGATTGAGTGGTCTTTTTTATATTCTTTTTTTCTTAGTGATAGTTTCCAACCCTTTCCAAATGATCTTTAAATGGGATTTATAGGGATATATTGGTCATGGGTTGAATGTGCTTACATTAGTTCAATAAGAAGAAGGATGGGGAACTAGAATAAATTGACCATTGGGGCCAGAAATGAGCTTAGACAACAACATCAAAAGTGGAAAGGAGTGGCACCATTGCTATAGTCCTAGTGTGGTGCTATTGTATTGGGTAGACGAGACCTAGGGGGATGGATTGGTCATGAAAATAGGGTCCTAACTTAGTTGGAATCAAGTCTAGAAGTCTACGAATGACTAAGAATCAGTGAAAATAAGCCTATGAGGGTCATGAGAGAAAGCAAGAGGGATCTATGGATTGGGAGTCATAATCCACACTCAAGTTACCAATTTACATTTGTATATGACTACAAGAACAAGCTTGAACCATTTAGCATGTTTAAGTGATTTTGACTCAAATTATGTATTTTCACAAAATTTGAGTAATATTGACAATTTCAACACAAATGATGTTAGGAACTAGATGTCTACATTTGTAAAGTGAAAAAATGTAAATAGGAAGTCATAGCATATTAGAAAGTTATGACCACTAAACTCCTCTCATATTTTGTTCACAAAGTATTAAGAAATAAATATCTAATATTTTTTGTGAAGGTGATAGTGAAAAATATGGTTGTGTTTACCTTGAAATATTTTAGCACTTTCATGTTCTATATGGGTTTGTCCTTCCCCTCTAGATAGGGTCAATAGTCATGGGTTTCGCATGAGACACAACTATCAATTTGGATTCTTTCATGTAATTATCAAATAAGTTTATACAATTATCCTTGGTTTGATATTTATTTTTCCCAATGAGAATATTGATTAATTTTTCACAATCTAGAAGAATTGAGTTCTTGATCATTCTCTTGAGCTATGAGTTTGCAATGGCTAGTCTAGAGGAGAAGGTGGCTTCAATAATGACCATATCAAAGGAGGAAAGTTAAATGGAAAACATAATAGTCTATGTAAAGAAGGACATAATAAGGATATGAACAAAGAAGGATATGTTTAAAGAGGCTTATCTTTCATGTGCATGAGTATGAACCTGAAAATGTGTAAGAAAAGTTACAAGGTAAAGCTGTAAATCATCACTAGAGGTGTGATTATTATTGAGAAAATAAAAGATATTAATTAGTTCTCATGATTCATTTGTCCACCCTTAACTATACATAATGACCAATTAAATATATTGACTCCCTATAATATGTGAAGCCCTCTTAAATAGATTAATGGCATGTAAAGTCTTCAATTTGTTTATTATGACTAAGACTCATGCACTTACAAAAGGTTGTATTTTATAATTTATTTTTGTCAATTAAAGGAAAAATTGAGTATCGATGTAGATGAATGAATCTAAGATGTAAATGATAATGATATGAAAATTATTCCTAAGAATATGAGATATTACAAAAGGGTTTCTAAGTCCCATGTCTCCCAATATGACATTAATTAATCTCATGGATGACATATGGAATGATTTATATCTAATTTGAGAGTAGCTTATTCATAGTACATCATGTTGTCAATCATATGGATCATAATGTGTAGATAATTTAAGGCCTAATGTTTTAGGCTTCAATCTAAATAATGCATTATAATGGGAAATATTAAATTCAACTTATCTAGATACGACATTGTTGGCTACCCATGTATATTTAAAATAATAAGTCTCACTCATGAAATTTTGATGTGGAGAAACTTGAAAGATTTATTTCATGAATATAATCCCTATACCCTGAAGAATTAATGACATTGGTATTGGTCTTCCCTATGATATTCTTGATGAAGATGCATCTACAGTTTATTTTGATTAACTTCAGTATTTCCCACTTAATGGTGACGATGCATTTTTATTTTTACACAGAATTGGAATATGACTATTAGAAAGGAGGGTAAAATTATCAATAGGTGAGATTAAATTTGTTTAAAATATGAATGATCCAACATACAACCTAGTAAATTAGTGCATATTTGTCAAATGTTTAGGCTTTAGGTGGACTATGACCTCACAATGGAAAATATTAAACTCAGTGTGTTCAAATATGACATTGTTTTTTATCTATACAAATTTAAAATATTGTATCTCACTAATGAGTTTTAGAATTGTATAAAATCAAAATACATAATAAAAATAATTTACTACAAACCTTTTACAAGATCTTGATTTAAAAAAATAAAAACTTACATTCCTTACGTCGTGGTAACATTTTTGATTGGCCATTTTATATTTTTAAGGGTGGATGAGGACATCATGAGAACTAATTTTATTTAGATAAGGCTCCATGTCTGATGAGTGGCTCTTATATAGATTATAATGTTATTTATGTGTAGACAATACATTGGGGTACTAGAATGTATCATGTAGCTTATGTTCATCCATGCTATGAATTTATTAACATCTAGAGTAATAAAATTGGGATTAACAACATACATAAACACCAAGATTGGACTCTTAGAAATATTTTAAGGAGTGTTGAGAGATGATATTGAGGGTAAATTATAATGTATTGGAGATGGTATTTTAACCCATAGGGCCCATAGTCATACCTCTTTTGAAACCCATGACCATTAACCTTGTCTCACCTTTTATGTGCATAGTCGTAAGCAATAATAATCATATATTTCTAGTGTAAGTGATGGTACATAATGATATTGTGTGTTCCTTCATATGACATGGCAATGATTTTTGTATATAAGTGGTGTTTTATTTCTCGAAGAGATCAAACAATGATGAAGTGGTAGGGAAGGGCTAGGTAATACAAAACATACAAGTGGTGAAATATTTAAAGGTGAGCTAGGTGGTGATGATGAGGGGAAATTACAAGGTATTTCTTGTGACATCAAACACCATAAATCCCATATAATACATATGATAAAAATTTAACTAAGCTATTAGATTTACATGACTTACACACATTACAAAGGGGTATGTAGATTACAAGGTGGAAACATCTTTGATTGATCATTTTATATTGTTAAGGGTCAACAAGGGTGTCATGAGCAATGATTTGACTTTGATAGGGATCTAAATTTTATGAGTATTTTGAGTCCATATTACAATTTTATCTATGTGTAGGTAATACATTGAGGTACTAGAGTCTATTTTGTATCTTATGTTGATCCATATTATGAATATATTGACATCTAGAACAATTAAATCATACCTAACAACATATATAAACACTAAAACCAAACCATTTGAATAAAGGGTAAGGAAAAAACAACATGAAAATGGTGAATTATTTTTGTGTGTACTACTTAGTGACAGTTAGTAGCTTTCACAGGGTATTTTGAGTGACACCATATTCTACGGGCGAATATTTTACACCAAACCTAGATTCAAGGTAGTGGTTGGTTTAGAAGACCTACATCAACCATTGTAAATATGTACATAGCTTGTAGGGTGGCAACATATTTGATTTGGAATTTTCTCTTGTTGAGGGTAGATAAAGATGTCATGATAGATTATTGAATTGAAACATGACTCCACATCTGATGTGTGGCTTGAATCAATGATACAATCTCATTAATATGTGAAAAATATATGCAGGTCTCATAGTTTATTTTGTTGCTTCCATTCATCCATGTTTATAATATATTGACACCTAAAACTAAAATAAAAACCATTTTGGCATTATTTGCACCATTGGGGTAATTTATAGTATACATTATTTGATATAAATTAAGTATACAAAAGTGTTGGAGGGAATGTAGTTTTTAAGTGTGTTTTATTAATTTTACACTATTCTTTTAACTAGACACATTTTGAAGCACACACTATTGCATCGACAAGATTTTCATATAGTATAGACTCTAGTTGTCTATTTGATTAACCATTAGAATTTATTTTGGTAAATAGAAAGGTTATTGGGTCTTGCTAATGTTACTGTTTTAGTTTTAGTGATGTTTTCACATGGCTTCAATGATGTTATGTGTATATGATTTGGTGTGATAAATTTTCATTAATAAATATGACATGTGTTGGTAATAAATATGTGATAGTAAATTTGATATGCATTGATAAATATGAAATATTGTGATCTTAAATGTCATTAAAAGGATTCACTAAATTCCACTCTTGCCCTAGGGACACTCACATGGAATTAATGTCTAAATGAGCATTGAAAGCTGAACGGAATAAAATTTACAAAAATATTGAGCTTATAAATGTAAACATGCTAAGAACATTTAAGAAATAATATCTTACATAAATGGACTGAAGCTAGTAAAAACTTCTAGTGTAAGAGTGCAAATCAAATTAAAGCATCCTAATTTTTGTTGATGCTCTATTATTCGTTGAAATCATATTGAATTGGTAAACTTAGTTTTATTTTTATGGCCATCTATATATTAATAGATAGGGATGACCTTAGAAATGGTTTTGGGTTGGTTTTGACGAGATTTTTTAGGTTATTCTTAGCAAACATGTCATTCTTAGGTCTTGTTTTTTTTTTTTTTTTTGTAATATTTGATTTTTTATTTGAAATATTTATAATAATTTCTTATAAGTCATCATATTCATCAAATGGGTCTATGTCGCTTGGTTTTCCATTTACCTTGACACTTTATTTGAAGATTTTATGAATTGCATTTTCGTCCACTATGTATGATCATTCATGTTTCATATTTGTAGTTATCCTTAAAGGCTTTGCTTTTTTATTGTCATCTTTACCATCATTTTGAATCTTGATTGTATTCCCTTCATGTAGGGAGGTGATACACTATTTTGGTTTATCCATTATAGCCTGTATCAGTTATAACCATTTATATCCCAGTTTAAACATCAACTTGATGGTAGAAGGCATCACACATACACATGTATCAATGGCCTATGACCCACAAGTAATCGGCAGAGTAATATGTCCAAGTGATTCTTCCCAATGTAGAATGTATTTTAATTCATCAATGTTATATCCAAATTATTGTAATAATTTAATAATACATATGTTTGGACATTATTCTTCATTAATTTGAATCTTTTAGTGATAGGCAGCCTTAATGTATACTATAATAGTCAAGATTATTATCTTGGATGCTTATGAATTTTTTGCATTATATTCATGCATTAACTTTTGTTATCACTTAGTAATGTTTTTTTTTAAAAGTTTAATGACCTTAATTATCCATTCATTCTTTTAATTTTTAATTTTTTTAGTTTTCTGGTGATACTATATAGCTTTTTATTCCATGCTAAGTCACTCTATGGTAATCACAATATATTTTGCCTTCCTGATGTTATAAAAGTCTCATAATTTGGTATCTTGTAGTTGGTAATAAAATAAAGCTTTTATAAATAAAAATGTGTAATATGATGTTTGGTTTATTCTTAATTTTTGTAATTTGTAATGTTATGCAAGGTTTTCTATCTAGAAACTCTACATTGTTCTCTAAATTCTGTTTTAAACCTTTATAGTGTGAAATATAAAATTATTCTTATGACAATTTATTCTTAATTTACAAAGTCTTTCCTTGATTTTTCACTTATAATATGATAATCATGGTGTGAGATAACATTAAAAAAACTATGTTTATTCTTATTATGTTGATTACTTGTAATTATTGTCTTTTATTTCCCCTATAGATTGTTCTTGAGTTTGAACCTTTGAAAATTCAATTATCTTTACATAAGAATCATACCAATACTCTAATATATTGTTACATGAAAATATATTATGAAACAAGTACTCTTATGAATCAATATGATTGAAATTCACCTTATGCAACTGATCATCAATATTCTCTTACATGTCATTGTCATCATCATCATCATCATCACTATCGTAATAGTTTATAAATGTGTAAGTTGGATCTTCTAAATTGACCACAAAGGAAAGCCATGAAAGTGTCTATTTTTGGTGTACATTAGATTATTATTTTTTATTTGATTCTTAATTAATGGTCATAACTAGTTATTTTCAATTTACTTTACTTGATTTTCCAGCCTATATGTATGAATTTGATCTGGTGGGATCAAATATGGTCAAAATGTACTATATAATATTGCATAGAATCTTAGTATGAATTAAATTAATTATATGTGGGGAATGTCTACAAATATTAATCATTCATGAACTTCACATACCTATGTAATGTATATGTTATTGCTTCCATAACATGTATCCTAGGTTATCATAAAAGTAAATTGTAATGTAGATGATAAACCATGACCTAAACTAGAGTAGAAAATTTATTGGGTCCTACTTTCACATCCAATGAGATTAATCTAAGTATATAACATGAAATGTTATCAAATCATCTTAGCCTTTGATTTGATTTTTAAGTAGTATCTATATTATGATCCAAATTTATATCCTAGTGTACTAGTCATGTATGATAGATGTTTCCACTATGCCAAATGGTATGTATTTCATGCTTGTAAGACATTACATATTAAAAACATCAAATTAGATATGCCATAGTGGTAAATTCACTATGGGGGTGATCCATGTATATATTCATAGAGATGAAATCAATGAGTTTCAAATCTTAAAATAGAAGGGTTTATCATAAATAGTGAGACCACCACTATTTATAGGGTAGAATTTATAGAACTATTTTAGTTGTTGTATAAACATTGGTGTTTATAGGTGGTGATTGTGTAACCACCTTGGTTGTTTTGAAAGTGTTAGTATGCATACATAGACATTTTATCACAAGACACAACATAATAATGGGAATGGTTGTAAATGTTTTTGATTATTAACAATAGTTCTTTTAAGCTTCTTGGTAGACTCCAAAGTTGACATGTCTTGTGTAAAATAGAGGACACTAGAAAATGTAGTGAGAAGTCTTGATGTTGGATTCACATTGCAAGTTGTAAATTTGAGTTTTATACTTTTTGTATAATTATTTCCTTGTTTTAGAGGGTCAGTTCAATTGTGTTGGATTTGAAATAAATGTCTGGTAAGTGTAAAGTAATATTATGTGTAAGTTTCAGATATATTATTAGTGTTAATGTTATAAATGAATGCATTTATTGGTAGTACCATTATACATTTATTACATTACATAGTGGAAAGGGAATGAAGTTACCTCACCCACTAGAGTTATTATCACATCGAATTTCTCCATGATAAATCTTATGTTCATTCTTATGCACCCTGTTCATGTGAAATATGTTGTACATTTATTTTCCATCACTTTTCATGTATATTTTTACATTGAAATTAGATTAGAAAAATAATATTCCAATGATTATTGAAGTAGGAGTCCTAAGATCCATGTTGGTGAAGCTCAAGGTGGAATATCCACCTAGTTTTTGGACTAAATTATTATCATAATTGGTTTAGTATTAGTCCTTTATGTGGTTTTACCTATTTTTTGTTACATTTCAAGTTTATGCCCATTGCTAGATATAGTAGTGCTAGGAGTCAAGGTATCATAGTTACCTTGTAAGCAGATATTTCCAAAAAAAAATGGAAATAAAATATAATAAGTATGGCTCATGATGATGAATAAAATGCCCAAAAAATAGAAGAGTATTTTTTTAATCTTGAAGAAGGATTAACTAACATTTTGATTTCTATGGGAAATATTGACCTGTTAGAGTCCATCACGGGGATTATCATGGATAATCTTGGTGTTTCTATAGAGCTACTAAAATTAGACAAATATGATGCTCCCAATAATAATGATAACAAGGAAGAGTAACCCCATGCCAACTAATATAGAATCAAGTATATGATGGGGATGTGAATGTGGAGAGGCTAGACCATTGGATAGCCAAATTTGAGGTATATTTGAGTTTGCATCAAATTAATGAAAGCTAAGAGATTTATTTTTCAAGATTAAAATTAACCATGTGTGATTTAACTTGGTTTTAGAGATATGTTCATACTTTAGTTTTTATAAGCTTCCTCCTATTTCCAAGTGGGATGATTTTAATATGATAATAAATAAGAAATTTTATCCTATTTGTTATGAGGAATATGGATCTATGTTCTGGAAATATATTAGGCAAAATCAGGGCCAAATCTTGTAGGAGTACATGTGTGAGTTCCATAAGGCTATCCAAATGGGTGAACATATAGAATACTATGACATCTTGATGAAGCATGTGGGTAGACTCCATAGACATTTGAAGATACATGTTGGGCCCCAATTTAGGATAAGTAATTTTTTAAATAACTAGCATGGAGAGGCATCGCATAGAAGACTGTGGCATGGAATACCATGGTATGAGAGTCCATGGTGCATAAGGACCAAGTATCATGGAACAAATGTGAATGTTAAATGGAGAATTAGATAAAAAAGGACTTAAAAAATAGAAGAAGACATGGGGAATGTGAAAAATTGGATAATGGGTTTGGAGTTATTCATAGGGATAGAAGAGAATAAGTCAAACATGAATCCAACAATAGCCTACGAGAAGATAGGCACTTAGTGATGACGATCCAACACTAAAGAGAGAATATAGGGGTAGAAAAGCCCAAGTCCTTAGGAAATTAATGTAATTGGCTACCATGACTCAAATTTATTGATGATCATTAGTTAGTCACCTTGAGTGTATTTTCCTTTGTAACTACTTGGTCAGGGAAAGCTATGTATAAATACCCCAAGAATGTAATTTTTAATGTTATTATTTAGTTATATATTATCGATAGAGTTTATATGAGTTAGTTACATTGTAACTCTTGAGCTGTGTATTATTTAATGATCACTTATGCATATGATGAATGAATCATGTGTTGACTTAATATAATTATTTAGCTAACTATAGAGATAATGTTGTTGGTTATCATTTATGTTTTTATTAAGCTAACTTAGTTAAGGTTAATAGTTACCATTTATACCATATTTTTATTTTTGATCATTGATAAATAAATGTGTGTTAAGATAGATATGGATTATAGAATGATATTGGTATTGTGTATGTGCTCAAACACCCTTGTCTAGGTATTTAGACTAACACCCTCACATGAAAAAACTAATGAGAATTAGTCCCTTAATCTGTACTTCAAGTGAGCATGTGAGAACTCATTATAGCATGAAATTCTAGTGTGCTACCACATTGAACTCTTAACCACTTCGATGTGTACCTATGAAAAGTTATGCACATGTAAGGAAAATAAACCCAACATTTTAGTTCTATTTCTAGGACCCCTAGTGATTTCATACATGATGGTGGAAGATGATAAAAAGACTATCACTTGAGATTATTGATTCATAAGTTACTAATTGATGATAATTTTTAGCACCATTTCTCAAACTAGGAATCTCTAGATACACATGGGTAGAATTGAATCTATATGACTCACTATATGAGAGGTTTTTTTGTAAAGGTACCTATTCACCTTAATGCTTTAATTGTGACATATTTATAAGACTTGTTGAGAAACTAAAAATGAAAGATAACTTGGTCACTAGATCATCACTCATCTTTACCATGGTTGGGATCACCTTGGAAACATGTTATTGATGTTTGGTGGTATGAAAATTTGAATAATTACATCTTAGAATACACAGTTTTGACATATTCTTGTTTAGAGGAAGCCTAGTTTCACTTATTCTAAGAACCATGTGGTATATATCTCAAACACTTTCTCCTAGAGGTTAAGAAGCTCTTTGTAGATTCTAAACTTGATAATTTATTCAAGGAAGGCTAAACCCTCCCTCGCATGAGTAGAAAATTTGGTGGGGAAATGGAGGGGAATTATTGAAGTAACATTATTGATTAATTATGGTAACTAATTAGTGGGAATTGTGAAACCAAAATTATGCTAAAGCTTGACAAAGGGTTATGAGTGGAAACTATCCATGGAGGGTATGGAAAGACTCATGAAGTGATGTCAGGGTATATAAGGAAGTGGAAGAGCATAAAGAGGACTCCCCAACCACAAGACTAAACTTGACACAAACATAAGTATGTGTGGGAGAAGCAAGCTAGGTAGTGGTGATTGAAGAACCCAATTTGGATAGGCTCAGATCCCCACCCATAACACATGCCCATGACCTTGACTCAGACAATATATTTATACATAACTAGGATATGGATAGTGTATAATTATAAACCAAACCTATGAGAGATACATTTGTAGACCAAATTTTAGATAGTAGTTTATTAGCCATTTATTTTGCTTTGTGAGATAATTCTATGGGCAAATTTTGAATGCCTGGTGGACCAAGCATAACCAGTGGGTAAAGTACCAAACTCACTATAGTTAATAAAGCTACCTCAATGCCCAATATATCAGGTGATTATATTTATATAGGAGGTGTGGGAGGTGGAATCAGTGGTAGTTTGGCTAGAGGAACTAGAGGAGGCATAGGAGGAAGTGGTGGACCTCCCCATAATTTCTAAGAGGGATAAAAAGTTCTTATAAGTAAACCCCATTTCAATATCCTTAGCCACCCATTGTGTACTATGAGATGAAATTCCACTTGCTAGAGTATCGAGGTGGGGATAGTGTTATAGAACATGTTCACAAGTGTGAACTTATTTGGTGAGCACATGACATCACCTCTTCTAAGTCTAAGACAACACATTTTATTACCACCCTTTTGGATTGCGTGCACAAGTGGTAATAGAAGTAAGATCCTTAATAAGATATGGTGGATTACAACCAATTAAAGGTAGAATTTATCCAATAATTTGATATCCTAAATTTTGAGTAGTAAAGCATAATTGACCTAAAGGATATCAAGCAAGAACTCACTAATAACATGCGTGAGTATGATGCATGTTTGAAGATGCTTATATCTAAACTTTATTTTAATATAAACACTACTTAACATGCTTAGGGTTTTTTTGGAGGTTTATTAAATCCCTATAGATGTACCTTATCATACAAAACTTTCACCAACCCATGTAAGGCCTTAGAAGATACCCTTCATGCTGAAGTTGTTAGAAATATTGGCACAAGGTATATTCCCTTTATATAATCTTAGATATCTATAATGACATATCATATGGAAATTATATAACACTTGTGACACTCATAATGGATTGTGATGTGTAGATTATGAATTCAAAGGCCATATTTAAAATAATTACCCTTGTAAGAGTATTTGAACTATGTTGAAGCAACCCTATAAGATTTTATAGGAAGAAAAAAATGTAAGGGATTTCCCTCTGCTATAATGTGCCACTTAATAAAAGGTATCAACCTATTGTAAAATATGCAATGCATACACTCATGATACCAATGATTGTTGTTTCATTAGTGAAACTCATGAGGCATACACATGTGGTACCCATCAAACATATGTTGTTAATAATAAAGATAATAGAGGAAGTTATTGTGGTCATGGTTAAGGTTAAGGATGTTGAGGTGGATGTTTCCACTAAGAACCTGTTATAAGTGTGGTTTCCTAGAGTACTAATAGTGTGATTTCTCGGTGTATCCTACATGTGGCTTTTATAAAAAAGAGCACCATTTGGAGGAGTACCTTGACCTATATACTTTCATTATAAAGTAAAGAAATGAAAACATTGATGACATGATACATATTAAAAATACACAATGGAGACCATGCCCTACTACTCAAATAGGTCCCAAAGTTATTATTACAACATAGAGTGGTGGTCATTCTCAATCTATGTCCAACACACCTATTGAGAAAGGTCAACAAGAAGAGCCTCATATTACCCACTATAGATATGCCCAATAGCAAAAGGAAGTACTCTATGAAACTATGAATTTGGTAAGATAACTATAAGGAGAGATCTAATTCCTTAAGGATCAAGATGATACCATACGTGCTAATATGCAAAAAACTACAGACCTTCATGACATGATACATGATGAATTTCATGAGCTATGAAAGTGACTCTTATATGAAGACATTATACCTTTATTGTGTAATTGGATAAAGATTCATATGCCTAGGCCTACCTAGGGTCACTAGTTAGACCATGCATGATGGAAAGAGACTCACATCCAGCCTAGACTAGAGGGGGATAAGGATATATTGATTAACATCAATATAGATGGATGGGTTATCTAAGATATCTTAATTTATATTTGTACTAAAGTGAATGTCCTTATCGAGGATCCATGGAGGAAGATGGCCAACCTAAATTTTCAAATTTTACCCCATGTATGATTTATGGCCAACAAGACTCATGTTTTTCCCATTGGTGTACTTAAATATGCCACCATCAATGTCCTTAGTGTCACTTTTAGATCCAACTTTGAAGTCATAGAGCTAGCCAAAGCTGATGACTTCCCATATTTATTGGGTCATCTATGGCATCACAAAATAATGTTGATTTGATCTTAAATTAACACTACAATAACTTTAAGAATGATTAGCAACACATTGTCATCCACTTAAACCATATTATAGGACCTCCATACGTTGAGATGATTAATGATGATGAGGACATCAATCACATCTATACTATCATAGATCGGGGTACTAAACTCCTTTTTCCACCTCATATGACATATTTAATTAGGTAGACATACAATCTATATTTGATACCACTAGTAATTCATGTGACTACTAGGCTCAAGGTGACTATGACATTACTAAGAAGATTTATGGTGCTATAGGTAGTTGAGATGATACTCCATAGAAGTATCATAAATGCCATAAATTTATTTATCCCCTTCATGGACAAATTATGGCTACACCACTAGAAAGATTAAATTAAGCTCTGAGGTTCCATGGTTAGATGGAAATATATGAGTTTGTGAATCATTTGGGATCCTTATATGACTTTGATGTTGATTGGGTATGAACAATTATTCATATTTTCAATGGCATAGTTGTTTAGTGGTGGAGAAATAATCATTTATACTCACTTAATTAGGATTGAGTTCATTATAATTTACACCATAACTTTCACCATGATAACTATATTCATGGAAACATTATTTATAGTGGCATCAAATCTATTGAACCTCATCTTGAATCTTGTGAGACTATATGGATGGTGGATGAAACATTTTTGCATGAGTACCTTTGGGTTCATGAGTTCTATGGCACTTTATGAACTTAGGTTAGAGCATGGTATGTCCATTAATAGTGCCATATATAAATACATTCTTATAATTTCCTTAAGATTAACATGATTATAGTGTTATCTTATTCATCTCCACAAATGGATTTACACCTAACATTGCAAGCCATGAGTTAGGCTATTATAGGTGACCCTACCCTAGTTGAAGATCAAATTAGATGCATACATGGAATTTAGGATGAGATTTTGACTATTTTTTAGGAACCTAATGAGGATGCATTATCTTCACCACATGAATCTTTATGGACCACACACTAAGAGAAAAAATCTACAAAGGTAAGTAGAAAGTCATGCACTAGGTTGACAAAGGTGTTGGTTCTGATCTACCTAACCCATCTATTAATAATTTGGATTTACACATGATATATGTCATGTGAAATGTATATGAAACCATACAAGATGAACATCACCCATACTTATATCTAATCCATACTATTCAACAAAATATTGGCACAGAGGAAGTGCCCAAGATGGCTATTATGGGAGACTATTGTTTTGATACAAAGATCTCTAAGGTCTTTGAGATGTTAAAAGAGTATCAAGATGTCTTCCCAAAAAATTATATTGAAATGACATACATTAATTATTACTTAGTCAAGATGCACATAAATTTTGTAGAGGGTGCTTGACGTATGAATAAGAGGCCCTATCAGATGAATACCAACTTGTGCACCTAAGTCAAAGGAGAAATATATAGCATGCTACATGCAGTAATCATTTATCCTATACATGAGTCTAAGTGGGTGAGCCCCATGGTTATAAGTATCAAGAAAGATGGATGCATTCAAGTTTGTGTGGATTATTGGGTACTCAACATTACTTCCATGATTAACCCATTTTTTATGCCTTTCACTAAAGAGATAGTTGAGGGAGTTATTGGGTGTGAAATCTATACATGTATAGATGGATTCTATGGATACCATCAAGTTCAAGTCATAGAAAAGGACAAAATAAAAATCACATTTGAAACTGAATGGGGTTCTTTTACTTACAATGTAATTCCATTTGGGTTAAAAATGCTCTTATTGTGTTCTCTCGGATCATAGTTAAGGCTTTCAAAGACTTTATTCATAAGTTATTTTAAGTCTACCTTGATGATTGGACTATTTATGACTTAGTGCAAGACCACTATTTAAATATATGAATAATGTTTGAGTGATTATAGAACCTTTAGATTTCCCTAAATTTGAATAAATGTGTGTTTTCTACCCCTTTGACATTTTACTTGGTCATGTCATATGCCTTGATGGAATATTGGTGGATCCAACTAAGATAGTTGTTATAATTTTCATTCCAGTATGGAGTAATCATCAAGAGGTATGTGGATTACTTAGACATACTAGATATTACAGGAAATTTATTCATAATTATGCTAAGAAAAATATGCCACTAGAGGAATTGTTAAAATAAAATGGTTAGTTTGTTTATACTAATGTTCATGACCAAGCAATTGTTTTACTCAAGGAGAAGCTTATCACCACCCTTATTATCTAGTTTATAGACTAGATAAATCATTTTAATTTCCACATTGATGATTACAACATGGTGATCAGTGTTATACTTTCTCAACCTAGTGAGGTAAAACTGTACCACCTATTTATTTTTCAAGTAGAAAGCTTACTCTAGCTGAACAAAACTACACAACTATAGAGTGAGAAAAATTATCTATAGTTTATGCCCTCTAAAATTTTCAATAGTAATTTATTGCTACTCCATTCATATTATTTATATACCATTAAGTACTAAAATACTTTGTAAATAACCCAATTATGCATAGGTGCATTTTTTAGTGGATTGTGTTGTTCCAAGCATTCCAATTTTTAGTAATGGTGAAACCTGGTAAGGCCAATTATGTCCTAGATCCTCTATCATGCATTTAATATAGAAAACCAATGTATGCCATTGAATATGACTTTCCTAACATGCAACTATTATAAGTCACATGCATATCCAAGGAATTGGAAGACATCACCACTTTTCTAAATATAGGTTTTGAAACAACTCACTCAACACTCTGAAAAAGAAGAAGCTAGCTATTTGTGATATTGCATTTTATCTTTTATGGGTGACCTTTATAATATTAGTTTGGATAAAGTGATATGAAACTACATCATACAACATGAATGCATTGAGGTTATTCATGAATTTTATGAGGGTATTTCTAGATGAAACTATGCTAGTGAAGTTACAACATGAAAGGTCCTTTTGGTTAGTTTGTGGTGTCCTACCTTGTTAAAATATGTTAAAAATTATGCACACTAGTGTGACATTTGACATCATGTGGGAAAGCCTAACACAAGGGATGAAATGCCCATTCATCCTATCTTGTCATAATAACCCTTTGAAAAGTGGGTTATTGATTTTGTTGGCCCCATCAACCCAATAGGGAGACATACCAGTGCATGCTATGCTATCACTACTACTGATTATCTTACTCATTGGGCTAAATATGTGACAACAAAGTATTATACTGCTACCATTACTACAAGATTCATCTAGGATAATATCATTACATGATTTGGATGTCTATTGATTTTGACTAGTGACTAAGGAACCCATTTCATTAATGATACCATTTATATATTATTGGCTAAATTCATGATTGAACACCATAAAAATACACCTTATCATTCTTAGGATAATATTATAGTTGAGGTGTTCAACAAGATCATGGGTAATACATTAACAAAGATATGTAATATTAGATGCACTGACTAGGATGATCATATATATGTGATGTTATGGGATTATTGGATCACTTAAAAATGTTTAAACAAGATCACACCATTAAATATTGTGTTTGGTACCAAATCAATTCTTCTAGTTTAATTCCTTGTCCCTGCTCTTTGTATTTCATGCATTAGTCAATTGAATGATGAAGAGTCCTTCAAAGTGCACCTAGATGATTTATTGTAGTTGGATGAGACTTAGTGTATCACACATTAGATGTTGGAAGAATAATCAATTGGGGTCAATTAATATCTTCAAAACATTCATTCAATTCCACTTAAGCATACATGAACCATTCATACAAACATGAACATCTAGCAAAGCATATTCAACCATATAAGATCATGAATCAAAATAACACAATACATATGCAAAAAAAACTTAAGGGGAATCAAACCCACTAATATCTGAAAATAGACTATAATATTAGAATAAAAAAACTTATCTTTAGTGAATCACCAATTTTATATGTAGTACCAACCTAAATTAGTCTAGCACCCACTCAATTAGGCTTTAATAAACACCAACTTGCAAGGAGGCACCAACCCACTAGATGACTGAGTACCAACTCATCCACCTAAGACTTTTTATCACCTTAATAAAACCTTGTTACTCAAACAAAAGATGATGATCACCTTCTTTAGCTCTTTTCACTCTTTTATCACTCTCAAACTGCCTTATAGGGTTCTTCACTCAACTACATCTTTTTAAGATAGATTAGGTCATACAACCTTGATATTCATATGAAAACACACTATAAAATATTCATTACATATATTATAAACTTTTATTATGGTCTAAAAGACCTCATTCTTCTCAATAATGTGTTATTTCATTTGTATACACTCTACATGCCTAAATAGGCCTAAAATTATCTTATATATATTAATATGCCACTTAGTCAGATACTCACCCTTAAAATATTAGGTAGGAAATTGAATAGGTCTTAATAAATCTCATAAAAATTATTCAAATTAATATTGAGTCCCTTTTGTTCTATCATAACTCTATTAGACCTCATTTCACTTTTAGTTCTCATAAAGATATAATTCCATTATGTCTACTTTAGGACACGTTACACTTTACCTTCCTTTGAATAATTTAAAATTATAGACACATATAAAAAATATCATATAACAATAAAATATACCCCTAATAATGTCTTTTATGCTTATCAATGCATTTTACAACAAATCACTACTTGAAACCCATAATTAGTACTTAGCCCTATTAGGCATGTGTACACCAAAAATTTGTATTTATATATTGAAGATCAAACTCACTTAAGACACTAAAAAATGATCAAAAAATTGAATATATAGAGTCTATATTACCACAAGTTCATCAGCATATTATTGAAACACTTCAGCTCAGGGCAAAAAGGCTTAAACTCATCTCTTCAATATGTTCACTGAGAACTGCCAGGACTATGAAAAGCTCATCTTGAAACTCATTGACATAAAACACATAAAAGTATAATTTAAATTATTCTAAATAAATTAAAAATATTATTTAACATCTTTATAGTAACCTTAATCACAAAAACCATAAGCTCTAACATCAAACATTGGTCTTGTAGATCAATCTTCTAACATTATCTCACACAATCTTGCATGAACCAGAAAGGCCACTTTGAATTAAATTTTTCAACATCTTAAAATGAATTACAAGATTTTTTTTTTTAAAAAAAAAATTAAATTCACAAAAAACAATACTATATTCATTATATGCTTAAAATTTGGGCATAAAGTCTTAAACTCATCACTGCAACTTACTTACTTAGAACTGCCAGTTTACCTTAAAGCACAATCATGGTGACATTGACATTAACCAAATATATGACTAATTTAAAATACTTATTATGAAAGTATATGATATTTTTAAATCTTCAAACCATATTAAAATATAAATTTAATATGTTTTAGTGGTAATTATTAGTCTTACAAACCAATTTATTGACCTCACTACACACAGTCTTCACTGAGTCAGACAAGTAATTTTGGCTTCATAATTTTCACCACTGTAATTTACTTCCAAGATTTATACCAAGAATTAATAGGACATACAAGTACCAAAAAATATCTCTATGTACTTGGTTTTATCATTTTATCATGATAACACATTCCTAATTACCTTCTCACTGTTGCTTGGGTTTTTCACTATTTACACCATTAAGCCTGTTAGCGATTGACTAACTTGGATGACTAGTTTATCAAACTTAAGGAATAGAAACTATCTATATACATTCATGTCTATAAAACATGAGTCTCTACCTTATTCCTCCATCCATTTTCTTACTATGTCTAATACAATGTTTGAATTTTACAGCTTCTTCAGAAACAAACTTGTAACTCAACATTTTTTATCTCCTTACTCTAACCAATAACACTTATAAGTACCTAGGAGAGTCTAATAAAATATAAAATATATTATCTAATCATACCAATCCATCTTGAGCATTTTTGATCAACATCTTCAACATCAAGTCCTTATTGGGGTTTTAGGAGGGTTTAAACATGTTTCCACTCTTAACAATTATTTTTAAAGCATATCCCTTCAATCCAAAAAATAATGCATATAATTTTCATCTAAGACCATTTAAAATATACCATGAATAGATTAATTTTCCATGTAAATTTTTGACAAGTTAATGATCATAAGAAAATCTTTCTCAATTTGAGAACCCTTCATTCTCAGTACTCGAGAGACCTCTAGAAAACTTTTCATGTCTTATCATTCATAATATGAATTAAAACTACATGAAAACACTTAAAAAAAATACCTCACCTTTTAAAATTCTTAAATAATCTCAAACAATCAAAAATATGATCATGACCCCTCATTAGGCCACATTTTCTCTCTTTACTCTTTGGACCTTGACCTACAAACCATATTAGGTATTAAAACTAGCCTTCATGCCTCTTTCAGTATACTCTCAACCTCACTCACATACTCAAGTAACCTATCTCATTCTTAATCACTGCAATACATTCTTCACATGCCTTGAAAATAGATCATGATACCTCATTAGCCTAGGTTGGGTCTAGAATTGGTCTAGTGCAAACTTGGTCTAAAGTTCCTAACCTTATATGATCACTTTGAGATTCTCATGAGTGCTCAAATGACTCAAATAAATTCTCAAGAAACATCATAAAACCATTAATTCATGTGTACACTCATCTCACTAAGACATCATCCCCATACCTTCTCACAGGGTCTCTTCATGCCATGACTAGGCTTAAGCTACTTAAGCATTTGACTTCAAAGATTTGTACCTTCATGTATTTGTCAATAATATAAACAAGACAATAACACTCATAACCAATGCATATTATCTTTCACACTACATACCTTTAATGCTTATAAGATTGTTATAATGCACACTGTCAACTACCCTTACTCATAACAACACTCTTGCATACATATTTATCAACTTACCTTCGAAAGAACATTCAATGAAAAAATTGACAACTTCAAACTAACCTGGACCTTGAAATCAACCAACAAAAAAGATAATTCTCAACAATATATCCTATCATATCATGCATATACCTCTTCATGTCATGACTAGGCTCATGATTAAGATTTTTATGCAACTTCACATAAATGACTTGTACCTTCATGCAATCATAAGACATTAGTTTCCTTCAAATTCTCTCTTGCATTCAAATTAATATTATCATATGGTTACCTTGTCACATCAAGCTCACATGATCATACCTCAAGGACCACTTACCATGCATCTTCACAAGATGCATCCTTTTGACATCAATGACAACAACATGCCAAAAAACATCCCCTTTATCATTAATGGCAATACATTATTTAATTTTATCACTCTCATAGCCCCCAATCTTGTTAATCTCCCTTCTTGAACTTTATCCCCCTTTGACATTAATGATAAAGGGTCATACACACTACAAATTTTGGAACCACTCATTCTCCCTCTTTGGAAATTATTCTCAAAATCTCTTCAATGCTTGTTGACAACCACACTTAGAGCTTATGAAAACATGAATACATCCCCCTCAAACCAAGAATCCACCATGCTTCTGCTAACTGAAGAGCATCTCCATGAATCCTAATGGAGTCACTCCTTTCCATAAGGAACTAAAACAACACAAACTTAGGATATTCTTAGATATAAATGCTATCACAAGACTGAATATCCTTGAATGTCCTTTTATTATTGATTGTCACATTAGGCTTGGCATCTTCATCAACCATTTGATTAATAATATGAGATGATAATAGACATTCCTGACTTGATTTCACATCTAAAGTATGTTTTACTATAGAAAATAGTCCACTTAGGCTTGTAGACTAATCATGACTCATTTTTATTATCTTTAGTTTACACACATTTAATTGCCTTCTCTTTTTCACTCTAGAGGCTTCAAACCTCTTATTTTGACTTGATGTCCTTCTAAATCTATTAGTACACAATCTTAAAATATGTCCCACATTATGAAAACTATAGTAAACAACCTCATTCGTACCTCTTTACTGATGATTCCTTTCATAATCCCATGCATATTCATTTTAAGAGGGTCTTCTACACTTTTTTGCTTTATGACCAAAGTGATTACATGCAAAATAATAACCAGTGAATGAATTAGTAGACCTCATAGAATTAGGCTATCTAATTGGTTTCTTTATGTTGACCTTATTGTCTTTATTAGCATTCTCCTTGACTTGAGATTCCTCCTTTTGGTCTTCTTTGAAACCAAGACTTGTCTTATCACTTGTAAAATTTTGAATACTCAAGATGTTATTTAGAGAATTAGTACTCTTTTCAAGCTTCATAAAGGTCTTCAATTTTCTAGATGCTTGATCCAATTTAGCTTTCAAGGATTTTATTTTAGTTCCATACCTAGTGCAATCTTCCTCTTTAGCCTTTAATCTTGTATTTATTTTGTTTTAGTTTCAACTTGATTGATTATCTCATCATCCTCCTTAGATGTGTTACTTAGTCTCTCTTCAAATAAACTAATATGCTCTTCATAGTCCTTAACTAATGATCTTAGTTTCTAATTCTTCTTTTTTTATAACTTCAACTCCTATTTATTACTCACCAATTCTACCTCAAGGTTGACTTCAACCTCTTCTTCATCTAATTATTCATTATCCATAACGTATTTTCCTTTTGATCAACCTTCATTGTCTATTTATATAGCCATGAATAAGGTTTCATTGTTTTCATGTTCATTACTATCATCATCACTATTAGATGTTATTTTGTCACTTACATTAGATGAGCTATTATCTTATTTGGTATATAAACTTTTCTTGTTTTTAAATGACCCTTTCTTACCTTCATACTTCTTAAAATATCTCTTGCTTTTATTAGGATTATAGATCTTGTTATGATCACCATGATGTTCATCATGTTCTTCACCATGATTACTCTTATCGTTGTTAGGAAACTTAAATTCAAAGTGACCAATCTTACCATAGTTAAAACATTTGGAAGGTAACTTACCCTTATACTTACTAGATCCAAACCTTAATTTTCTAGAAAACATGGCTATTAGTTCATCATCATAAATATATAAACATACCTCATCCTTGAACTTATTATATTTTTACTTATTTTTATCTTTAAATGATAATTCTTTATTGGGAGGTATTACTTAATTTGTTCTCATCTCATAGGTAGTCAAGATGCCATGAAGCCCATACATCTCCAGCTTGTCTAAATCTTTGACCTCTTTTATTGCAGACACCTTAGAATCAAAATTAGGAGTTAGTGATCTCAATACATTTTTAACAAATATATGTTCGTTCACTTCTTCTCCTAATATTTTAATGACATTGACCACTTCATCAACCCTTACCATTAGGATGAAATGTTCTTATCTTCCTTCATACTCAGACTTTCAAATTACCTTTTGTGACTCTACAATTTAGCCATCTTCACCTTCTTATCTATTTCATAGGTAGTATTAAACTTATATCATATCACCTTGGTTGAATCAAAGTGAATCACCTTTGTAAACTCTACCTTTTATAGGCCACATAGAATGACATTCATTGCCTTGGAATTTCTCTCATTTTCCGTCTTGCCCACTGCATCTATTAGTGCTATAAGATGTGGAGTGTATCCATCCATAACTAAATCCCATATGTCATGGCACATTGACATTATATATGTCCTCATTATTATTCTACAAAAATCATAGTTAGTCCCATTTAATAATGAATCCTTACTGGTAGATAAACCTCCTTGAACCTGACTACTAGCCATCCTTATTTTTAATATCAATTTTAGGTTCTTATGCCTACTTTAAAAGACCAAGATCTGATACCAATTATTGAAATCACAATAAATAATATGGGGGGTAAATTATAGTCTTAAAAACATTCATTAAATTCTACTTAAGCATACATGAGCCATTCATACAAACATGAACACTAGCAAAGCATATGCAACCATACAAGATCATGAAACAAGATAACACATTACATATATGGGAAACCATCAAGGGAAAGAAAACACACTAATATCTAAAAATTAACTATAGTCATATAATATAAAAACCAATATTTATTGAAGCATCAATTCCACATGGATAACCAACCCCAACTAGTCAAGCACCCACTCAACTAGGCTTTAGAAAGCACCAATTTACAAGGAGATACCAACCCCCTAGATGAATAAACACAAAATAATCCACCTAAAATATTTTATCACTTTAAAAAAACCTTTTTGATCACATAATAGATGATTATCACCTTATTTATCTCTTCTCACTCTTTTATCCCCCTCAAACTACCTTCTAGGCTTCTTCGCTTAACTAGGTATATTCAAGAGATATTACGTCATATAAAATTGATACTCATATGTATAAAAACTATAAAATATTAATTTAAAATCCTCTACACTTATATTATTGTCTATAAGACCTATTTATACTCAATAATGTGACATTTTATTTGCATACACTCTACATGTCCAAATAGGCCTAAAACTACCTTATATATCATTCCTTATTCATATGCCACTTAGTCAACTACTAATTCTTAACCTCTTATTTCAACCATATAATAAGTCTCATAAAATATCATAAATATGATTCAAATGAATATTAAGTCCCTTTTGGTATATCATAACTTTATTAGACCTCATTTCACTTTTAGGTCTCATGGAGACCTAATTTCATTAGGTCTACTTTAGGACACGTTACACTTTTCCTTCCTTAGAACACTTTAAAAATCCACACATGGAATGAACATATCATATAAAAATCAAATATACCCACAATAATGTCTTCTAGGTTCAACAAAACATTTTACAACAAATCACTACTTGAAACCCCTAATTAGTACTTAGTCTTATTAGGCCTATGTACACCAAAACTTTGAATTTCAATATTGAACCAAAAAATCACTTAACCTACTCAAACATGATCAACCAAGTGCATAGACATATTATATATGACCTTAGGGTCATCAAAATATGTTTGAAACACTTTAATGTAGGGAAAAAAAGGCTTAAATTCATCTCTTCAATATGCTCATTCAGAACTACTAGGACTATCAAAATCCAATCATGAAACTACTTGAAATATTTATAACAACCTCAATCACAAAAACCACAAGCTCTAATATCAAACATTGGTCTTACAAACCAATCTTCTAACCTTATCTCGCATAGTCCTGTATGAACCAAACAAGTCATTTTGAATTCAATTTTTCATCCACTTACAATGAATTTCAAAATTAAAAAAACATTAATATTACTTTAATGTCATAAAAAATAATAACATATGAATTATATACTTTAACTCAGGGCATAGGGCCTCAAATTCATCAATGCAACTTGCCTACTAAGAATTGCTAGTTTACCTTAAAGCACAGTTATGGTGACATTAACCTTCAAAGCCTATATGACTACTTTAAAAGACTTATTATGAAATTATAAGATATTATGACATCTCTATACCATCTTAAAATATAAAAATCATATCATCTAGTGGCAATTATTGGTCTTATAGACAAATTTGTTGACCTCACTACACATATTCCTCACTGAGCTAGACAAGCCATCTTAGCTTCATTATTTTCACCAATGTAACTAAATTAAAATATTTATACCAAGAATTAATAAGACATACCAGTCCAAAAAACTATCTCCATGTACTTGGTTTAATCATTCTATCATGATAACACATTCCTAATCATCTTCTCACTGATGTTTGGGTTTTTCACTATTTACACCATTAGTTTTGGATGATTAGTTTAGCCCATTTGAGGACTAAAATATATATATATATATATATATATATATATATATATATATATATATATATATATATATATATATATATATATATAAACCTTAATGTACACAAAACATGATTCTATAACTTCTTCCTCCATCCATTTTATTACTATGTCTAAATCAACTTTTGACTTTTACAGTAACTTTTTTAGAAACAAGAACATTTTCAGTCTCTTCCCTCTAACCAGTAAAACTCAGAGGTACCAAGGAGAATATAATATAATATAAAATATATTATATGACCATACCATTCCATATTGATCACTTTTGAGCAACATCTTCTAAATTGGTCCCTTATTAGGGTTCTAGGAGGGTTTAAACCTGTTTCTATTCATAATGATCATTCATAAAGCATAGCCCCTCAATCCAAAAACTATTGAATAGAATTTTGAGATGGGACCCTTCCACATATACCATGAATATATTATGTTCTCATGAAAAGTTTTGACAAACTAATGAGCTCAAGAAAATCCTTCTTGGGTTCAGAACCCTTCATTCTGAGCACTCAAGAGACATCCAAACAACATTTCATGTCTTGTCCTTCATAATATGACCTAAAAATGCATAAACATACTTGAAAAAACATACCTCACCTCTAAAAATTATTACATAATCTCAAACACTCTAAAATCTGATCATGACCCCTCATTAGGCCACATTCTCTCTCTTTGCTCTATAGGCCTTGACCTACAAACCACATTAGGTCTTAAAAATGACCATGCATATTTCAATGAACTATCCACCTCACTCACATACTCCATAAATATATATCATGCTTAATAACTAACATAAATTCTTAACATGCCTTAATAAAAGATCATGATACCTCATTAGGCCAGACAAGATTTAAAAGTGGTCTATGTGTATACTTGGTCTGAAGGTCCTACCCCTATGGGCTCACCTTGAGATCATCATGAGTGATCCCATTCCTCACATACATTCTCAAATAACATCATACAACCATTAATTCCTATGTACACTAATATAACTGACCCACCATGCTCAAACCTTCTCACAGGGTCTCTTATTGCCATGACTAAGCTTAGGCTACTTAAGCATTTGACTTCAATGATCTGTACCTTCATGTATTTGTCAAAAAGATAAAAACACTCATATCTATTTAAATATTATATTTCACACTACAAACATTTAATTATTATAATCTTGTCATAACACACATTATCAATTGCCCTTGCTCACAACAACACTCTTGCAGACCTATTTGTCATCATACCTTCACAATAACCTTCAGTTAAAACATTGACAACTTCAAGCTAACTTGAACCTTGACATAAACCTTGACATCAACCACTATAAAATATAATGATCAATAATCTCTCCTTGTCACATAATTCATATATATATATATATATATATATATATATATATATATATATATATATATATATATATATATATATATATATATATATATATATATATATATATATATGTCATGACTAGGCTCATGACTAGGCTTATTATTCAACTTGACATCAATGACCTATACCTTCATGCAATCATAAGGAATTATTTCTTTAAAATTCTCTCTTGTCTTCAAATTCATCTTTTCACATGCCTACCTTGTCACAAAAATCTCAAAATCTCATATCTCAAGGACCACTCACCATGCATATTTATAAAATACACCCTTTTGACATCAATGATAGTAACATACCAACATTAGAGTCAAGGAGTGGTGAAATACAAATAGAAAGCTTGATAGAATCACCATTTAAAGAATAAGACCTTTACTTTAGGAATGTAATATTTTGTATACAACTCCAAATTCATGTACCACTCAAGAAATCTTCATGTTTATTGGGATGGTCCTTTCATTATTCATATCATCTATCCCATTGGTGCATGTAGGTTAAAGTGACTAGATGGCCAATTCCTTCCCAACCATTTCAATGGTCATCAATTGAGGCCCTAATATTTTGAATATTCTTCACTATTTATAATAATAAGGCATATTTCATTAGTTTAGTCTAGGATTTTGATTATTTTCAATAAAGTGTGGTACTAGTTTCACACCATTGAGTAGTTTTTAGGGTCAATACTTTATTTTTGTAATTCTTTGTACTATCATGGAGGACCATAGATAAATTTTAGTGTGGATTAAGGGTAGAAGAAGTAAAATCTATGGAGTGCCAAGGATATGGTTAATGGGAATGCTCATGGGATCAAAGGTGCATAAGTGGAAGTGTGTAAGGACAAAAAGGTACACATGTGGCACACAACCACTAAGCTAAGAAAAGGTAAATAAGTAAGATTCTCACATTTGGAATGGAAAATATTCAAAATCTTTACAACTATAATGCACTTTGGGAAAAGTGTGGGATGGGACATGTATTTAATATAAGGAAAAAAATGGTAATGATAAGTGTGCCAAGTATGTATAATGTCAAAACCATTATTAGCATGTATTTTGTGAAGTGATGAAAGAGATAGTGGGGTAATAAATGTGAGTTACCCCCTCGAGCCTATAAAAGGTTAAATGCATGTCATTTCACTTTTTAATATTGTCACATTTGCAAACTTATAGATTTGAAGGAGTATATTTAAGTTACTGAAAGAGTGATTTTTAAGCTTCTAGATGAGTGAGAAATTATTTGTGAATATTTTAAAGCATTGTGGAGTGTATCAGTTAGGACAAATAGGAATAGTGTTTAGAGGAGAGTAAGGATGTGTGATTTTCTATATTTTAGGTTATAGAGGTCAACATCCACTATTAGAGGGCATTGAAGCAGGATATCCAAGTGGGATAATATAGAAACCATGTATTCTTTTGGGAAAATTGGATGACCAGGTGTCAACTTTAAAGCTCCTCAAAGGGTGATACAGTTGAAGGAAAAGGCCCAACATAGTAAGCTTTTACCTGTGATCCCATAAGAAGAAGAGTTAGAGAGTGTGGGTGGTTAGACTATGTTTATTAGAGAGGAGGTTCCTAAAGAGCTTGACACACACATAAAAGACACATAATTAGGAATGGAATTCTAGGTTAAGAATGATATTTTACCCCCTCCACCCCCACTATTGGTCATGGAAATGTATGACCCAAAAGTGTTATGCATAGAGAATTCGGTATCAAATGTGCCCACTTGTAATTTTTTTAATTATAACCATCACCATCCTATTAATGAAGGTAGAACACCAAAATATGAGGGATGAGATAGTATATGAATTGAGTATTATAAATCTCCTGATGATGTAGGGATCTTCCAATTATTCAATGTTTCAACATATTTTAGGAAGCCGATTGAAGTAGTAAAGTTTTTAATTTTGTGAGTGCATGAAGACTATATTTACTTTACTGGCTGTTGGATACAGATTACACTAAAGTGGATAAGCATAGTCTAAAGTTTGCAATGCTTAGGCACAAACCTTGCTTATGACTTGGAAGACCAAGATGAGTTTGAAAAGATTACTATGGCACTTCAGTGTCAAAAATAAGGTCATGCTATGCATATTATAAGTCTCTAAGATCATACCCTTAGAATGGCCATGTACATCATCATGACCAAGGTTGGAGGTATTAAAATATGGGGAAAGAGGTGGATATGGCCCACCTTTATGTTTCTCAAAAATTTACTATGGTAATAAAATATAATTAGGAATATTACTTTAGTAAAAGGATTATCATAGATGTAGATAAATACCACCACCTACCTAACCAAAGGTTTGTTCGAGTCATGTTCCTTTTATTGATGGTGATTGACAAAATTGGTGTACTTGAATACACCACTAGAGAGTTGAAATGGACATACCCTCTCAAGAACAAGTCCCCTATGGAGCGGTTCAAAGCATTTACTTGTCATACATTAATAATCCCATCTCACTATGTCAAAATGAAGGGATGGTATGACAAGATGAAGGAACCTTTAGGAACGAGTGGCTCATTCCAAAGACTTACCTAAACTAGTTGGGGACCATGTAAAATTTATAGTAAAGTAAGATTTTTCCCTAACATGCATCTAAATGGCTCCGTCTAAAGAGTTATCTGGATAGATGAAGTTACCATATGATTTCAATGTGTGGTACTTCATGAATGTCTTTAAACCAAATATATGATGGAAAACTACTGAACATTTCTACAAAGAAGATTAATGTGGAGACTCAAACCCTTGGCCACTTATGCATATATGTTAAAAAAAGACATATAGGGAAAAGATGGAGTTAGATAAAATTAATATCAAATTTTAGTAGATTTTGGTTTGAAATTCAATTAATTCTTTGTTTTACATGTTGAATCCTAAGAAGAAGTCATCAAGGAGTGTAGAATGAGAGAAAGAGATAATCCCACTCCACCAGTGTTGGATAATAACAAGTAGAAGCATCTAAGGCATGATGCTAGTACAAAAACTTAGTAAAAACCTATAAAATGGTAAAAGACTACTTAAATACCTCGCAGAGAGACTCTGTTGACAATGAAAATTGTACCATCAATGAATTAACCATGTCGCCTATCATGAAGGTCAAATTCAAATCATATAAGTCTAATCATGGGGGTTCTAAAGGTTCATCTGAGATCTTAAAGATGCGAGGGGGTTTTTATTATAAATTTTAAGAAGTAATTAACAAATTATCAAGATAACTTATTTCATTATAACAATAAAAAAATCCATTTATCGAATTATGATTCAGTTAAGATAAGAATCGATAATATATTCTATCTAATAGAGAAAAACTATGAGCTGGATAGTCTCTTCAAGCATAAAAAATATGATTTTATAATATATATGTATTCAGATAATATCTTTGCTTCTTACTTGTAATGTTCTCCAAGTCAAATCAAAAGATGATCAAAAACATAAGAGATAGATCAAAGAAAGAGAGAGATATAGACAAACACGTAAATAAAAGAGTAAAATAACTATAAACAAATAAAGAAAACAAGGCAAATAACTAATCCTAGAGCAAAGAGAGAAATAAACTAGAATAAACAACAAACTAAGAAAATTATTGAATCTAAACAAGACATAAACCTATAAGAAACAAAGAACCTTTAAAGTAAAATATTAGAAATTAATCTAAACTATGGAATAAAACTAAAACTTAATCTAAAGCAAGTAAAACTAGAAAATATAATTAATAAAAGTATTCTAAATAAAGCTAACCAAAGATAAATAAAGACTGAAAGATAATATTGAATCTAAAAAGAAAACTAATTAAGGGAAAACTATAAACCAAGAAAGCGAAGAGAAAAAAATTAATCTAGGAACTAAAACAAATTTACAACCTATTTGAAAAAAACTAAAAGAAAAACTAAGAGACTTAAACTATGAGAAAAATGTCAACATATTGACTTAAAGATATAAAATTATTAAACTAATGATAAACTAAAATGGATATAGATCTAAATGTTTAAAGACTATCAACCTATACCAAACTAAATAAATAATAACTTAAGAAAATCTATAACTATTTAAGATAAAGAAAAGAGCAAAACTAAACTAAGAACTAAAAATAGAGATAATTTAAAGTAAACTAACTAAAATAGAAAATAACTAAAGATTATAACTAAATCTAAGATAATTCAAATTGAAACAAAAAAAACCAAAGCTAGAAGAAATATGAAAGATATATTATATTAAAGTTAGAGTCAAATAATTACAAAAGATGTGTGAGTCTCAAAAGGAGAGTCATCTTAGCAAAAAAAAGATAAATTTCATTGAGAAAACCAATATCCTTTCTCTAAAAAACTTTTAATGATAACTTTGCAATCAAAATAGATCAATGAGATATCACAGAATAGCAAAATGATAATCATTATTCGGGTTTAATACTTGAAATCTGTGCATAGAACTAAAAATAACAATCATCAAAAGATATTAAGCTTAAAAAACTTTAAATAATCAGTAATAGATGAAAAATAAAACTAGATATACTTGTGTTGCATAAGCAATTATTCAACCATCAGATTAAGTACCATTAGGTCTATCTACAAAAGTATATTAAGATTAACAAATTTTAGATAATCAGTAATAGATGAAAAATAAAATTGAATATATTTGTGTTGCATAAGAAATTATTCAACCATCATATTAAGTACCATTGGGTCTATCTACAAAAGTTGTACTATCTTAGAGAAGTTTCATAGAAATAAGAGATAAATGATTGACTTTAGAAAATACTTAAGTCTTCAATACTTATTGTGCTTTTATCTTCAAATAAGTGCTTGATCTCTTCTTATACCTTCAACTTAGCTGTAAAATAAGTTATAACTAACTTTAATTAGTTATTAGTTAATGTTAACTAATTGAATTTAACAAAGTCAATTAATTATAACTAAAATTGGTTAAGGGCATATTTAATTAAGACTTTAAAGTTCTTAATTTGATCAAGATATTTAAAATAATAGACCTAGGGTACTAATCTTAATGGTGTGGACCCATATTAATTTATAATATATTAGAATACATATCAATCATAAAATAAATAAGTCATAAATTTATAAAAAGCTATTCATATTAAACCATAATGCATATTTAATTATCTTAGCATATATAGTTATATCAAATTTCAAAATTGTTGTATTTACCATAATTACCCAAATTTGTTAATGTCTGAATATTAAAGTGTTAAAATAAAATATCAATGTCTACCATGAAAGATCAACATTAAACATAATTTATCCCTTAGATGAACAATAGTCATTAGAATTTGATAATAATTCAATTACTTGTTTGTCCTATTCATGAAGACAAACATTATACTCCATTTTAGTAGCAGGAAATGATAACAATCTAGTTCTTGAATCAGTCATGTTATCATCAACCTCTAGCTTAATCCTTTTCAGCAATCTAACCTCTCTTAGTGCTTCAAGTTGAGCTTGACTAGCAGTCTTCTTTCCAACAGTGTTCTTTTTAGTAGTCTGAGGTAGAAAAATCCATGGTCTTCCTTCTGCCAACATAACTATGAATCCCCAAATTCAACCTCTTGGACCTCAAAAAGGGTTCACTATGGGCACCTGATAGGCTCAACTTTCTACGTTTTCTAACAAAATCTCCATGAGAAGGGGAAGGTGCATCTAAAAGAATAGTCATCTTCCTAAGGTCTTTGACATGAGCAGTTTCTAATTCAAGCTACATGTACTAGTTATTAAGAAAAGGCTCATCAATTGGCTCACCTATAAAATTAGGGGGTTGGATAGGCAAATGCCAAGGATCATGCTCGAGATGGTGAGATGAATTACTTTTGGAATGTGTACGGGGTCAAATTATATGACCATGAAAACACCTATAGCCTATATAACCCCTATTTTCTGGGTTAATAGGTAAATTATTCAAAATATTCCAAAATTTAGGGTCATAAGCATAAAAATGAATGGACATTCTAGTCCCTCTATGAAACCTAGGTCTAAAACATCCTATGCATAAAATCCACCCCTATTAAAACCTCTGCTAGAATTTAACTGATTAAGTTCTCTATTATAATTTTTTCCCCATCCTCTATCATCATTACTTCTTGTTGGTTGATCCCACCTAGATATAATGGACAATCTAATATACAATTAAAAAAACATAAGACTGAGAGACAAAACAACTAGAAACTAAAATAATCCACCAAGTAAACTAAAATTTCATTATGACTAAAATACACTGCACTGTATTTGAATAAAAATTGTATTGATCATCATAATTTAAATATAATAGTCTAACATCAAATTCAAAGTTTCAAAGAACCTTAATCTCAATTTCCAAATCCAAAAAAAATTTCAAATTTTCAACATTGAATTTAAACTTTAAATAAAATCTCATTTTATTTCTCATTAGCTTTACATCCATCCAAATTATCCATATATATTTATACAAACTTATGTCATTATCATTTTCAACACAACATATTTGTATAATTTAGGTTTTCACATAATGATCTCAATTTTTAACACTGTCAATCACATATTTTATACTGAAAATAGTCATCACTCAAAAATTTCTCATGTATATAGGTTTTATATTTTAACAATAAAACCACTATTTATCACCACATCAAAACTCAAACTACTATATATTATAGACTATCACCTATTATATGCACCAATTGACCTCTTTGTCTAAATTTACTTTGACAAATTTAACATATTGTTTACAAAAAAACCATATATGCAATGGAAACCACATGAACTAATTTTCCACATATATATGCATGAGCCTAGAATTATCTAATTTTCAAAGCATATGGAAACTAATTTTTAGAAATATATACAGACTACCAAATATATGCATAACTATTTCAACATGCCTTAACAATTTTTCATGATTTTGGATATATTCAAAATATACCAAGCTGAAACTATCGATTATTATTTCCAAACCATTTAATTCTCTATCCACATGAATTCTTAAACACTATTTACATATTCAACTTGAGACATGAACCCTAGATCAAATATCAATCTGAACCAAAAGATATTTATTGGTCTAATCATCTAACAAATATTTCAAAGCAAGGCAAACATATTTATATATAAATGATTGACTACATATTGAATTGAACAGAAGACAACCTTTTGGATGATCAAGGAAAATCAATATAAATTTAACAGATGCACAGAACTTAAGCCATAAGATATAACCTTTATTTACATGCAAATAATAAACCTAAGAATTCCATCTCTCAGCCATATTTCACTAAACCATTGAATACAATGAAGAATATCTAAAAGTAATCATTAGATCCTCAATATATTTTTGATGCTCATCTTTAACATAATTTCATAGTATGTCCTTTACTTTTTATAAAACTCAACTTATATTTTATTTTTCCAGAGTCAAATCCCTAATGCAAATGAAACTATCAGTTTGCAATGAAATTTTATAAAACCCAACTCCTCTCAAGCTTATGCATTCAAGAAGAGATTAATTAAAGACTAATCTGAGGCACTTTCATAAACCTTTATACTGATATATCTGACAAATATTTCATAACCAAAACAAACATCTTTATATCTACATGGTGATTAAAACCCAAAATCCAACTTCATCACAAACTAAACATAGAATGTTCGATACTTAATACCCCACAAAGACTCATGTGTTTCAAAAATTAGTAGTAATTGATCACAAAATCCCACTACTAAAAACTAGCATTTGCTCAAATAAACCATATACCAATGATAAAAACTTCAAACATACACTCATATAGTGATTTCATGCAAAAGGTTTACCGAAACCTTAAATCATTTATCACATTATTTGGATATTATAAAAAATAAAGGATCAAAACTTTATCATTTCATCATAAAACTTTATTCATTACCAACATGTTTTCAAAAAAGATTGATAAAAATAGTCATAAACATATTTGGTATTCTCATTCGAATCCTTTTCCAAAATCTCTCACCGAAACTCATTCTAAAACTCACCCACTACCCTATTAGGGCTTCGCTCCCACACAAAGTTTACAATCAAATGATTGAAAATGAAGAAAAACAAAACTTTTATTTCCCACCCTGAGCCCATAAATGTTTGAGTAACATGATTTTTTTCTTTGGTTTGTATTAACTAATGATGTACTTATCAATCCTACTAAGTTATGTATCAAATTTGACAAGTTTATCCATGACCATGACTTCATATTATCTCTTTATCCAAATACCAATTTTTGGGAATAAACCATTTCTATTAATGCCCTTTCCACCAAATATTTAGGTCATCTCGAAGCATCGAGATTATGCTTCAATATTTAATACTATGCCAACTTGTATGCCACAATGATCCAAATGCCAACTCACCAAGTCAAGTCACATGAATATGCGGGTCCTTAAAACTTAGTGTTATACTATTTCCATAAAAACTTTAGATAATACAAACATATATAGCCTAGCATCATAAATTCAAATTATGTCATGAATGCAAGAAAAGGTCCCTATTTAGACTTAAGGAATTTGGACATGGATACAACTTTATGATAAATAAAGTCCCTTTTGTTCATTTTCTAGTGAATTAAACCTGAAGTCTATGGTGTTTTTCAAATAATTTGTATGTTATATCTATCTCATCAATTCCTTTATCAATATTCAATATACAAGAAATGAAATACGTGATTTGGGAAATATGATCACTAAAATGACTATAAACTCAAAACTTGAAATAACTAAATCTAGTACATCAATTAGGTTTCCATGAATTGATCCAAATATAGTTATAAAATCAAAACAAATCAGACTACCAGTTATATAAATTAGGATATGAGCATTACTAAACCATCTAAAGTATACTGGTATTTTAAATAACCATCATATCAAGTAGTGAATGAAAATGAGTTGTTCATCAAATGTGGATTTTCAAAATAACTTTTAGATGTACCAAACCTGATTGCAATGTTTTTCAAAGTATCATATCACCATTGTTATCTGAATCATAGAAAAAGTCCACTTATGAAGATCAAACAAAAATCACAAATCAACTACAATGATGGAAAACTAAAAGCCCATGATCAACAAAAATTTTCAAATTGTACTGAATCTGAATACCAAGACAATTGATCACATTTGTAACTATATATGCATATTTTATTCATTTATCCACCATGCTTTTTGAAACCACTTAAAACGTAAATTAAACTTATCAACAAATTATTATAATTTCATAATAAAGAATGCATCTAAAATTATTATCAATCAATAGGGTCATTGAAACAGTTTTAGGCTTTATGACAGGGTCATTTCTATGGCAACAAGTATATATTTTGAAGAATAAAAATGAGCGTGTAGAAAATAGGCATAACACTAACAACCTTGCTAGTCAATTTTTGTGAAATAAATTTGAGTAGCAACACCTATCCTATCAGATAAAGAAAATTTATCTTGAGAGTGTGATCCAAGAAAATCATTTTTGAAGTAGCTAAGCATGAATCCCTTAAATAATGAATTCAAGCAAGGGATGGATTGTTTGATTAGTGTGGCACAAAGAAAGAAAAATGAATAACAAGGAAGTTTAGGCTAGATGCATAATTGATTAAAAATTACTTAAGTATAATATCTAAAAATTAAGTAATACTTTTACAACCAAATATAAATAATCCATATTGCTCATTTATTATGAAAAATTGAATTTGTAAGAGTAATTTATGAAAATTTATGATACTTACAACACATTCATAGATTATTTACATTTTCATTTCATAATGTGATATTCTCCATCCCACAGTATTTCATTGATCATTTGAAATCAAAGAAAAACAAGACAAACACAAGACAAAATAGAACAACAAAAAAACAAATGAAAGGAGAAACAAGGAAAAAAGAAGCAAAAAACAAAGAAAAAGAGCAACAAATAGGTAACTAATCATTAAATAATTTTAAATGATGACCATTTATTGAATAATGCAACCAATTTCCTTCGAGATCTTTAAGATGAAAAATATTATTTTCAAGAACTGTGGCAATTATATAAGGTCCAAGCCATAATATATCAAACTTATGATGTTTTCCAAGGTCTTGATGGGATTTGTTCTAATATAAAACTAAGTCACCAAAATTAAATTTTTTACTAGAAAAACTTTTATCAAAAAATTTATTTAAATTTTGCTTAACCTTCTCTAATTTATGTAATGTTATTGCCTTGGATTCATCAAGTGCTAATAAATCATGCAACCTCTGTTCAATTAAATTCATATCTTAAGCTACATATTGCAAATCAGTTTTAGCTAAAGAAATTTAAAGTTCTATTAATAAAGTAGCTTTAAACCCATATGCTAACATGAAAGGTGAATAGCTAGTTGCTACCTTAATTATAGTCCTATCATCTCATAAAGCTTTACAAATATTAAGATGCCAATTTCTTTTATTATCACAAACTAACTTTTTCATAATAGAAATCAAATTTTTATTAGTGGACTCAACTTATCCATTTCCTTGTGGATAGTACTTAGACGAATGACTAGAAATAATATAATATTTTCCTAAAAACTTTAAGAATTCATTTGAAATGAATTGAGGTCCATTATCTAAAATAATCTCATATGGAACTCCAAATCTAGAAAAAATCTGATTTTCTAGAAAAGAGATTATTTCACCTCTTACTAAACTTTTAAATGCTTTGGCATCAGACCACTTGGTGAAAGAATCCATGGCTGTCAAAATGTATCTATGACCTATAGATAAAGGTATATGAATATTTGAAATAAATTCAATGCCCTATTTAGTAAAAGGGTTTTTTAAGAATAATTAGATTTACAGGCATTACAAGTAATTTATCCCTTCCAACAAAGAGTTGATAAGGCATATAAGAACATACTAGCTTATAAGCATCTTCAAACAAGTAGGTCAATAATAACCAGCCCTCAAAATCTTATAAGCTATTTTTTTTGTAGTGTAATGTCCATGATAGTTTCCTTGATGACATCCTTTAATAAATTTTTGAGTTTGAGTATGCATAAGACATATTAATAATACACCATCATGATTATGATAAAATAGGATTTTTTTTAGTAAATAAAAATTTAAAGCTTTTAACCTTAAGGAACACCTTTATTTCTTATTTAAGTTGTTTCGATAAGACTAATTTTGAAAATAATAAACTAAGTCATGATACCAGTCATCTTTAGCTAATACACAATCCCATTCATTTATTTCATGACAAAACATAAAAATTTTAGAAAATTTAGTAGCTTTCATAGTTTTTAAGTGTGGTTTTACATTTAATTTTTCATCAATTGATAAAACTAGGACATTAATATCTAAGGTAACATTTTTAGCTAAGTGTTTTAATAATTTATTACCTTTAATAGTTTTAGATGTTTCAAATTTAAGATCAAATTCTTGAATGTTTAAGATCGACTTAGAAAGCCTTCCTGAATAGTTAACTATTTTAAAAGATATGACAAAATAGGTACATTAGATTGCAAAAAAAACTTGTTTCCCATTAATAAATATCAAAACTTAATCAAAGAAGAAACAAGTGATAAAACAAATTTCTCAGTAAGGGGGTACCTAGTTTTTGCATCTTTTATAACTTGGCTCCTATAATTGATAGATTTATTTTTATTATTTTCAAACTTTTGAGTTATTACAAATCCTATTGATTTTTTAGTAGCATTAATGTAGAGGATAAATGCTTTATTCAAATTAGGTTTAGACATAATAGGAACACTTACAATTATATGTTTAACATAATTAAAAGCTAACTCAACATTTTCATCCCAAATATATATTTTATCTTTCTTAAACAATAATTGTAAAGGATTATATTTGTTAGCAAAATAAGAAATAAATTGCCTAACAAAATTAATCTTGTCAAAGAAAGATCTTAAAATTGATTGATCCTTGGGAAGAGATAGTTCCTTTATAAATTTTACATGTTTAAGGTCAATAGAAATACCTTCTTTAGAAATTATGTGACCTAACAATTTTCTTTCAGTCACACCAAAAATAGACCTTTTTGGATTTAGAGAAATGCCAAACTTTCGACATCTTGTGAATACTTCATGAAGATGGTCTAAATATTTCTTTATTTTTTTAGAATGAACGGTGAGATTATCTAAAGAACTTGAATAACAATGACTATTAATCATCAAAAGCAACATGCATAGCCCTTTGAAAAGTGGCTCATGTATTCATCTAACCAAAATGCATTTGATTGTAAAAAAAATTACCCTTACGAGTTATAAAATTAGTTTTATGTCTATCATCAGGATTTACAAAAATATAATTATAACCTAAAAATCCATCTAATAAATACATCATTTTAGATCCTAGAATTTACTATAAAATCTAATCTATGTTAGGTAAAGGAAAATTATCTTTTATACTTGCTTTATTTAAATATCTAAAGTCAACACAAAGTCTAATATCACCATTTTTATTTTTAACAGAAACTAGATTAGCTACCTATTCTAAATATTCTATAGGAAAAATGATAACAACATCAATCATCTTATCCATCTCTTTGTTAATGGTGTCCTCTAATAAAAGGCTAATTCTTTTTATTTTTTACCTAATAGGTTTGATATTATATACACATAATATTTTCACAATTTTATCTATTAATGATGATTTATTATTGAAGGAACCCATCATGACTCAATCTTTGAGTGCAAGCCTTAAGGGGTGTACTAGGAAATGGGTGGGTAGACCTCTGGTGATTCACAAGATTATTGTCCCTTATTTCCATATTATTCCCTATCCATTCAACTCTTAAAACCTTTCCCTAAGATATCTCTCCTTACTTACACATTCCTCTAATATTTTATTTTTTTATCCTTCTTTCTTTTGATTAGTATCCTTTTTACATGTTCAGTAAGCTAGGTCAACCTAGTCAACCTAACACAGTCTAGGGTCACTTTAGTTCTTTAAGCCTAGTTTCCATCTAGCTAACCTAGCACAAACTTCAAGCATTATCCTAATAATGTGCTAGGTCAACCTGGTATACCTAGAATAGCCAACATATTTGAGTGATTTTTAGGTCAGATACTTCTATATATACAATTTTATTTTAGTCATTTCCATATGAAGGTAACAAGAGTTATTATTCACTCACACTTCTTCACAATTTTTTCTTCCACCATTCTACTTGAGGAGTCTTAGATTAGATTTCTTATTTATAGAATCTTAGTCTTGTGGATAGGTCTTAGATTCTTTAGTCTAACAAAGTAATCCTTATAAACCATAATAGCCTCTTGCAAATCCCCATTGGCCAAGGAAGAGATTGAGTTATGAAGGGTTCATATTTAGGTAAGTATATTCTAACTTTATTCTCCTCTCTTTTAGTAGATATAAGTAACATAAGTGTTGAATCAAATAATATTACTCCTCATATTCCATATATTAGGGTGTTACTCATACTTAATTTATTTAAATTTCTCTATACATGTATTTGATTGCTTTACATCTAATCCCTTACTTTGTGCCACAAGCTTTGGTGAGCACTAGATTAATTTACTTTTATTGCTATTAGATTAGTTGACTTTATTGTTTATTATCATAATTGAATATATAAACCATAAAACTCTTTTAGGGTTATTGTGTGATTGTGTTAGACTATAGGCTTTGGAACCCTACTTAGCATGATGTGTTGTGACAGATGATACAAGTGATCCCCTAATTAGGTCTAACAGATATTCATATTGGTCATGCTCTCACTTAACAAGTGTGTGCCCCAATTGGATGTGTAGGTGTGATCTATCTTATTCGATATAGGATTGATTCATGTCCACCATACAATTTTGATTGCATACAGATACCAAGATTAATATGAATACCATGTTTAATAATACTAGTATCATAACCTTTAAGATCCTTGTATGACCATGAAAAAATGTCAATAAACTCTTTAAATATCTTAATGAACTTAACCTTTTCATTTTTAATCACCTAAATTCATAAATAAACATACTTAGGATCTTATTCAATACCTAAATTTATGGGAGTGGTCTCATGCATGATTCTTCTTGATGGATCTTCTATTCTAGAGATTCTTGGTTGATCATTGAGTGAAAATGTAAATTCTAAACTTACCAAACCAAAAGGTAATTTGCTAGTACTTAATTGTAAATAGTCTTCATAATTAAGTACACAGTCATCATGATCAAAGTAATTTCATTTAAGAAATAAATCAATATGTTCATCATAGCTAAACACAGGACAACTACCATTCAAATCAAGAATCTTAGGATGAATTTTTTTAACTAAAGTAAAATCAATAGTGGGCTCAATTTCACTCATATTTAGATTAGAAGCATAAACTACAAACTTATCAGCTTTTACATTGAATTCTCTAAGAATATGTGTGGTATTGAAAGCTTCAAATTAGTCAAGTAATGACCAAACCTTTTGTGTATAACAATGCAAATAGGCTTGATTGGTCTTATAAATATTTCAAACTTGCCTTACCACTATCTCTAAATTTTCAAAAACTTCTAAATGTTTAATATTCAATTCTATGGATTTTTATAATCTAAACATAATGCTTCAAATTTTTCTATATTATTAGTATTTTCAAAAGATAATTTGAAAGATAAAAAATATTTTACCAATACGAGATATAAGATAAACTCTACCACCACTAAATTTTTGAGATCAAACCCCATTGATGAAAAGAGACCATAAAATGTTTATTTTAAATATTTATTCATGCTTATTTTCGAGTTCATCTACATTCAGTAATTCATAAGTTCCAATACTAGTTTCAATGTAAGAAATTTTAGATGAAGAAGGTGATTCGATTGGATTACCAAAAAAATCTTCCCTCTTAATAAACACAATCTCATTACTAACAAGAACCCATGTTATATATTTTACAATAAAATCTCTAGTGGCTTTAGATCAATCCCTTTCTAACAACATTGCATAATTTTTAGGAATATCTAAGACTTGAATATTAGTCATACATCTAATACGTTCATCCTGCATAATTTTAATAACTATGTCATGAAACTTGTCACAACTCTTGATTTGTATAGTATAAAAAATAGTAAGTTTTCTATTATCTACTTCATAAGATATACCTAATTGATTTGCAATACATTTAGGCATGATATTCTTTGAAGCATCTATGTCTAAAATATAATTATGGATTATTTTATTTCCAATCTTAATAGTGACATAAAAGAGGAGGTATATAATTAGTAGAGGGGTCAAAATTTTGGACATAAATATGTTCAAAATTATTTTTCTCTTGCAAACTTACATTAACTCTTGGATTTTTTACTGCTTCATTTATCTTATCCAACTATCCTAGAAGACTAATAGCTTATAGTAGAGAAAATCTAGCTTTAATTGTTGACAAATTATCAATTATATTATAAGTCTTAGCATCAGTTTATCTAAATTTATTTGATTTATAATGTTGATACTGAGTATTATTATATCCAGTTGTAAAAGGATTATTTTGAGCGACATTATTGTTACGATTATTTGCATTATTTTGAGTTGATTTACCTTTATCATCTGAAAGAGATTTATCATTTTCTATTTTATTATTTTGTGAAGGATTATAATCCTTACTCCTAGTATTTATAGCATAAATATTCTCATTTTATAAAATATCATCAAGAGTATTTATGTTATAAGTTAAATCTTAAGTTATTTTATCTTTTCCTTGAAGAAGATACTTTTTAAACTTAATGACAGCTTGATATATTTCAATATTATGATCAGGTTCACACACATTGCAATAGTAAGCAATATCATCATTTTTCATGAATTTATATGAAGAAGAATGTTTATCATTTAGATGCCTTTTAATAATGGCCAACTCATTGCCTAAACTTTGTATTATTTTTAATATCTTTACAATATCTAAATTTAAACCCATAGTAGACCTATCTTTGAAATATACATATTTAATCTTCTTTTCTTATTGAATACAAAATATTATAGTTTCATCATATTCAGTAATATCTTTATCTTCTAAAGCCATTTTGTATCTCAAAGGTAAAACATTGCAAAGATAAAGTCTTGATAATTTCTTTGAAAGTCTAAAATCACTTGTAATATTTTGACGTAGCTTGGTAAATCTAGAAACAAAATGATACATGGTTTTAATAGGATCTAAATAAATGTTTGAAATATCAATAAATAAATCAAAATATTCCTTGGCCTTACCAAAAGACAACTCTAACCAGTCTTCTACACCTCTCCAATTATCAATAATTTTTGTAAGCAAAATAAAAAATGCTTGATGAGTTTTTATTTCTAATGTTTGGGAAAAACTCTTAAACAAATATTTTCACTAGTTATCCCAAGAGTGGCACAATCTAGCCTAAAGGCTTCTAAGTTATCTTCCTAAGATTATCCATTAGTACCAATTTTTTTTGATATATTTAATCCCTTAAGAGAAGGTAGCTTATCTGGATGATTTTCAACATTGATTGGATTAACAAAAATCTATGGTGTTATAGATATTTGATGCTCTTACTAAGCTTCTTCATCTTTACCTTCTGTGAGATCTTCTTAATCTCTATTGTTCTGTAATCTATGAAGTAAATCCTCCAATATTTGTTCTAGTACTAGTTGTTTTCCCACTAGCTAATTCCCTACTAGTTAGTTTTTGACTAACTAATTTACCACCAATGGATTCATCATTAACTAATCTACCATTAGAAGATTCAAAAAATTCTACTTAAAAAAAGTGATTATCTTGAACCTAATTTTATTGACCTAATTACATATTTTTCAAAGAAGTTTTAGTAGACACAACAAAATCATCAAATAGAAATGAATCAGAAAGAAAATGAGTTCTAGGCCTAGGATTAGTAGCTAAAATTCTATCTATATCTTATCAAATTCTTCTATTCAAGTTCAAAATGTCACATTAAGTCTCACGTGTAATATTTTAATACTAATCAATTTCAAATTCAATAATCTCTTTTTCTTGATTAATGGATTTAATGACTTGATGAATACTTTCAGGATGATTATACCATGCTTAACGTGTTAGCTTGAAAGAAAAATAAACTTGATCATCCTATAAAATTATTAAAGGTTGAATGATAGGAGGTTATTGAGCTCTAATAACCATTAGAAATAAACAAACAAAAATTTAAAACAATTTAGATTTTTTGAATAATGTCCCTAGTGGAGTCACCAAATTTATTGATGATAGAAATTGTACCATCAACGAATCAACCCTTTTACCTATCATAAAGGTCAAATTGGAATCATATCATTTTAATCGTGGGGGATCTAAAATTTCATCTAAGATCCTAAAGATGCATGAAGGTTTTTATTATAAATTTTGCAAAATAATTAACAAAATATCAAGACAACTTATTCCATTATAATAATCAAGAATTCATTTATTAAATCATGAATCAGTTAAGATAAGAATTTATAATCTATTCTATTCAATAGAGAAAACATGTAAGTTAGATAGTCTCTTAAAGAATAGAAATCTAATTCTATAATATATATGTATTCAGATAATATCTTTGCTTCTTACTTACAATGTTCTCCAAGTCAACTCAAAAGAAGATCATAAATAGAAGAGATAGATCAAAGAAAGAGAGAGAGAGGGAGAGAGAGAGACAACCACGTAAACAAAAGAGTAAAATAACTACAAATAAACAAAGAAAACAAGAAAAACAACTAATCCTAGAGAAAAGAGAGAAATAAACTAGAATAGACAACAAACTAAGAAAATAATTGAATCTAAACAAGACATAACCCTATAAGAAATAAAGAACCTTTAAAGTAAAATAAAAGAAATTAATATGAACTATGGAATATAACTAAAACTTAGTCTAAAGAAAGTAAAACTAGAAAATCTAATTAAGAAAATTATTCTACACAAATCTAACTTAAGATAAATAAAGACTGAAAGATAATGTTGAATCTAAAAAGAAAACTAATTAAGGGAAAACTATAAACTAAGAAAGCAAAGAGAAAATAATTAATCTAGGAACTAAAATAGACCTATAGCCTATTTGAAATAAACTAAAATATAAAACTAAAAGACTTAAACTATGATAAAAATGTCAACAAATTGACTTAAAGATATAAAATTATTAAACTAATGACAAACTAAAATGGATATAGATCTAAATGTTTAAAGAATATCAACCTATAGAAAACTAAAAAAATACTAACTTCAAAAAATCTATAACTATTTAAGATAAATTAAAGAATAAAACTAAACTAAGAACTAAAAACAAAGAAAATCTAAAGTAAACTAACTAAAACAAAAAAAATAACTAAAGATTAGAACTATATCTAAGATAAGTCAAATGGAAATTAGAAAAAACTAGATCTAGAAGAAATATGAAAGATCTATTATATTAAAGTTAGACTCAAATAATTACAAAAGATGTGTGAGTCTCAAAAGGAGAGTCGTCTTAGCAGAAAAAAGATAAATTTCATTGAGAAAATCAACATCCTTTCTCTACTAAACATTGAATGACAATTTTTTAATCAAAATAGATCAATGAGATGTCATAGAATAGCGAAATGATCATCATTATTTAGGTTGAATACTTAAAATCTATACATAATATTGAAAATAGAAATCATCAAAAGATATCAAACTTAATTTTTTTTAGATAATCAGTAATAGATGACAAATAAAACTAGGTATACCTATGTTATGTAAACAATTACTCAACCATTGGATTAAGTACCATTGGGTATATCTGTAAAAATTTTACTATCTCAGAGAAGTTACATAAAAATAAGAGATAAACGATTGAATTCAAAAAATACTTAAGTCTTCAATACCTGTTGTGATTTTATCTTCAAATGAGTGCTTGATCTCTTCTTATACCTTCAAATTAGTTGTAAACTAAGTTATAACTAACTTTATTTAGATATTAGTTAATGTTAACTAATTAAGTTTAACAAAGTCAATTAATTATAACTAAAATTGGTTAAGGACATATTTAATTAAGACTTAAAATATCTTAATTTGATCAAAATATTTAAAATAATAGACCTGGGGTACTAATCTTAATGGTGGGGACCCATATTAATTAATAATATAATAGAATACATATCAATCATAAAATAAATAAGTCATAAATTGATAAATTCTATTCATATTAAACCATAACACATTTAATTAACCTAGCATATATAATTATATCAAATTCCAAAATTGCTATATTTACCAGAATTACCAAAATTTGTCAAAGTTTAAAAATTAAAGTGTTAAAATAAAATATCAATGTCTGCCATAAAAGTTTAACATTAAACAAAAATTATCCATTAGATGATCAATAGTCAGTAGAATTTGACAACACTTCAATTATTTGTTTGTCTTGTTCATGAAGACAAACATTATACTCCATTTTAGTGGTAGGAAAAGGTAACAATCTAGTCCCAGAATCAATCATGTTCTCATCAACCTTCAGCTTAATCTTTTTCACCAATCTGACCTCTCTTGGTGCTTCAATTTGAGCTTGACTAGTAATCCTCTTTTTAACAGTGTTATTTTCAGTAGTCTAAGGCAAAAAATCCATGGTCTTCCTTTTGCCAACATAACTATGACTCCCCAAATTCAACCTCTCAGACCTCAAAAGGGGTTCACTATGGGCACCTAATAGGCTTAATTTTCTACATTTTCTAGTAAGGTCTCTATGAGAAGGGGAAGGTGCATCTAAAATAATAGCCATCTTCCTAAGGTATTTAGCATGAGCAGTTTCTACTTCAATCTATGTGGACTGGTTAGCAGACAAGAGCTCATCAATTGGCTCACCTCTAAAATTAAGCGGTTGGATAGGCAAATGTCATGGTTCATACTCTAGATGGTGAGATGAACTACTTTGGGAATGTGCACGGGCTCCAAATCTATAGCCATGAAAACCCTTATAACCTATATAACCCCTATTGGTTAGGTTAATAGGAAAATTATTTAAAATATTCCAAAATTCAGGGTCATAGGCATAAAAATGAATGGACATTCTAGTCCCTATACGAAACATAGATCCAAAATGTCCTACATGAAATCCACCCCTATTAAAATATCTGTTATAATTTTTCCCACATCCATTTATCATCATTAGTTCCTATTGGCTGATCCCAACCAGACATAATGAACAATTTGACATACAACAATTTAAGTTAAGATTGAGAGACAAAATAACTAAAAACTACAACAATTCATCAAGTAAATTGAAACTACATCATGACTGAAATACACTACACTATATTTGAATCCAAATTGTATTGATCCTCATAATTTAAATATAATATTCTGACATTAACTTTGAATTTTCAAAGAACCTTTATCTCAATTTTTAAATCTAAAGAAAAGTTCAAAATTTCAACATTGAGTTTGAACTTTATATAAAATATCATTTTATTTCTAATTAGCTTTGCATCCATCCAAATTATCCATATATATTTATACAAACTTATGCCATTATCATTTTCAACACAACCAACTGGTATAATTTAGGTTTTCACATAACGATCTCAATTTTGAATATTGTCAATCACATATTTTATACTAAAAATAGCCATCAGTCAAAAACTTCTCATATATATAACTTTTATATTTTCATAATAAAACTAGTATTTATTGCCACATCAAAACTTAAACAATCTTATACTATAGACTACCACCTGCTATATGCATAAAATGACCTCTTCTTCCAAATATACTTTGACAAATTTAACATATTGTTCACAAAAACAACCATATATGCAACAAAAACCACATGAAATCATTTTACACATATATGCATGAACCCAAAATTATCTAATTTTCAAAACATATGCAAACTAATTTTTAAAAATACATGTAGACTACCAAATACATGTAAAACTATTTCAACATGTCTTAACAATTTTGCATGATTTTAGATATATTCAAAACATACCAAGCTAAAACTATCCATTGCTATTTCCAAACCATTTACTTCTCTATCCACATGAATGCTTAAACACTATTTATAGATTCAACTTAAGCCATGAATCCTAGATCGAATATCAATTTGAAGCAAAAGATATTTGTTGGTCTACTCATCTGACAAATATTTCAAAGCAAGGAATACATCTTTATATATACATGACTGACTACAACTTAAACTGCATCGAAGACAACCTTTTGGATGATTGAGGAAAATCTACAAAAAATTAACAAATGCACAGAACTTAAGTCATAAGACTGAACCTTTATTTGCATGCAAATAACAAACCCAAGAATTCCATCTCTCAACCATATTTGACTAAATCCTTTATCGTAATGAATAATATCTAAAAATAATAATCATATCCTTAATATATTTCATGTACTTAGCTTTAACAAACTTTCTTAGTATGTCCTTTGCTTTTTCTAAAACTCAACTTATATTTTGCTTTTCCATAGTCAAATCCTTAATTCAAATGAAATTGTCAGCTCACAATGAAAGTTTACAAAACCTAAATCCTCTCAAGTTCATGCATTCAAGAAGAGATTAATCACAAACTAATTTGAGGAACTTTTGTAAACCTTTATATTGATATATCTGACAAATATTTCATAGCCAAAATAAACATATTTATATATGCATGGTGACCAAAACCTAAAATACAACTTCATCACAAACTAAACATAGAGTGTTTGATACTTAATACCCCACAAAGACTCATGTGTTTTGAAAATTAGTAGTAATTTATCACAAAATCCCACTCCTAAAAACTAGCATTTGCTCAAATAAACCATGTACCACTGATAACAACTTTAAACATGCAAGGAACAAAGAACCCAAATACTCATATAAATATTGCATGCAAGAATATTTACCAAAACCTTAAATAATTTCTTAAATTCTTTAAAGCTTATCAAAAATAAAGGCTTAAAACTATATCATTTCGTCATAAACCTTTATTCATTACCAGCATGTTTTCAAAGAAGACTGATAAATTTTTTCATAAACATAATTGATATTCTCGTTTGAATCCTTTACCAAAAAAATTCACCAAAACTCATTCTACAACTCACCCACTATCCTACTAGGGCTTTGCTCACACATAAATCTTGTAATCGAATGATCAAAAATGAAGAAAAACAAATATTTTATTTTCCAACTGAAGCCCGTAACCATTCAAGTGGCATTGTTATTTTTCATATGTTTGCATTAACTAATGGTATACTTAACAATCATACTAAGTTACTTATTAGATTTAACAAGTTTATCCATGACCATCTCTTCATACTATCTATTTATCCAAATACCAATTTTTGAGGAATAGATCATTTCTGTTAATGCCCTTACCACCAAATCTCTAGGTGATCTTGAAGCATCAAGACTATGCTTCAACATTTAATACCATGCTAAATCATATGCCACAATGATCTAAATGCCAACTTAGCATGTCAAGTCACATGAATATGCAAGTCCTTGAAACTTAGTGTTAAAATAGTCCCATGAAAACTTTAGATAATGCAAACATATATAGCCTATCATCATAAATTCAAATTATGCCATGAATACTAGAAATGGTCCATCTTTAGACTTAACAAACTTGGACATGGATATAACTTTATGATAAATAAAGTCCCTTTTGCTCATTTTCTAGTGAATTGAACCTAAAGTCTATGATGTTTTTCAAAGAATTTGTATGCTATATCTATCTCATCAATTCCTTTATTGATCTTCAATATACAAGAAATGAAATATGTGCTTTGGGAATTATGATCACTAAAATGACTATAAACTCAAAACTTGAAACAACTAAACCTAATATGCCAATTAGGTTTTCATGAATTGAGCCATATATAGTTGTAAAATCAAAACAAATCAGATTGTCAATTGTACAAATTGGGATATGAGCATTACTAAACCATCCAAAATATATTGGTATTTCAAATAACCATCATATCAAGTAGTGAATGAAAATGATTTGTTCATTAAATGTGGATTTTCAAAATAACTTTCAAATGTACCAAAGTTGATTACAATGTTTTAAAAATTATCATATCACCATTATTATCTGAATCATAAAAAAATCCACTTATGAAGATCAAACAACAATCACAAATCAACTGCAATGATGGAATACTAAAAGCCCATAATCAACTGAAATTGTGAAAGTGTACTGAATCTGAATAACAGGACAACTAATCACATCTATAACTATATATGCATATTTTATTCATTTATCCACCATGCTCTTTAAAACCACTTAAAACATAAATAAAATTTATCAATAAATCAGTATAATTTCATAATAAAAAATACATATAAAAGTATTATCAATCAATACAGTCCCCAACATACTTTTAGGCTTTATGATAGGGTCATCTCTATGGCAAGAAGTATATATTTAAAAAAAAAGTAAGGATGTTGTAGAAAATAGGCATAACAAACTCTACAAATCAATTCAAAGGCTAAAAATAGTAACACATAATGTGTCAGGAATCCAAGAACAACAAATACCTTTGATTCCTCTATTAGGACCCGGAAGCAACAATTGATTACCATGTACAAGCAACTTAAAATATGCAGAATCAACCAGAAGTAACAAGTAACTAGAATTCAAAAATAACACAGAATATGAGAGACAATACACAACTTGTATTAATACTCATCCAGAAAGAAAATACAATAAAGAAGATGCCACTTCTTCTCCACACCTCTCAGAGGCTTCCCACACCTCAAGTGTATAGTAATTCTCAATCAAGAGTTCTCTCTCTCCTACGGTCCCAACACACAACTCAAACACAGAGTTGGTGTTCACCTCCAACCAATCAGTATCACCACTGCCAGTACACTGAGTATACACAGATACTCAACCGAGTGCACAACACACTCCAAGTAGATCTCCCATGAACTGCAACAACCTGCAACCCAAATGATCTTACTTTGGAAGGGACTACCTTACCTTCCTCTTTGCTCTCTGTCTGAGTACACACTGTACTCCAAGTAGATCCTACCTGATCTTGCTCTCTATTCCTATCACCTTGATCTTACTGCCACCTGCAAATCAACTTGGTTCTGTACACCTGCAAACCTAGACCATGCACACACATACACCTGCAAATCAATGATCTTACTTACCATGTAGATCTTCAAACGTGGCCTTGCACACCTACTAACCAAGATCATACATACATGAAGAACCCTTCTGATTCTCCAAACTAACACCCACACTTGGTATTGTGGCACTAGGAGGAACACACCATGCTCTCTTCAATCTGAAGGAGCTTATTTTGCTCTCTTACTCTCTAGCACAAGTTTACAATATAGCCCATGAGTCTATTATATAGATCTCATGCAAACAATAATTAGACATCTAATTACAATAATTAGATCTGTAGCTTCAAGTCTAAAATTGGCTCTTAACATGCAAACACTTAGTTCGTTAACTAACTATCTATGAAACTTGTAGTTTAGAACCGCACAAGCGATCGATGTTGGTCCTTGTCTGCCTGGAGGTGTCGACGCCAACCGACTTCTGATCGACATTGGTTGCTCTTTTGTCTACACCCTGATGATGTCAGTTGGCCTAACTAACACCAGTGTTTGTGACACTCAGCAACCTCCTCCTCTGTTTGCATTAGTGAATATTTTAGCTCCACAACCTAACAATCTCCCACTTGGAGATAAATAGCTACACTATACTTGTACATGTACCCCATCTAATCTATTTCCTAGATTGTATCCCTCTTTAAGCTCAACCTTGAAGACCAACCACCACAAACCCTATGGTGAACCTCCTATCATCCAAGTAACCTACCGCATTTGCATTTCTAAACACATGTAAAAAAGAACATGACCCTGCATCGCATGTTAACCTGCTGTTGGTCCTTCTCAGACACCTGAGAATCCACTGAACTACCCTCCAGTGCTTCTTTCCTTGATCAGCTCTAAACTTTCTAACAACTCCCACTGCTAGGGAAACCCAAGTCCAGTATGCATGTACTTAACCTCATCATGTGAATCAAGACCCTATTTTGTGAACTGTCCAACCATCGGTGTGCTAACCGGTATCACACAATCATCTAGAGACAAAATCAACCTGTGACCTTCCATCTCTCTAGAACACACTCATGCTAAAGAATTTTACTGCTCAAAATTCCTCATGACATCCATTGAACTAACTTTACCTTAGCTCAGTAACCCTGCATGTGTAACCCTGCATCAAGTAAACACACAACATACAGTGACAGGATGATGTTGCAATCATCACCCAACTTGGTAAAGAGAACCATAGTAGTTATAATGACATTAACTAAAGCCATGCTTTGTCATCCACCTATCAAACCTGTACCACTATCCTATAGCTACCTCAAGACCATATGACCTGGCCTTTTGTCTCATGTGTCCATTCACTCTATTCTTTAACTAAGGTATCCATTCATCTCTCAATGCTTTCTTCAAGATGGCAACCCTACTAAAAACTCTCATTTGGTTCTGCATCATATTCCTACCATGCTCCCACTATTTCCTAGATCCTTCTTGCTCTGTAGTGAGAAACGAGTATAAAGAAGAGGAACAATGAATTTGAGGCTTACTTACCCCTTCAGTCCTCCATATGAGTGTTTGAGACTCCATGATAGCTTGCTATCCACCCAAAATCTGTTATAGTGACCGACCTTGGTCACAACATAGTCTGCATCCGATCGATGTTGGTTCCATGTGACTATCCTGACTACCAACCCCATCAATGTTAGTGTCTACTTGCTACTGACATTGGTCCTCTTGACTGACATCAGTCTTACTATCACCAATGCCGGTCCTTATGACCGACATCAGACTTACCCTGCCTGATACCACCGGCTCCGGTCTGCACATGACTGACATTGACATCTATATGTTCGACACTGGTTCCCTTTGACCGATGCCGATACTTGTGTTCTCCTGTGAGTGATGACTTTTTACCCATGAGCTTTCTTTGAATCAAATCCCTGTCCAAATTGATCTGCTTAGAGTTACTCAGCCTTTTCCACTGATCTCTATCCACCATCTCCTCCATAAACACCAAGGCTTTCCAGTTCTTAAGTTTATCAAATACATCTGACTTCCTCTTAAGAACATGCATCTCCTTCTTGCTCATGTGACCAAGCCTACAAAGCCACATCTCTGCAACATAAGAATAATCAGTAATATAAGCAAGTAGATAAAGAGTACCTGCTTTCTTACCACCAGCTAATTCAAGTGCATCTGCTATGAGAGTTCTTATGCATCTCTCATCACCCAACTTTCCTGAAGAAATTAGCCACAACTTCAAGACTAGAACCTGCATGACCTCCTTCAACACCCATGTGTTGGCCACCTGCAATTTCAGCTTCACTTCCCCTTTGCCATTTCTTTGGCAAGGCACACCATCCCCTAAATAAATCTTTCCAAAGTCTCCAAAGACCTTAACATGGAAAAATACTCTATTTTGGATTTCATGGAAAGAGGCAACAAAATATATAAAACAAGATTATACTTTATCCAAGAAACATATCAGAGCATCATGTGCAACAACACCTACAACATTTGCTTCTTCAGTTCCTTCATGCTGATCTTCAACCAACCAATAATATTTCTTTCCCTGCACTTTCTTTCCATAATACCATAATTGACCATCTGTGCTTTTCAATTCCTCCATTCTTAGCTTACTTTCTTTTGTTGTTGCTATACTCCCACTCAAATAGAAACCCCTGTGAGTAACCTGTAACCAAACACAAACCTGCTCCCTGCAACCTTAGCTCTGATACCACTTGTCAGGAATCCAAGAACAACAAATAGCTCTGATTCCTCTATTACGACCCGGAAGCAACAATTGATTACCATGTACAAGCAACTTAAAATATGCAGAATCAATCAAAAGTAACAAGTAACTAGAATTTACAAATAACACAGAATATGAGAGACAATACACAACTTGTATTAATACTCATCCAAAAAGAAAATACAATAAAGAAGATGCCACTTCTTCTCCACACCTCTCAGAGGCTTCCCACACCTCAAGTGTACAATAATTCTCAATCAAGAGTTATCTCTCTCTTACGGTCCCAACACACAACTCAAACATAGAGTTGGTGTTCACCTTCAACCAGTCAGTATCACCACTACCAGTACACCGAGTATACATAGATACTCAACCGAGTGCACAACACACTCCAAGTAGATCTCCCATGAACTGCAACAACCTGTAACCCAAATGATCTTACTTTAGAAGGGACTACCTTGCCTTCCTCTTTGCTCTCCATCTGAGTACACACTGTACTCCAAGTAGATCCTACCTGATCTTGCTCTCTATTGTGTTATTGTCACCTTGATCTTGCTACCACCTATAAATCAACTTGGTTCTGCACACCTGCAAACCTAGACCATGCACACACATACACCTGCAGATCAATGATCTTACTTACCATGTAGATCTCCAAATGTGGCCTTACACACCTACCAACCAAGATCATACATACATGAAGAACCCTTCTGATTCTCCAAACCAGCACCCACACTTGGTACTGTGGCACTAGGAGGAACACACCATGATCTCTTCAAGATAAAGGAGCTTATTTTGCTCTCTTACTCTCTAGCACAAGTTTATAATATAGCCCATGAGTCTATTATATAGATCTCATGAAAACAATAATTAGACATCCAATTACAATAATTAGATCTATAGCTTCAAGTCTAAAATTAGCTCTTAACATGTAAACACTCAGTTCATTAACTAACTATCTATGAAACTCACAGTTCAAAACCACACAGGTGACCGATGTCGGTCCCTATCTGCCTGGAGGTGCTGACACTGGCTGACTTCTGACCGACATAGGTTGCTCTTTTGTCTGCACCCTGATGATGGCAGTTGGCCTGATCGACGTCGGTGTCTATGACACTCAGCAACCTCCTCCTCTATTTGCATCAGTGAAGCATTTAGCTCCACAACCTAACATAATGTTCCTTTAGAACATGAAAAAGTGACATCTAAAGATGGTCGCTTGGAAGATAAAATAAAGATTTTGGAGGAGACACAAAAAAAAGAAGTTGTTGCAGAAGTGAAAGTCACCTTGTATACACATAATATTTTTAAACTTTATCAACTACTAATGCTTTCTATATGTTAGGAACCCATCGAGCCTTAATATCTCTAAGTGCATGATTTAAGGGGTGCACCAGGAAAGGGGTGGGTAGACTATTGGTGCTTCATAAGACTATTGTCCCTTTTACCACTAACTATCTACACACATGTTTCTTAAAACCATTCCCCTAAGCTTTACCTCCTATTTTTCACCCTCCTCTAGTCTTTTACCACTTTCATTAGCCCTTTCAATAACCTAAACACCTTTTTGATAGTTTACATGCCATAGTCATCCACATTGACCTTGTATTAGTATTGACAAAGCTTATTAGGGACTCGGTCAACCCATGACCAACGTATTGTACGACCTAGTTTTTTTGTTAATTATGATACTAGGTTGACTGGGTCAACATTATCAACCTAGATTTTTTGAAGGGTTTATGGTTAGATCCACCTATATAAACAAATCCATTTACATCATTTATAAGGAATAGAAGAAGTAGGGTATATTGCACATCTATTTATCTACCATTCTACTTGAAGAGCAAGCTTAGGGTTTCATACTTTCTTTGGAGATATGGATCTTGTCTTATGAAGAATTTTGTTGGATGCATTGATAGGTTGTGTAGCCTAGATATGAATTATCCTTGTCATCCTTACATACCACAAAAACTTCTTGTAAATCACCTTGGCCAAGGGAGAGATTAAGGCTAGGTGGGTTTATGTTCAAAGTTAATTATTCCTAAGTTTGTTTCTTCTTTGTAAGAGTAGATGGATATTCATTTGTACTTCTCTTCCATACATTAAGATTTCATATACATTGATGTGGGTATATTTCTTATATGCATGTTTAATTTTAATTTTTATTAACCCCCACTTTGTGCCACAAGCTTTGGTGAGCACTATATTAGAATTTGATTTACTTATTATTAGTTTAGTGAATATGAAAACATAGGACCTAGTTACAATTACTACGTAGTTTTTATTTACTAGACGCTTTGGAACCCTCCCTAGTGATATTATTTGTAGTAAGATATCCCTTGGCTAGATCTACTAGATCCATATTGTTTATGACCTTACTTATTTAATGTATCCCTAATTAGAAGTGTAAGTAGGATTTATCTTCTCTGAGCTAGGATTGATTTGTAGATCTAATACATTTCCCATTGCATACATTATGGTAAACCTGATGTGAATCTAAACCTTATCGGTTTTCATTCATGCCTTCATTTATATCATCTTATTATTTTTCTATATTTTTGATAAGGTTTTCCATTTTTGAGTGAGGTTGGATTGTTACTTATAACTCATCAATATTTTTTTCCCTTTTATGTACTTTTTCTATTGATGATTGAGTAAGGATTGTTACTTCTCAATCATCAATGTTGTTTTACCATTTTTGCTTGCCCATTTTTATTTAAATAAGGATTGTTACCTCTTTCACATTGATTTTTGATTACCATACTTTTTGACATGTATCATTGGTTTGACTTAGTGAGTTTTCCTTTCTTACTTAAGGTTTACTTGTTTGATTTTTTTAGTCTTTAATAACCTTCAATTTTTTGTTACTTGATTTACTCTAAGTTTTGACTTGGTCATTTAGTCTAAAAAAACATTATCACCCTAGAAATTTCTAGGTACATCCCATCCACATAACATAAATTATCTTGGATTTCCTATAATTTTGTTCTCTTTAGTTTTATATCCTTGGGTTTGTCAAAAGTAGTCTCTGCACCCTCTAGAATAAAAATTACAAACATAACAGATAACCATTTAGTGATAAAGGTAAGTCAAGGTATGCATTAAATTTAATTTTTAGTTATTTCCCTTTTAGTCATTTAAATTTTAGTTATTTTTGCTTTAAACTAGTGCAACTTTACTATAACTTCAATAGTTTGTGTTATTATGTTATTTCTCGATGCACTATCCCTTGTTGCACCTTAGTGACACATGATGAGATTTGAGTGCGGCATATGTATACACATAATATTTTCAAAATTTATCAATTACTAATGTTTTCTATCTTGTAAGAATCCATCAAGCCTTAATCTCTGAGTGCATGCCTTAAGGGGTACATCGAGAAAGGGTGAGAAAACTATTAGTGCTTTTCAAGATTATTGTCCCTTTTTCCACTTGCTATCTACACACTTGTCTCCTAAAACCATTCCCCTAAGCATTACCTCCTATTTTGAACCCTCCTTTAGTCTTTTAACACATTCATTATCCATTTCAATAACCTATACCCCTTTTTTAAAATTTACATGACGTAGTCAACCACATCAACCATGTATTATTATTAACAAAGATTATTTGGGACTATGTTGGCCCATGGTAAACCTAGTCCATGGCCTAGTTTATTTTGGTCAATTACAATACTAGGTCGACCAAGTCAACTTTTTCACCCTAAAATTTTAGAAGGGTTTAGGGTTAGATTTGCTATATAAAAACATCTATTTCCATTATTTATAAGGAAGATAAAAATAAGTAAGATATATTGTGCATCTGCTTATCCACCATTCTACTTGAGGAGAAAGCTTAGGGTTTCTTACTTTCTTTGAAGATATTGATCGTGTCTTTTAGATGCATTGAAAGGTTGTGTAGCCCAGTGCTAATTTATCCTTGTCATCCTTACATACCAAAACAATCTATTGTGAATCACCTTGACCAAGGGAGAGATTGGGGCTCGATGGGTTCATATTCAAAGGTAAGTATTCCTTTCTTTGTTCTTAATTTATAAGAGTAGATAAATATGCATTTGTACTTATCTTCCATGCATTATAATTTCATATACAATAACATGAGTATATGTATTTTATGCATGTTTAATTTTAATATTTATTAACCCCCATTTTGTGCCATAAGATTTGGTGATCACTACATTTGAATTTGCTTTACTTATTGTTAGTGTTTCTATACGATTTTCACTTTCACATTCAAAAAGGAAATGAGAAACTAAGATCAAATGGTCTAAGGTTAGAAGATACCCGGATGAGGTCTGTGCACCGTTATCCAGACGTTGAAGGTACTCTTCTTTGGCTATGGAGGGTGACACCTGTAAAAGAAAGAGACTTAAACAAAGAAGGCATTAGATGGGGAGATGGTGGGCTGCCAAGCAAAAGCTTGATCCTAGAAGTGTAAAGACTTCCTTGAGGGATGACAACCCACTAGTCGATTAAAGAATGTTTGATAAAAAGTAGAATGATAAAAGACTAAAATGATTAAAAACTAAAATAGAAATAGAAGAAAATGCTTACCTAAATGATGTTGTCAGTCTGGTCATAGTCACCGACGTTAGTTAGTCTATCGACATTAGTTGTCAAGGCCTGCTGACGTTGGTTAGTCTGTCGACGTTGGTGGGGGCAGTGGTCTCTATGGCTGGCATCGATTGGGGCAGTGGTCTTTGGATGAGGTCTGGGTGAGTCTATGGTTTGTGGATAGGTCTGAGAAGGGGTCTGGATTTGTCTAAGGGTCCAAGAGTCTATTTAATGGTCAGAAGGACTGTTGGAGGTCTGTGAGTCTATGCACGGTCTTTGTAGGCAGAAGGAATGGTCTGAAAGAGGGACCAGATAGAAGACAAAAGCAATACGAAAGAAAGAGTGGTCTGGATGGGATATGTGGTCTGGTTGATAGTGTGGCTTAGAAGCAACAAATAGAAAATTGATTATAGAGACATTCTAAGCTATTGAAATGACATAAAAGAAGAGTACTTACCTCTTGCCTACTGAAGAAGTGTAGGAGGCCTGGTTGCTAATGCTTGTACCTATTATTGATGTAGAAGACTGTTTCAAGGTGGGGCTCCTGATACTTGTGGTGTTTGTTGTGTGTACCTAAGAGAGGAAGGGAGAGGTCTGATTAGAAGATTCATAGATTGATTAGCAGATGAAGGATAGATTGCAAGATTGAAGAGTGAATGATTAGAGGTTGGATTGAAAGATTGAAGGAGCGGATCCGCATTCTAGAGATAGAATGCAGTCTTAAAGGCAATTGATGTCGACAGAACCACCAACATTGGCTGCAAAGTGACCAACGTCGGTGGCTGTAGAATGGGGATAGAGGTTAAAAATAGCCTTTTGTCTATTTTCTCAATAGCCGAGTCAGCGGGTCGGGATAGAAAATGGTCAAAGCTGGTTTAATAGGTAAGAGGATAGTGGAAGGGAATGAAGTGGGGGTCATAAATGGGTCATAGGGTGATGGGAGGCATCCAAGGGAGAGGAATCCTAGGGTGGTGATGTGGCATGAGTGAGGTGGCAAGGAGAGAGGGAGAAAAGAATTATTAATTTAAAATAAATGATTATTTTAAATTAATAAGACAGCTTAGGAGTGTCGAAGTGGACAAAGGGGACCAAGGGGGAGAGGATGAGGAGGATGACCAAGGGAGTAGACACAATTTCGGTGTCTATATTTGCCCCTTTTTGTCTTGTTGGTTATTCTTGACGAACTGCAAGACAAAAATAGGAGTAGGTTGCCCCAGGTATGGGATAAGGTTGATTTTGTCTTGTTGGTTGTTCAAATGAACTGTAAGACAAAAATAGGAGGGTGATTGCCCTAATATGAGATGAGGTATTCCCCCTCAAAGTGAGAGTCAAGGGAAGGGAACCTAACATCAGGTGCTGATTTGACATAGAGTGGATGAAAATGGTGAGTAGGAACGCTGTAATAGTCATGATTGCATGCATACCACTTCACGGGATGGTCAGGTCAAATTGTCACAGGTCAAGGTCAAGGAGTGCCAAAATTGAAATAATTGGGCCCCAACATTTGGTCATAGCTGATCAGGTTATTCAATCTAAGCTGAAGCTCCAATGGTTGTCATGTTTCAGGTATCTCAGGCTTAGGAAGTGCTCCTAGAAACATGAAAATGTCACAAGTAGTGGGGATCAATCAGCTTGTGATCCTATACTTGTGAGGGTTGAAAATGTGGTCTACAGACAATTTTTCTAACCAGTCATGAGGTAGCATAAATGTAATCAAAACCAAGATAGAGTTGTCTCAGAAGTGGTCAGGGTTGGGGGAGATAGGCATGATCTCCAATGGTCATTGGTCGAGGCAGGTCGAGATAGATAGTTGGTTGAATGAATGGACGGATGAAGGAATGTGGCTGAGCTAACCTTAGAAGACTGAGTGCTACCTACATAGCTCATGTTGAAGGCCTTAGGCCAATGTAGTTCTCCCTAAAAAGGGAGGAAGGGTCAAAGTGGTGGATTGGTCTTGGACGAGGTTAAGGTCATGGTCATAGGAGGAATGGTTTGTCCATCAGGGAGATGAATAAATGGAGGTGGCCGAGCTAACCCTAGAAGACGTCATGTCATCTGAGTGCTACCTACATAGCCCCGGTCTTTAGGCCTCAGACCAATGTAGTTTGAGTTGAGGGGTCAAAGAGGTCGATAGGTTGGTTTGGTTATGTGTCAAAATGATGAGGATAAGATGATGTCACAGCCTTTTCCATATTGTGTGATGGTGTATTCTGCAACATTGGTTGAGGGGTCTTTCATCCCTAGCAATTTTCCATACTCATGATGGATGTATGCTTAAAATGAATTGAGGTCTATTTATGCTTCAGCAAGTATTGGTTTATGCTTAACATAAATTGTTTCTGGTCGATAGTTTCCATGTGTATTGTTGTCCATAGAAACTATGTGAAATGGACTAGGATGATGCATGATGTCATGATGCCATGTTGTTGGTCTAAAAATGGTTTGGGTTGGGTTGGGTAGAAAAAGGTTTGGTTGAATGTGACCAAAGTGAAAAAAAGGTGAAAGGTGAATTGCTCTTTCATTGACAAGGACCAAAATGATAGCATAGATAGGGGTTGTTAGAACAAAAGCCCTGTTCATGCATTACGTTGTTGACCAGTGGTTGTGCTAGAGAAGTAATCAAATCACTTGACGTTAAGTGAGCTTGAAATCCCTTGAGTGTATTGGGGTGATAAGTAGGATTATGTGATATGAGAGGATGGGGTAACCCTTTTTGTGGCAGGAATAACCTTGCCCCTTTTATAGGTGACCCGAGAACGACTATAGGCATTTCCATGACTTGATAGCTTGTCAGTCAGATTTTTTTTTTAATTTTATTATTATTTTTTTGGTGGACTGATCGATGCGGGAAGCTTTTGAAAAAGTGATGTCTGTAGCAATATTTAGTCATAGCCATCCTTCGAGGGAGTGGTCTATTTTTTTGCTTTATATATTTGATATGTCTTTGGCCTAGCTGTCCTTCAAGGGAGTAGTCTAGTAAATACAACAAATTATGTAGCTATCCTTTGAGGGAGCAGTCTATATTTAGAGTTTATGACCTTTGATATGTTAGGTATCCCATTTTTGATATATTTTATTGACTAAAGTTTTTAGCCATGGACGAGCCTCTAGAGGTTTAAGGGTTCCCTTTTATTAGGACAAAGCATTCATGCTTGACAACAAAGGGTTGACTAATGCTAGGAAAAAGGGTTGAAAGGAATAAAAATGACAATGACAGGGATGTTACTCAAGGGATGAGCTCAAGTTAAACGTCAAGTGAACGAGTACTCGACTAATAGTAGAATGGTCAAAGATGCAAGGCATAAAAGGGCTCAAGTTCTGATAAGTCCTTGGTCCATGCTTGTGTGTTATGGTAAGGTTCGAGCTAATTAGGAGCAAACTTGCCCCATTTGCCTCTTTCCAAATTGGTCACGTGTTGATTGATGCTTGGTTGATTGATATTTGGTCGAGATTGGTTGAGGTCATGATAAAAAGGTTGGTTGGATGTTTGGTCAATGATATTTGGTCGATGATTGGTTGAGACTAGTTGATGTCAGGTCAAGACTTGGTCGAGGTTTGGCCAAGGTCAGTTTGAATGTTTGGTCAAGGTTGGTTAAATGTCTGGTTAAGGTCTAGGTCGAGGCTTGGTTGAGGCTGGTTGATGCTTGGTTGAGGTCATGATTAAAAGGTTGGTTGATGTTTGGTCAAGATTTGATAGATTGATATTTGGTTGTTGATTGGTCGAGACTGGTCGATGATTGGTCAAGGTTTGGTCAAGGCTTGGTCAAATGTTGGGTTGAATGTTTGGTCGAGACTGGTCGATGATTGGTCAAGGCTTGGTCGATGATTGGTTGAGGTTGGGTTGAGGTCAGGTCAAGACTTGGTCGAGGTCAGGTTGAATATTTGGTCGAATGTTTGGTTAGGGTTAGGATAAGGTCAATGACTGGTCAATGATCGGTTGATGCTTGGTTGAGGTTTAGGATTAAAAGAGTGATTGATATTTGGTTGAGACTGGGTTGAAAGGTTGGTCGAGGCTTGGATGAATGTTGAATTCACCCAGTGGCTAGGGAAAATGTTTGATAGATTGGTTAAGGTCAGTTGAGGCTTGGTCAACGTTTAGGATTAAAAGAGTGATTGATATTTGGTCGAGATTGGGTTGAAAGGTTGGTCGAGGCTTGGATGAACATTGAATTCCCCTAGTGGTTAGGGAGAATGTTTGACAAATTGGTCAAGGTTAGTTGAGGCTTGGTGGTCAGATTGACTGTGTTGATGTCGAATAAGGGGGTTAAAGGCGGTAAAGGGACCATGGTCTGGCGTGGAGATCCTGATTTAGGTGATGAGGTTTGAGAAGCATGTGATGATGTCAAAGATTTGTTGAAGAGGAGATCAAGAGGATCCTTGATGAGAAGGGTATCCTTTTTTTGGTGTTGATGAATGGTAGCTTTAAGAGTGCAACAACGCTCAGTGTCATGTCTCAGAGTGCGATGATAGTGACAAAACTTAGAGTTGTCAAACCAAGATGGTCTTGATCTGAGGGTTGATGAAGGTGAGGAAGATGAGAAGGTCTGAGAGGCAAGGGATGGTGTTGAAGGTTTGTTGATAATGTGGTCAAGAAGAAGGGTGTCTTTCTCCAAACATTGGTGAATGACAACCTTGAGGGCACAACAATGTTTGGTGTCATGCCCAGGTGTGCGATGATATGCACAAATTGTAGTGTCATCAAACCAGGGTGGTTCTAGTCTGAAATGTTGATATGGTTTAAGAGGTGGGAGACTAATGTAAGAAGACTGTAAAAGTTGGCGTAATAGCAAGGCATAAGAACCTGCCAATGGGTCTACGTGTTTTGTTACAATAGGGGTTGATGACTTTGGTTTGAGAGGCATAGGAGGCATTGGTCACTTTGGAGGAAATATATATTTGATGGGTTGGGGGGATAATGGAGGTGAATTACCTTTGTGAGGTAGAGGAGTAGGGAGCACTCCTATTAGGGTAGACGGATGCGGGCCCAAAATTGAAGGTAATGATGAAGGTGGGGGAGGAATTCTCTGGTGTGGTTTAGTGGCCTTCTTTGGTATGGTGTTAGGGCCACTATTGTGTGAGGCGAGGTTAGATATGAGCTGAATGTTGAGAGATTTAGTCTTTTTAGGCATGGTGGATGCTTGCACGGGTTTGGACTCAGATGTGGATGGAGGTGAGTGAGATGTAATGATCTCAGGCAAAAGGCAAGGGAAAACCATCACTGGGTCTTCCTCGGTTGAAGTGGGTGAAGAGACTGGGTCTTCTCTTGGTGGAGAGGAAATAGGAGAATGTGACTCCTCAAGAGGATAGAGGGTAGGTATGATGGTGCCTTCTATATGTGGTTGAGGAGTAGGCAAGGTAGGGTCCTCCATCGATAGGAGGAAGGACGAAGGTGGGGCTAATGGTGTAGGTATGGTCGAAGTGTCCTCAGGAGAAGAAGGTTCTTTTCCCTATGGAGGAGGTTGGTTGGGGACAAGAGGAGAGACAGTGTTGATGGTGCGTATATCATGGTCTTGGGGGTCATTGATCATGGTCTAGACATTGTTGTGATTGGGAAGATGATTAGGAAAGGGTCATCTAAAGATGTCAATGTGTTGATTAGGTAGGGCATTCAGTTTATCCAAAACAAGATCCCCTGCATCTATCATGTCTTGGACAATGTTCTTGAAGGTTTGGTAGTTGTTGATGTCATGGCCTTGGACACGGTGATAATGACAGAAGTTAGCCTCCCTATACCATGCAGGGATGGATTTTGAGGAGTCAAATTGAGGTGGTCAGATTGGAGGGAGATTGAGGACCCCCTGCTTGATGAGTTTTTCCAAAACAGAAGCGTATGATTCTCCAAGTGGAGTGTATGAATGCTGGATATACCGTTGTTGGAATTGTTTGGTGATGCTTTGAGATGTTGAAGGTTGAGGTTGGTCAGCTATTGTTGAAGATGGTGATCTAACGACCACAGTTTTGGCCACTCCTTTAGACTTGGAATGGGAAGAAGAAGGTCTGGAAGAAGAAGGTTCATCAACTTTTGTGTTGGTATTACGCATTTTGACCTTGTCTTCTTCAATAGCGTAGAGTTTGAGCTTTCAGGCCATGGCAAAAGCTTCATCAAAAGTGTAGAATGTTTGAACTCGCAAGGTGGATGAGATGTGCCTGGCACATGCTTAAGAGAAGAGCTCGATGAGCTCAGGTTGAGAAAAGGAGAAGGAGAGTTGGTTGATCAAACCTCTCCAATGGGCAACAAAATTGACTATGGATTTGTCATCAAATTGCCTGATAGAGTAGAGGTCTATAATGGAGACTTTGTTGGTGATATTGATAGAAAAGTGGTTAAGGAAAAGTTGGGTGAGTTGAGTGAATGAAAAGATAGAATGTCTGGTAAGGGAGCTGTACCAATCGAGGGCAAGGTCAAAAAGTGACATGGGGAAGGTGTGTAACAACAATGCATCGTCATGCGCTATAAGATAACAAGCATGTCTGAATGCTTGTAGATGTTGTTATGGGTCTTCCTTACTCTGGAAGTGAGTAAACTTAGGAAGCTCCCACTGGTTGGGATATAGTCAGATTGGGATGGAGGGATGGATGGGTTCATTGCAAATTTGGTCATAAGAAAGAACATTGCTTGAACCGGAAATGGAGGCTTCAAGACTAGACATTTTGTCCATCAGCATCTTGATGAGATCAACTGATGGATTTGTAGGATGGTCACCCCTTAGGTTTTAGGGTGCTTGAAAGGTTCTAGAAGAGGTGTATGACATAGTCGGTTGCGCTTGCATAGGTGCAACATGTGGGTGACTAGTCATTTGGATAGATGTCAAAGCCAGGGGTGGTTGGGACATGAAGGTAGAAGGCATGACTAGGCTTGATGTCACCATAAGTGGTTGAGGGGTGGCAACACTAGCCATAGGATGAGTGGCCACCATGGTGTTGATGGGGCAAGAGAAGGCGCGATGGAGACAAATAGGTTTTGAAAAGGGGTAGAAGTTGGTTTAATAGTTTGAGGTTGATGGGGGGCCAAAACCCTAGTGGAAGTGGGCCCAAAGATCGAAGGAGAAGCCACACCTTGAAGATAAGACATGGTCAAGTTGATGGTCGAGGTAAAGGCTAGAGTGGTCATGGGTTGGGCAGTGGACATTGTCGATATCGTTGCCACTTGAGTTAAGGAGGTTGACACCCCATAAGTTGGGTTGCCTAAGGAGTCTCGCGTTTGGCTTCGTGCGAGATAATGTTGAAGGGCCTTGACATTGAGGTCAAGGAACCTTGAAAAGTTTTGGTCCCCTTTGGGGACAGTGGATGGTTGAGTTGGGGTGGACAGGGTAGGAGTTCGTTTGGTCTCTGAATGAAGCTCCATTAAGGGACTAGTTATGGAAGACGAAGGCGGAAGGGGTTGTTGCCTTGCGTGGTCAACAAGAGTCCTCATTTGACTACATGTCAAGACCATTCAAGGAAAGAAAATACATCCTCACTAGCTCAAATAAGCAAATAAGAATAGAAAAGAAGAACACAAGCAGACCCTAAGTGTTAAATCCTAAGAATAAACTTTTAGAGTCTTGGTGGCTTATGCCTTAAAGTGTGTTTGGGAAGTTGGCTGGTAGAATGGGTCCTAGAAGAGGTAGTATATGGTTGGTTTCAGGTTAGTTATGGTGCTCAAGAGTCTGTGTTAGGTTTTGTACATGGCTTGGTGCTAAGGAGCAAGCTCACCTCACTTCACGAGCCTAGTGATAAACTAGGGCCGCTTAGCCAGTATATACTTCCCCTAGAGATTATCCTCTACCAGAGAATAGAGTGGGCTTTCCCCTTGGTGATGAAATCCAAGTGGGATTGCTAGGATGGGTAAGGTATCTGCTGGGTGATGAAATCCCAGTCGGGCCTTGTCTCGGGTGAGTTTAGATGTTTAATTTGTGAAAGTGATTTGGTTGTGTAACATAAGTGTGCTACAATTAATTCATGATGCAATTTTAATTACTAGATGTGAGAGCTAAGTATGCAGTCAAGAAGAAATGAAATGCAATATGTTTTAAGCCCAAATAGAGATGTTAGTTCGTATGAAGACAAGTGAGAAGAGGTTGAAGAGTATAACTTTTGACTAGTCTAAGATGCAAGAAAAGAAAGAAGAGTTCTTTTTAATCCTACTAATAGTGTCTTTTGGAAGAGCTAGAAGAAAGAGGTGAAAGGGAGAAACCTAATGCACCTATATGAAAAGAAAGAAAAGAACCCAAGGAAGACCCTAGGGTCCCACCGGGCGTGCTAGAATGTTTCTATATGATTTTTGCTTTCACATTCAAAAAAGAAATGAGAAACTAAGATGAAATGGTCTAGGGTTAGAAGATACCTGAATGAGGTCTGCGCACCGTTATCCAGATGTTGAAGGTACTCCTCTTTGGCTGTGGAGGATGACACCTGTAAAAGAAAGAGACTTAAACAAAGAAGGTGTTAGATGGGAAGATGGTGGGCTGCCAAGCAAAATCTTGATCCCAGAAATGCAAAGACTTCCTTAAGGGACGACAACCCACTAGTCGATTAAAGAATGTTTGATAAAAAGTAGAATGATAAAAGACTGAAATGATTAAAAACTAAAATAGAAATAGAAGCAAATGCTTACCTGAATGATGTTTTCAGTTTGGTCACAGTCACTGGCATTGGTTAGTCTACCAACGTCAGTTGTCAAGGACTGTCGACGTCGATTAGTCTGTCAATGTCGGTGGGGCCAGTGGTCTCTGTGGCCGACATCGATCGAGGTAGTGGTATTTGGATAAGGTCTGGGCAAGTCTATGGTCTGTGGACGGGTCTAAGAAGGGGTCTGGGTTTGTCTAAGGGTTTGAGAGTCTGTTTAATGGTCAGAAGGACTGTTGGAGGTCTGTGAGTCTGTGCAAGGTCTTTGCAGGCAGAAGGAATGGTCTGAAAGAGGGACCGAATAGAAGACAGAAGCAACAGGGAAGAAAGAGTGGTCTGGAAGGGATCTATGGTCTGGTTGATAGTGTGGCTTAGAAGCAACAAATAGAAAATTGATTATAGAGACATTCTAAGCTATTGAAATGACGTAAAAGAAGAGTACTTACCTCTTGTCTACTGAAGAAGAAGTGTAGGAGGCCTAGTTGCTGATGCTTGTACCTGTTGTTGATGTAGAAGACTATTGGAAGGTGGGGCTCCTGATACTTGTGGTGCTTACTATGTGTACCTAAGAGAGGAAGGGAGAGGTCTGATTAGAAGATTTGCAGATTGATTGGCAGATAAAGGATCAGATTGCAAGATTGAAGAGTCAAATGATTAGAGGTTAGATCGAAAGATTGAAGGAGCGGATCCACATTTTGGAGACAGGACGCAGTCTTGAAGGCAACCGACGCTGGCAGAACCACCGACATCATCCACAAAGTGACCGACATCAGCGGCTACAAAATGGGGACAGAGGCTAGAAATAGCCTTTTGTCCATTTTCTCAATAGCCAGGTCAGCGGGTCAGGATAGAAAATGGTCGAAGGTGGTTTAATAGGCGAGAGGATAGTGGAAGGGAATGAAGTGGGGGTCATAAATGGGTCATAGGGTGATGGGAGGAATCCAAGGGAGAGGAATCCTAGGGTGGTGAGGTGGCATGAGTGAGGTGGCAAGGAGAGAGGGAGAAAAGAATTATTAATTTAAAATAAGTGATTATTTTAAATTAATAAGACATAGGTTAGGAGTGTCGAAGTGGATGAAGGGGACTAAGAGGGAGAGGACAAGGAGGATCACCAAGGGAGTAGACACGATTTTGGTGACTACAGTTAGTTCAATGAATATGAAAATATAGGACCTAGTTAGGTTTACTACATAGTTTTACTTGATTGGAGGTTTTAAAACACTCCCTAGTGATATCATTTGTGGTAATAGATCCCTTGGTTAGGTCTAGTGGATCCATATTAGTCATGACCTTGATTATCTAATGTAACTCCAATCATAAGTGTAAGTAAGATTTTTCTTCTTTGACATAGGATTGACTTAAAGATCTGTTATTTTTTCCATTGCATACACACCCCCAACTCTAATAAGACACCTTCACCTATGTTGTGTGAGGAAACCACTCTTGACGAGGCAAAAGTGGAAATTGAAGATGTCAATGGTGAAGAGAGGGATGGTTTCAATATGACTTTGGGAATGAGTGAGTTTGACATTAGGGCCAATCACTAGAGTGAAGATGCGGATGTCAAAATACTTGAGTGATATCCCTCTTAGGGGAAAGAGATGGTTAATGACTTCATCTTGAGGATAGAGTAAACTAAATCAATCATGACCCTATGTGCCCAGTATTAGAGGGGAGTGGCTAAAAAGCTCTTGTACATGTTTTCACATTTTGCACTAGAGGACTTATCTAAGAAAACCTGGTGAGAGTTATATTTATCCCATGATGTTTATAATAAAGAACATCATTTTTAGATGCCTTCAAATAGCCTGGTACTAGATTTGGAAGTAGTGTTACTTTTAGATAACCTTTGGGTAGACCCATATTAGTTTACCATTATATAAGGTAATACGACACTTCCAAAGTTAGCACATGAGGTTCCAAGGTAGAATGCCTTATTTTAGTCTGATGATTAATGAGACTAAAAGAAACATCTAGAAATGGTGGTTTTATATCAGAAAGAGGTTTTGATAAGAATAAATCTTGAGGAAAAATTGGCTGAGGTTAAACATCAATTATAAATTAAAATGGTGGCCAAGGTGAAAACATTGAACATATATAAAGCAATTTTGAGCCAATAACCAACACTTATGGATGGAGTGGCCTTTTTCTTGTGAGGCAATGGATAAACTAGAGAACTTTGTAGAGATCTTGTTAAAATGCTGTAAGGACTAGACCAAACCCCAAAATGAATAGACTTAGGCAATAAATTAGTTCACAAAAGTAGTAGAGGTATGCAAAAGTTTCTTGTATAGAGTTGAAGACACCATTCTCATTGTAAATGGGATTTTTGAAAATTTGGCATGACCCAATAATATTTTTGAAGCTAAGCTCCATTTAGAATAACTATAATGATAATAATTGGTATATACCACCTTGTTAGTAAAAAACCACATAGAACATGTCAAAGAATTCAAGGATGTGGAGGAAATATAAAACATAATAAGTGCTCATGGTCAGGAAATAAATATAAACTTCATATAAATTTGAGGATAGGCTTTCACTAAGGTCACTTTTCTTGAAGGAATTCATAAGGATGCCTATACATCCATTACAAATTTAGTGAATAAAGCAAGGAAGTGTCTTAAAAATCCCAAGGAGACCAAGAATTTCAATATTATAATTGAAGAAATAATGTCCAAGCTATAGAACACCTTGAACCATTGGAAAGGTGTCAAGAAACAAATTGAGCAGATAGAACTAATGTTTTTGGCATATCCTAGGAATAATGCTTAGTCTGGGATGGACTAATGGCTTACTATGGGGTGATGTTTGGTCACAATTTTGGCTAAATAATTTTTGGAATAATTGGTGCAAAGAGGCATGGTGCAGAATATCATGGTGTGAAAGACTGTGGCATGAAATACCATGGCATGGGAGTCCATGGTGCATAAGGACCAAGTCTCATGGAATAAATGTGCATGTTAAATAGAGATATCAAGAACAAAGCACTCATAACTTTGCAAATGACTTGGGGAACACGTGAAAAATGGAAAATAGTTATGGAGGGATTCACAAGGATGGAATAGAATAATTTAAGTGCAAATATATCACCAACCCATGGGAAGATAGACACTCAACAATGAGGATACAACGCCAAAGAGATAATATAAGGGAAAAAAGGCTCAAGTCCTCAGGAAATGAATTTAATTAGCTACCACGAGTTAAATGTATTGATGATCATTGGTGAGTCACCTTGAGTATATTTACTTTTATAACTACTTGGTTAGGGAAAACCAAGTATAAGTACACCTATAATGTAATTTGTAATGTTGTTCTTTAGTTGGATATTATCAATAGAGTTTATATGAGTTAGTTACATTTTAACTCTAGGACTATGTATTCTTTAGAGATCACTTATGATTATGTTGAGTGAAGTTTGTGTTGACTTAATAATAATGTTCAACTAACTATGGAGATAATGTTGTTCATTATCATTTATTTTGTTGTTTAGCTAAGTTAAGGTTAATAGTTACCATTTATACCATCTTTTTCTTTTTGATCATTAACAAATGAATGTATTTAAATATAGATATGGATTATATAATGAGATTTATATTATGTATGTGTTCAAGCACTATTGTATAAGTAGTTGGAATAACACCCTCACATGACAAAACCAATGGGAATTGGTATCTCACTTCATACTTTGGGTGAGTGCATGATAACTCATTCTTGTGTGAAATGTTAGTGTGATATCACATTGGAATATAAACCACTTTGGCATGTGCCTAAGGAAATTTATACCCTTTTAAGAAAAAGAAACCCAACAATACATATCCTCTTGGACAATCCTATGGATGTAAATGAGGCTTGTTTTAAAGCTCACTACTTGGATATGGACAAGAAGAAATTTATATCTATCTATAATTACTTCCAAGTAATAAGGAAAATCCAATATAAAGAGTAAAGACAAATATAAAATTAATCATAATACATTGCACCAAAAATAATGAAAGTTAATTCCACCCTCTTTCTTCCTTCTAGGCAATAATTTTTACAATTCTGTATAACATACTTGTATAAGACTTTTGTGTTAGAACATTTTAGTAATATTTATAAGACAAAATTTTAAAATAGTCTTTTTTTTTTAATAATAAAAAGGCTATTTTTCCAATAGATAAAATTGTATACATTAATTAGTTTATATATATCATCTTTTATAACATTTTCATGAACATATCTCTAATTTCACACATAAGCTAGCCTCTAGAGAGAATAATTTTTTTTATAACTTTTGGAAGATATGTGCCATAAAATATTTATAAGAATGTTCACGTATATTGGATTTAGATTCCTTCTCTCCCATCTCACCCAATGTTCTCAGCTTATCATTGACCTTAGTTAAATTAAACCACTTCTAACCCCAATGGTGGAGTTTCCTTATCTATAAATTTTCATGAAATCTTATTTGAAAGGGTAATAAAGAATTATAGTATGCACATAATAGTTATTAAGGAATATAAACTGGAATTGGTTTTATTTTTTTTGACTCTACGATTGATTCATAAATCAATATGATTATTGATTGTGTCTTGTATTATGTTGCATGCTTTAAAAATTATGAAAGAATTTTAGTGAAATGTGGAATGCATCTATGAGGATCTGTATGAGTGAGCCTAACATTTTTACCCTATATAATATTTATAAATATTTAAAATTTCTATTAGCTACATAGGTTGCACCATTCTTGAGGAAGACTGTTCACATCCATCTCAAACCTAGACTAACATGGGATTGACCTATATGTTGTCGTTTATTTGTTGTTTAGGCCTAACCTCTATATTTTGATGGGGCTAGATCCCTTGGTTTGTCAATTGAATTCTCTTATAAGACCTAATCCTATTAGGATGAAAAGGGTAAAGATATTACATGAAGGTAAACCTATACTAAAGGGTGGTAATGAACCTAAATGATCTTTCATCCACTCACTCAACTTGAACCTTAACACACTAATGGTCTAACAATAACTAAACAATCACCTTCATGAGTTCTTATGCACAAATGTTTCATGTGGAGGTTGTACTAGATGAATATAATATAAAGGTTATGATAAGAAGGCCTGCTAAGAGACTCTTACCAGTCATGCCACATTTCAAAACCCCATCACCCACACTTATGCACTCCACATAACCTAGATAAGACACCTTCTTGACATCTAAGGGAATAAGGACCTATAAGGGAAGGAAAGACATCCCATTTGCATATCAAAAAAAGTATGAATACACTATATTCCATCATGAAAGAGATTCAAAAGTTTATTGATCAATCTAAGTAGGTGTCTAAGTACAAACACTGGCAGAGTTTCCTCATACACACCTGAGGGATCCACTACAAGGCCTAAAGATCTCAATTTATAGAAGGAATGTAGAGAGAATCAGGGGAGAATGGTGTTGATAATAGGATAATGACTCATTAATGACCATAATTAACTTCATCTTATAGTTAAAATAGTTACATAATCATGCCATACACCCTTTCCATGTGTTAGTATCTTCAATGATTCCTTAAGTGAGTTGATGTTAAAATGGGGTAGTGGAGGTTATGGTTAACTTGTTAAACACTCTTTTAAGTCATGATGCACTAATTTTTATTAAATTAACTCCTCTCCCTAGTAGTTACAACATGAATAAGGTATAATTAATCCATCATAATCATGTAACAACCCACACTCCTCTAAAACAAGTTGACAAAGTCAAGAAACTACCCTATCCCTCTATCATAGACATGAAATGTGCATTTATTTACCTATAAGGGTCAGATACCAAGTGTAACATATCTACATTAACTCATTTCATTATCCCTTCTATGTTAATTTTTGAGATTTCTTGGTTGATAACATAGGCTAAATAGGTCAATTAGGCCTAACTATATGCATTTGGTAGCCTTGAATCCTACAAGAAACCATCAAATACATATGAATGGATGAAATTTATGCTTGAAACAACATTATTCATCATAATATAACCCCTTTTTGGCATGAAACATTTGTAATGATGCCAAACTAGCTGGTTATGTCCCCCTACCTTCCATTTTTACAGACTGATAGTGTGGAGATGAGTTTCATAGACCTTTCTAGGTGGATTATTTGACATATCATGAATTTATAAGATTAATAAATTCCCAAACCATCATCTTCAAGGATTTTAATCATGCTAAACTATCCTAAACCTTTATTTCTACTCATTTACTTGATAAAGTATAGATTTATGACACATATATTATGTTCATAAAAATTAATTCCATGGGTGGATTCCACTCTGAGTTTAATTTAGGTTATAGGTGTTTTTAATTCTATTTAAAGGTGCTAGGATACCAAAACATCAAGATTTATAAAATTGGGTTTGCTTAGGGTTTTAGGGAGTTTTATGTATCTAGTATTCTTAGTAATGATTTATAGAGTACGAAACTTAAAACAAAAAGTACTACCATGTATTTTAGGTACATGGACCATTAAAATTCCTTGAGTATCTTGGATCCCAATGCAAAGAGTGTATCAAGATAGGTATGTGGAGAATTTAACTTATCTCTGTTTACAAGCAATTTGAACATGCTAACATTCTTAAACTTTGTTCATAAAGGTTGGAACTCATTCCCACTAGAAATTAAATGGATTTAAATTTCATAGGTGTGCCTAAAATATATTATAATTTTTTTTTTGAATCCCTTAGATTTTAAATATACGAGCATCTAAATAGAGGCCTCAAATTGATTGTGCACACTATGTAGCTCAATGAGGTTTTCAAGACCAAAATTTATATTTTATAGAATTATCGTATTTTAAAACTCCTCTAAAATTTATAATTAACCATATTATATCTTCTTAAGATACAATTTTCCTATTATTTATTTGAATGTACCTCCATGGTAGTGTAGGCCTTCTTAGCTTCAAGACTAGCTTTAGACTTGGCATGCCTTATTTGAGCTTCAAAGACATGAATGGCCTATATATGCTTGAGAGAATAATTACTATAATGAATCACTATTTACCACATATTTTCATCTTAAACAACTACCCTCATCACTCAGGATGCCATTATATCTTCATTACTTGAAGTGGCTACTTATAGGTTCTTTTACCAATTTGTGTGGTTGGTGAAGACATGGGTATAAAGGTTACTTATATATTTAGTTAAATTATTATGGATTATTAGGAATATAATTAATTATCCCATAATTTTACATTCCCTTAGTGCCAATTCTCTATTCAATCCAATCCTTGCATACTATACATAATCACCTTAGGGTTTAGGCACAATCAAGATTATAAAACCCTAGGATCTGGGTCAAGAAACTGCCTATCTTATAAAAAGATTATAATACCTTGAAAAAATCCTTATTATTCCCATAAATTCTTATAAAATTCCCCAAAAAATCAAAATGATTTTAGTTAGACATAGGCATGTTCAAGTTTACATTAGGCCTTTATAGGGTTTTTAGATTTAGTCAGCCCTCAAGGGCACTTCAGCTTGAATTATGATTGTTTTCACCTAAAGAGTGTATTAAAACCCTTACTTAATTTTTATAATTTACTTATAAACTTTCATGAAGTCCAAATTATTACTCTTAACTTCAAACCTTTCAAATGACTACTTGGTCTCATCATAGACTATCTAAGTGACTACAGTCTATCTGAGACATAATAGTGAATATTATCACTACTTGTATAACCCTTAAGACATCATGAGTACCTTTAAGAATTCATAATTATCATTTACACCAAGTTTAATATCTTTAATACATTTATATAAAATTTAAAACATCAACTTTCTCAAAATCTACCTCTATGTATTTGACTACCTTAACACATAGAGTTTGCTTTCTCTACCAATAGCCTTTACATCTTGATGGAGATCTAGATAGGTTAGTAGAATTAACCCAAAACTTCTACTCCTTCATGTGTTTATAATCTCACTCTTTCCTTGTAGGCCACCTTAGCTTGGTTTGTGTGTTGACTTGATGATGATTTGACAAAAATAGGGACCTATAGGATGGGTCTTATAGGTCACTTTTGACTATGTAGGCTACAAACTAATTCATCAATCCTTTGAATATATAGAAACTATCAACCATGATTTTTCCATTATCATTTTTTTATGATTCATAAGACACATATCAAGCATAGGTTCACCTTCACTTTTCCTATCTCAGTGAGCATTATGATAGTCATATGACTGTAAGTCTCTCTCTCTTAGGATTTTGACTTTGGATCAATATAAATACCTTGTGGATAAGATCTTGAATAAACCCTAGTGTCAATAAAGGTTTGTCAATTATCTACCCATTTTAAGATATTAATTAAGGTATCAATGTTATTCTTATCTTGTATTTGGTTGATATCTTCTTATCATGGCTGTAGGTGTTATTTTGGCACCTCTGTATAGATTGAGTACCCTATCACTATCATAATGATAGAATATGTGGATTGGAGAATTGAATGAAAAATTATTTATCATAATTATTTTGAATTTTATGTATTCACCTTATATATATTCCTCCATTATCAATCACTTTGAAATCCACCTTTAGTTCAACCATTGTCTAAGCCAAGGTGGCATGGCTATAGGTGGTTTTTTGGTGTCAAATTAAGGTGAAGTATTATTTTTCTTCCTTGGATGTGATAATAATTGATGTTTTTATTCCTTCTTAGTGTGAAACTTTCCCATTATTTCATGAACATTGTCTATTATCCTAGGCAAGATGGAGATGTCTCATCTACTTGCATTGACCATATAGGGGTCTGAGAGATGAGGCTTGTCTAAGAGGAGAGTGGTTTGTAGTTTCTTGGATTCCTTGTGACCCATTATAAATTTCATCCACTCTCTTGGTTTATCCATTATATAAATCACACCCACTCTTATGTTGATGAGTGGCTCACACAAAATGTTTTGGAAATTTTGTTGTAGTAAGCCAAAAGACTAGCTGTAGGTGATGCTTGCTTACTCAATTTGATATATGACTTATATGAACATATCCTTTAATAAAATTATGACTTCCAATGGTTACCAAAATTATGTAGGTGCATTCACATGGTTCATAATTTAGATGATGGGTGGATGGATGGAGGAGGGTGATTATGGGGATTTAGGGGTTGAATCATTGAAAATAGGGTTGTAATATAGTATAATGGTAGCAAAAACCATATGAATCATAATGGTATGAATATTTAATGAAATGAGACATGGAAACCATTAAAATGCAATGAAAATGAACCTTAAATACCCTAAAACATATACCTATGCAAATATAGGATTTTAGAAGAAGAAAATGGACATATGCCATTAAAACATTGAACCTAAGAATCTCAGTGGAACCTTAATACTTGCTAATAACATTAACTTTTTATAAGATTGATGGAGTGCGATTTGGAAGAAAGATGAGTGGTTTTTAGGCTTAATGAGGTATCCATGGGGTTGATAGGTCTGTTAAAAGGAGTATGATGACAGTTTGTCATGACTCTAATGCATCCTTCCATTTTCTTAACTACATTTGAAATATTTGAGGGTAACTTTGAACCACCTATAGTGCTAATAGATAATAATCTTCAGATATGTATATGATCTCCTTCTTTGAAGATACACGATGATGACAAGAGGCCATTATGGACACCAACCTTGAGCCAATAGGTATGAAGAAGCTTGGAACAATCTTCTAGTCCTTCAACACTATCAATTTCTTTTGATGAGAACCTTCAAAACTCTATTTAATACTAAAAACTTCTTTAGATTGTAGGCTATGATAGCTTTGATGTTTTAAAGTATCATGAGCTCACACATGTGATTAAAACACTAAAAATGTTATGAGAGGCTCCTTTAAGATCCTAGGAAACATGATCACTCATTTGTTTGACTATACAAGCCATAAAATCATGAAAACCTTTATGTTTCATTTTACCTATGTAGATGAGGGTAGTGACTAGGTCACTACACTTCTTAGCATTTGTTTGAAGAGATTAAGAGACTAAATATTAAAGTATTTTAATTAATATAAGGTCAAGGGACCCCCTTACTCTAACCAAGAGACCATCTCATGATCTTCTCTGTCACGCCCATACAATGCATAAACTTGAAGGGCTATCTGAGATTGCAAAGAAGGTAGGTGAAATCAAGGTCTAGTTTTGAGTCTATTTAGCATCCTTTCACCATGAGACTTGTCTAAGACATCATATATGATCCACCTTACAATCCTTTGACTCCCTCTATATTGATTAGTCTGTATATATTTGTACAAGTGTATAAAACATATAAAAATATTTGTCTTTCCATCATTTTATCCATGTTTCAAGATGAAAACCACCATTTAGGGCCAAATGAGAGGGAGAAAAAGTGAAAAAACCTTTTCAAAAAATAAATACGTAGGGGGAAGTGTAATATTCATAATTTATCATGTGGGGACTATTTTACTAATGGAAAGGGTGTGAATGGGTCTCAAAATGGGCTTTTAGTGTCATGAAATGCATAAGGGTGGAAATGTGACATGAATAAAACCTTTTTAAGACCCCCTTTAATGAAATTCATCAAAATAATTCCCCTTCCTAAGGTTTTATCAATTATAAAGTCATATATTAGGTGATGGATGGATTAAGGGGTGTTTAGAGGTACTAATTGAGTTTGAAAGAGTATATATTGGACAATAAACCTCAACACACCATAAATATTCAAATCATGGCCTCAAATAATGTTTAAAAACCTTTACTATACCTTCAAAACACCTTGAAACTTTTTTTATTCACTCCATGATCACAAGGACCATTGTCACCTCACTAATATACTCAAGCCATTCATGACACAAAGGATCCAAGCATGCCTTATGACACATAATGGCAGTCCTAAAAATATTCAAAGACTCTCAACACGACCAATGATGACATGAGGCTAGGGTGGTTATCATCAAACCTTTTTAACATTAGGGGTTGACAATTGAGCTTTTTGAGGCCAAAATATCAAAATTTACTTAACATCCTAGCCTACAAAAAATAATTGTGTCAAAATCCATGGTTTTTATAAAAATAAAACTTTTTAAATTTAGTCATAAAGCTATAAAAGGGTGGAGATGGGGAGAAACCTAAGGGATGAATATACATTTGAGCCAAGGAAAAATCATATTCATGTTTTTTTTTTCCATTTTAAATTGTTATTTTAAAAAATATATGTTTATCCATTAAAACTATGAATGTCATAATTAAATTTATTGGCATAATTATTCACAAAGTTTTTTTAAACCAGAGGGCATTTTTGCCATTTTTTTGGCACATTTGTAAAGATGGGATATTATTGTAACCATAAAAAAAATTGTATTATCAATATTATTGTAAAATAAATCTTATCAAGAGAGGTTTCAAAACTTTTAGAAAAAAATTAAAACAAAAAAACTTTTGGACACATTTTTGATGATACATGATGTCCTAAAGTCACTATTGTACAATTAAATATGCATTATTGGTGGTACCTGACATCCTTATTCCTAATATATTTTCATGACTACCTCCTCTACCATGGATGCATGTCTATTTGAGATACTCACAAATTCAAATTAAACCATATGAAAAAATGAATATGAAATAGCTCTTGCAGTTGAAAGGCCTTTAACATGTCCTTTCTATATACACAATATTTTCAAACTTCTATTAATTGTTGACACTTTATATCTTGTAGGAACCTATAGAGTCTCAATCTCTCTAAGTGCATGCCTTAAGAGGTGCACTAGGAAAGGGGTAGTTAGACCATCAGTGCTTTGTAATATTGTTGTCCATTCTACTACTTGCTATCTACACACTTTATCCTAGAAACCATTTAACCTAAGCTTATTCTTCTCAGTCCCACCTCCTCTAGTCTTTTTCCTCTTTTCATTATCCTTTTCTTTCCTTAACATCCTTTTAAATTATCAACTATACTAGTTCACCTGGGTTAACCCAGTACAGTTTAGGGGTATTTTTCACTTTCTTGGTTTGTTAACCTTTCGACCGACCTAGCATAGACCTAGTGAATTATCCTCAAAAACACATTGGGTCAACTAGGTTGACCCCATACAATTGACATTCCTAGGAGGATTTAGGGAAAGATACACCTATATATACAATATCATTTCCAAAAATTTCATAAGAGAAGAATTATTATCAAAGAAGTGTAAATGAATATCTATTTATTGACCATGCAACTTAAGGAACAAAGTTTAGGGTTCCATACTTTCTTTGGAGATATGGATCTTATATTTTGGAGAACTATTTTGGATGCTTAGATAGTTTTTTTAGACTAGAAATGATTTATCTTGGTTATCCTTACATACCACAACAATATCTTGTGAAGCACCTTGGCCAATGGAGAGATTGAGGCTCAACAGGTTCATCTTCAAAGGTAAGTATTCCTAATTTTATTTCTCCTTTGTAAGAGTAGATAGATAATGGATTTTTATCCTTCTCTCCATGTATTAGGATTATGTATACATTAACATGAGTAAATGTCTTCTAATACATGTTTATTTTAGCTATTTTATTTGTTTCTAACCCTCACTTTGTGCCACAAGTTTTGGTGTACACGAGATTATATTTTGCTTTCTTGCTATTAGAATAGAGTGAATGTTTTAAACCTTAGGAATCTATTAGGGTTGTTATGTGACTGTGTTAGATTTTAGGATTTGGAAACCATCCTAGCATGATATTTTATGATAAGTGATCCCCTAATTAGGTCTAACATATCCCCATATTTTTCATACTCCCACTTAACAAGTGTATCCCAATTAGAAGTGTAGGTATGATATATCTTATTATATTTAGGATTAATTCATAGACATGATGCATTTTTGATTGCATACATTATGATGAACCTGATGTGAACTAACCCTTATATGATTTATTCACTTTTAATTTATTTATTTCATTATTTTGATCATATATTGACATACTAGATCAATTTTATTGACCTGACTATTTTTATCTATGCATAGGTTTATAAGAATAGGATATTAGATCAACCCAGTACAGGTTTCCATCTTTTTAGACACTTAGTCCAGCCTACTAGGTTAACCCAGTCAACCCCTTATAGTTTTAACATATTTTTAGCAAGTTTTTATATATCTTGATCGATTCTGTCAACCTAATTTGTAAGTTTATTAAGCATACTTCAAGGTTCTTCATCAAAAATCTTTATTCATTGCATCTCTAATCTACCAAGGTTCCTTTATACTTATCTATTTCTTTCTTTTTTGTATTTACTTTCATATTTTGTAATATTCAAAACTACCCTTGCATAATCAATCAGATTGACACTACTAACCTAGTTCTATTTTCTATATGTTGTTTGAAATAATTAGATTGACACTATTGACCCAATTCATTTTTAGACTTTGTTTCTAAAGTATAGGTTTAACCTTGTTGACCCTATTCTATATTTTGTGCATATACTATCAACACTATACCTTATTTCAAATTGGAATTAACCTAATATCTATTAGTAACTAATTCACACTTTCTTTTCCTATTGCTTGCATGCTTAGAATATTTCACATAGTCTAATTATGGGTTTTTTAATTAATCGCTTAGTTTCACTATTTCTATTTTATGCACACATGACCAAATCACATAATATAAACAAGAAATTTAACATTTTGTCTACCCTAGGTCAACCTACTAGGATTTCATCAATAAGGGGGAAGATAACTTGATGCTCTAGTCAATTATAAAGCATGGTTCATGGTATATTTTGGATAAACACATAACACCCTTATCATTGTGGTGTGTGAAGTGAGGGGGTAGGCCCAAATAACAAGCTTGTATCATTTCCACTATAATCCCTTTTAGTCCAAACTATTTAAAACCATCCTTAGATTACTATCTAGTACCTTGCTTATATCCAACTTCTTATCAGATTTAAAATCATATCTTAATAATCTAATTAACAATCAGGTTGACCAATTAGTTAGATTTACTTTTCAAGTTGTTTCCTTGTTTCTTGTTCAATTGTGTGTGTAAAATCTTCTATTAGACAATGTTAGTGTACGACTTTGTTTTGTGTGGTTTAATTAGATTGGTCAACATTAATCTAATTGACTATCTATTTCCTTTTAGTATTTGCTACTTTTCATTATTTGCTAAGTTATCTTGTTTTATTTTGAAATCTATTTTAAGCTTATTGATTTCCCTATCTTCTATACTAGATCGACCCAATCAACCCAATGCTTTTTATACCTTCTATACATTATACTGGATTGACCCAATTAACCATGTATAATTTTACAGTCCCTATTTCTATATTGGATCGACCCAATCGATCTTGTATAGTTTTAGTCACTTCTTTCGACCTTTTTTTTCTCATCTCTCTTATTTTCCATTCATCATGTAATTTATATTAGACAATGACATTGAGTTGAAGTCAATAGACATGACAAAATTTACCAATCCTAATAGGGTCTCCCATAGATAGAATAGGGCTCCTCTTTTAGATGCTAGTAATTTTCATATTTCTACTCACATAGTGAATTATGGTACCCCTCCTCATACCTATTCACATCATAATCCTCTTCTCTCATTAGAAGACCAACTTGAGTTAGAGTATACTCCCAAAATTCTTTTATTTATCTCTAAATTTCCTCAACATAAAAGAAATGATCTTTCTACCATTTATAGCCTCATGATTAGTGGTAAAATAGAAGAGCCTCATTTACCTACTCCTACATTCTAAAATTGATTTGGAGGTATAAATTTCTTTGGTTCTCAACCTCTTCCTTCAATTTTGACTCCTCCTTATGCCATGACATTTTCTTCTCTAACCTCTTCTACCTCCATGCTTAGTATCTCAACTAACATGGTAGGTTATACATCTAGTGGGACTCTCATAAGGTCCACCACCCTTAATCCTTCCACTAGTTTATTATTTACTACCCAAGGAAATCATGCTTCTAGTTCTTCCTCCTCTCAACCATTCACTAGTCCATCTTTTGCTTCAAAAGCAAAATTTTCCACTAGTGCCTCAAATTCTCATAGTTATTCTCAAGATCATACCAACAATAATAGTAGTATCCAAGCCATTACTACTAGCACAAATACCAATTCTAATGCTTTTAATGTTAATCAAACACATCAAGTTTTTTTACAAACTCTAAACCAAATTAATACCTTTCAAGCTCATAACACAAATCAAATGATGAGAATGCAAAACCACCTTCTTAATCTTCAATCTCATCCATAAACAATGGCTTGGGGCACACATAACCAAAATGTTCCCCACCCTCGATATTCTCAAGGCAATCTCATTTCTCAACCTCCCTTAGTCAATAAAACCATCAAGCATCTACAAAATAAACCTCTCACTACTCAAATTGCCAACATTGATATAAGAGGTCTAATATTACAATTTATTATAATGGGTCAACCAATCCTACCCTTCACCTTAAAACATTTGGAAATATTTACAAGGATTGGTTCAAATTAAACACCTTCACTGTTACCAAGCTCCTAGCCAAAACTTTCATGATTGATGCCTTGGATTGGAAAAATCAACATAAATCTCATTCCATTTCTAGTTTGGAGGACTTATTAGATGTTTTAGTTCAATAATTCCAATCTAATTATCTTCTTGAAAATACTTTAACCCATTTCATTAATTGTAAACAAAATGAGAATGAAACTACCCAAGCCTTTGTTAAGAAATGGAAGACTTTGTCAAACAAATATGAACATAACATGGTAGATGACAATGTTTTTCATCTCTTTACAAATGCTCTTTTTCCTAAACTACAATATCAACTCTACAATATCTCTCCACATACCTTAGAGGAGGATATTAACCAAGGTAAAAGACAAGATTTTCTAATTCATCAATTCAAACCACCCCAACCTTCTGTGGGTCCTCATATATTACTTAAGAACAAAAACCTCAATATCACCATTGATGGTGTTACCGATTCTTATGACACCATTCATAATGTTCAAGCTATCATTCTTAACCCTTCTTTGGAACCAACTCAAAAATATACTAATCCTAATTTCTCTTCACCCAATAACATCAATGTTCACAAACCTCTATCCTTGGATGAATTTCTTAAGCATCTACCTAGGCCTCTTCCATGAGAACTTGAACCTAATCATCCTATGAAATCCTGGTATGATCTTAACAAGTTTTGTTGGTTTCATGCTAGTTGCGGTCATTCTCATGAGACTTATAGATAACTTCATAATTTAGCTATGGATTTTATTCTTAGACCTAATTTCCATAATGAATTCGTTATCCATAAGCATCAACAAGACTATGAGATTGATTTCAAGGACTATAAATCAAATGACAAAACTCAAGCCTTGAATCAAGAAAACACTCATTTGGATATCTATAAAGATCCTTTACCTAATCATCAACATATCTAAGAAAATCAATTCAAGCCCACCCATTCCACCAATATTGTAGAAAGTCTTGTTGAACCAGATTCTAAAGAGAATCTAATTAGCATGACTAATAGGTGAAGGATGGTATCTTTCATTAATTCCCAACCTATTTACACTCCTCATTCCTATAAGACATATCGTGTTATCCAAGATTCTTCTCCAACTCATTTAAATGAGTTGGGGAAAGAAGATCTTATCACTTTTGATGACCTAATTTTTTATTATCCCTTGGATAACACATCCCATTCTATTTATACCACTCTTCCATCATATTCTAATGCTAATGATACTCAAAATGCTACTAACACTTCTTCTCCTTCTCAAAATCAACTTAAACCAACTAGTGCATCATCTCAACATAATCTACCATCTTGTTTTAAACATTCTTCTTCTTCTCACCAATAAAAATTCCAATGTACTTTAGCTCCTCCTTCTGAGGACCTCCTTAACCATTATGTGCCTATATCTAATAACCTTTTTATGGGCTATGATGAGTGGGATCCCATTATAAAACTCACTACTATCCCATCCCAAATTCAATTTCTTGAGATTCTAAGGACTTCACCACATCATAGAAACTATCTCATGTAGCTCATATTTGAGATGAATGTCCCTCATCCTCCTCTCGTAGACGTGAGGTAACTTTATCCAATTCTAAAGATAGAATTTTAAAATAATGTGAAGAGATGTCTATCAATGTTGACAAAACTATAGACACTTATCTTTCTCTATGATTTCCTATAGCTTCTATGATTATTGATAATATTTTGATTCATTCAGATGATGCTCCCTTGTTTATTATCATCCAAATAAGTGATATCTAAGTCAATCATGCATTAATTGATGAGGGTTCTAATACTTGGGTCACTTATCTCAACTTGATTAAGACTCTTAGGTATTCTAAATGTAATCTCAAGTCTACACACAACACATGCCAAGGATACGATGAAAATAAAATGCCTCCTTTAAGTTACATGTGGATTCCCATTACCATCCCTCCTATCACCATCCACGTGAAGGTGATGATCTTTAACTTCCCCATTTCTTATAACATCTTTATTGATATGCCATGGAATCACTGCATGAGATTTATCACTTCATCCACCTACCAATGCATTAAAATCCCTCACAATGGATCCATTTACAAGATTCAAGGTGATACTAACTCTTAAACAATTCCAAGATCATGGTGTCTTCAAGATTCTTACTCTTGAACCTTTGCCAAGTGTTCTATTTCATGATTCTCAACATCTCAAATTTCTTGTTAATTCAAACTGAGGTTAAAATGGGCATCTTGATGATGATGATGATCCTGATGAGATTAAATTAAAGATCAAAACTTTTGATCTCTCACCTCATCTCATCTTATCTTGTAGTTTCTTGTTTCCACAGCCTTGTTCTTATAAACCTCCTTGTGATGACATTCACATAGTCTTGACTAAGACTAGGAATTCTATTCACCATGATTCATCAGATGATAATCTTATCCCTACCTATGTCATTGATATTCATACCTTAGATTAAGATGATGGTTATTACTTATATGATCCATTGTTAGGTAGTCTTGTCTAGGCTTGTGATATCAAGATTATTTTTTATTATTCTTATTTACTTGAGTATTTTTGTGCATCTTATCATTTTCCTTCACTTATAATTTTTTATTTTTGCATTTCCCCCTTTATCATATGGTAGAGATATCACCAACACCTCCAATTTCTGAGGATCCATGTAGGACTATGCTCATGGATCATGCTATGGTTGCACCTTATAGTTTTTCTAGGTACTTTGACCCTCGTAGTTGGTTTACCCTTGAGTTTAGTGTAACCCTTCTTAGAACTTCTGTAGATCCCACTCCTCCTTTAGTAGAGCCTACTATAGTTGATCCTATTCTTGATCCTATTGTTGTTGAGTCTACCCCTATTTTTGGTGCTATTTCTCTTTCAGTTGAGCCTAGTTCCATTACTTCCTCATCATCACTTTCTCTTAGTGATGGTTTGCTTCCTTTGCCTAAGATGGCTCCTTTACTAATAAATGGGCTAATGAGTGTTCTTTAGCTTCTTCCATTCCTATTTTACCTCCTTCCATGAGTAATTCTACTAGAACCACTCACAATCATATCTATTGCTTCCATGGGATAGATAACAATTCTTCCACTCATTATTTCAAGTTATGGAAATATATTGATACCTTGTGTCCTTATTCCCCATCATCAAACAAAGCCATACCTCCCCCAAAGGTACTTCCTAAATATTTGCCCAAATATGGTGAGGTATATTATTTATGACATCTCTACAACACCCATTACACTGATCATTATTGTGTCCTACAACAACATCTCAAAGATCACCTTAAAGCCATAATTGGACCATCTACCACTCCTACCATAGGTCATTCCCATAAGAAGGATCATACTTCATCACCCATGGCTCTAACTCCAATGATTCACCCACTTATGATCCCTTCACCTATGGATCTTACTTCACATGTGGATCCTTCTCCACTGGTGATTCCTTCTTCTCCCGTAGATCTTGTTTCCATGCATAATTTTGACTAGCCTTTACCTAAATTTTCTCCTCAGCATGATACTTCAATCATTCTTACTTTTTTATTTGAGGAGATCAAAAAAAAAGTATTTTCTCAATATTCATTGAAGATTGTTGAAACCTTAATAGTAATTTGAATACAGCTTCATAGAGACTTATCTGATGTATTGGATAATGTGTGTGGATAGACTTACCAGTATTTATGAGCACCTGCATGGTGATTTCACATTTATATTGGATTAGATGTGTGCTCTAATCTTATTTCTATCTATTATATCATTTAACACTATGTCAAATTTCTACTTATATTATACCATGATTTCTTACTTTTTATACTATATCTTGCTTATCTTATCTTTTATATTTTGCATATGATTGTATTTTCTTTATCATTGCTTTCCCTTCCTTTTTTCCTAGATTTTTTCTCAAAAATTTCTTCTTGCATCTTTATGATTTTTTTATTTTATTATCCTTATTTTTCATAGATAATTTTTCAAGGTGATTTGCTAATACTTACCCTATTTTCCTTGGTTATTATTTTGCTTTACCATGTGATTAGTTAGCAAAAAATCTATCTCGTTACTATCTTATTTCATTGGTAAACTTAGGATCTCCTTTTTCCCTCTTCCTTTTTTTTCAAAATAAGCATATACATAGTTGAGACTTTAGATCACATGCTAGCTCATTATCAAGCCTAAGTGTCCTAGTCAGTCTTTGTCTTCGGTTAGTTAGCTTCCTTTAGCCTTGGCTTATAAATCATTCATGTGTATCAATATCCCTATTATGATTGGTCATTCCAAATCTGTATAGAATAGGAATCTTAAAAATACTTCAAAATAATGTTAAAATACAAATCATTTAAACAAAAGGCAATGATATCAAAAGTAGAAATTAATATTAAAAGTCTAATCACACTAAAAGATGTGATTTAAATCACATCTCCTTTTTCTATTCAAAGTTAAAACTCCACAATTGGCCTCACAGTAAAGTTGAGGTCCTTTGGGGTGTATTAGGCTAGTAGATTAGAAGAGGAGAATAAAAAAATATTTTAGTGTTACCTACTTTCTCACACAAGTACCCAATATTTACAATAGACTGATGGCTCTATAAGGGGTCTTGAAGAGTAGGGAGCACATTGAATGAAGGTAGGTCCGTTTTATTTTATTGTACCAATCTACCATCATGAGTTGATCTTAGTTGCATACTTATTCTCCTATAAAGATTTATGTCTATAGGGAATAGGTTTCCTTTGTCATAGACAACCACTAGTCACCTAGTGTCTTCTCATATCCTTAGTATGCCTATTGCCTCTTAAAGTCTTCTCATAAGATGCCTAACTATTGTTTTTTACACTCCTTTTTTCATTCTTTATCTCCCTTATATTTCCTCTTGAGAAATATTATTTTGTATACTAATCAGTCCTCTTGGGATTTCATTTGTGAGTTTCTTTGTAAAACCATAGATAGGACCCAAATATTCTCACAAATTACCATCTTTTCCTTCATATTACCCACACCCTTTATTACCTACTTTTTCCTATTTATTCCACCCTAGTGGTGTTCTCTTTGTGAGTTGTAGTGTAAGATCATGGATAGGACCCAACCCTGCTCATAAAATTTTCCAATACCCAAGTCACCATCCAAATTATATGTGTCAAATTTGAGATAAGATTCGATCGATTATGAAGTTACACATCATTTTAAATGCTTCCCAGCTTGATTTAGTATGTTTTATGATTACTTAATTTTTATTTCACCTTTTTATCTACTTATTTTCTAAGTGCATGTAATATTTCAACCATTTCTTAAATTTTTCATACTTCTCAGCTTGAATTAGTATGACCAATTTAAGACCAATCTTTTGAAATTTTGTTTTTCTTTCATACTTCCTAGCATGATTTAGTATGATTGATTGACTTAATTTATTTTATTTTTTTTATTACCATTTGTGCCCTTTTTCATACCTTCCATTATTAATTTATTTATCATACTTCCCAATGTGATATTAGTATGATTTAACTTGTTTTAATTTGGTGCAAAAATCGTTCACATTGGTTTAAAAATGAATTCATTTTTACCATATTGTTTTGCCTTTTTTTGGTTCTTTATACTTATTCATTTTTTGTTATTACACATTTCTGAGCTTGAAATAATGTGTAGTGAATTTTCTTGATTGATTATATTTTTCCAATTCCTTTTTGCCTTTTTTTTTAACCATGTATGTGTCTTTCATAATTCTAGAAAAGAAGCCACATCTCATATATTTCCTATAGCATATACAACAAAGCTAAATAATTGTGCTAGAAATAAATATATCCTTAGCATCCATAGCCTTAACCATAATGAATAACCAAAATAAACCATGATGAAAACATACACATATAATAAACAATATGCCAAAATGATCACACACACACACCCACACACACACACACACACACACACACACACACACACACACACACACACACACACACACACACACACACACACATGTGCGTGCACACACGCACACACACACACACACACACACACACACACACACACACACACACACACACACACACACACACACACACATCATGATTTTGATATAACATATGTAATCATATACAATGCCCTAGCTCTATGGATGGGTCCCATCCTCTCTATCTTGTGGCCTAGCCACATTACTTGCTAAGGCCTTAGTCTAACTCCTACGAATGATACACTATAAGGAGGTTACCTTATATCACAATCCCTCTACCTATCCTTATAGGTATGTTGTCTACATCTATGACTCTACCAGCTGGGTCTAGATCTATGTCATCATTGCTATTATATCTATATGTACATCTCTCTCATTTATGAAGGCTTGCCATGCCCATAGCTCCCCTAAACCCATTACTATTGGTGGATACATCCTCTCTCTCTATACTTATATCTACCTCACTACCTCTCTAGTTAATTTGAACCAACTCACCTGAGTTGGGGTAGATATTAAACTCAGATCCTCCACTGTCATGGGGTCATATAACTATAGAGTCTCATTCAAGATGTTATGTAGTGCTCCCCTCACCAAGGACCTCCATTTTTCATCTTCATCATCACCTACACCTAAAAAATCACACTAGATGGATATTAGATCACTATCATATCTCAAAATATCTATATATCTATCTAAAAAAATAGAAGTAATAAATTAACCATCTCCTTTTACCTATCTATGTTTTAATTGCTATGGTATTACCATATGCATGACCTCCTAACATAGTCTCCCCATATGTGTGGCCTCCTATCATCTCCTTTATAGGCTACCTCCTTATCTCAAACTTGATTATCATGGTTCATGTCAGTCTTAGTCTAAATCTGAGTGATCTCTCTATCATCTCCTCTAGCTCACCTATAAGGTCATCTAAGATGGTAATAGTCTCCACTCTTTCCTCTACCTCCTACCTCCATCGATGCCATGTCCTCAGTGGTCACTGCTCATCTCAATGTGGAGCTAGTATTGGTACATCTAGTATTTATAATTCCACATCCTTATCCTCTTAATCAGATCCTTGTCATAACTAACTAGTTTAGGGTCTCTCTTGACATGGCCTCAGTATCAGCCTAACTACTAGTAGCCCTAGTCCTCTCCTCCCTCATGGCTCCCTCACATGCTGAACCCACTACTTGGGTATCAGTGTTGGTGTTGATAGATGAGGTAGGCCTATCTTACTTATCACCCATACTAGTAGATGTAGCTCTCTCCACCAAAAATAGTGTCTAATCACCTATGTCCTCTCTATCACTAGTGAAACTATGTCCCAATTTGCCCATGTAGCTATTATATGATCATATGTATACCACATGATGTTTGTATATCTAACTAACTACAACACTAGCATAGGGGGGAATGACCAATGCTTCTTGGTCCTCCCGCCATCTCTACACCTAAAGTAATCTCTCATCAACCATATGGGGTAACCTAGCTAGTTGGTACATAGTAAACCTCTCATATATTTAAGCTATCAGTAATATGATTGATCCTATGATCCTCTACCCTCTGACTAACATATCATACATATCATGTACCATCTAAACCTAGATAATTGAGCTAAGTCATATAAAGCTCACTCTTCTAAGATCATCCTACGTAAGGCTAATATAAATAGTGGTACCTTGTCATTTGAATTATGACATAACACTCACTATGTCACAAGGCCTATCACAACCTTCCAAATATATAAAATATATGATGTATAAACATCAAACATACTCACTTTCCTACTTGGTAATATCATCTCTAAGCTTTTATTCTACATGGCTAAGGCTCTCCTCTCTTTTAGACTATCTGGTATCCCTATGGTCACCTACCCTTATCTTATAGGTAGCCCTAAGATGATATGGATATCCTCTAGCATGATATCCATCTCTACTATATCCCCATCCACCTCCCATCTAATGGTGTTAGTCAATTATTCCTAATAATTAAGGAACATGGCTAATAAGTTAGCACTGAGGGGGATCGAGCACATCTCTAATATCCTTCCTATGCCTATGGATCCTAGTCTATCCCTATATCCATTTGATAACCTATCTAATAAGTCTAGTAACTGTGCCATGTCCATAATTCTCAATAATTTCCACTATCCCTACACCAAAGAAACAACAAAGGATGTATTAGTTCTTCCATGTCATATACATTCTTTTTAAAGGAAAAATAAGCTTAAATTACTTTATTTTATTCTATTTAGCTTACTTTTAGCTTTCTTGGTCCTTCTCAATCCTACATGGTCATTTTGAGCTATTATATCCCTCTTTTGACCTTTTTAATGCTTTTTTATATTATTTTAACCCTTTGGTCAAACTAGTTTGACCAAAATTTTCCTATCTTTTCACTTGGTTAACTCAAAATATGAGTTAACCCCCTTATTTTATCCTCCCTAGTGCTGAGTTTCCCTTCTATACCTTTTAGGCCACCTGAAAACTCAAAACTAGGCCTTCACCTTGTAGATTGTATAGGATCGACCCATACCTATTAGATCAGCAGTATGGATTTTGATTATTTTCTAGCCTACTAGGTCGACTAGGTTGACCTAGTGCTTTTTGCCTAGCAACCCCTTGCATTTTCCAAAAAAAGTGCAATTTGCTTGTTTTTTGCCTAAACACTCTAAACCCATATCCTGTCTTCCTATTTTCTATCGCTTAAATTTTATTTTATTTCATTTTGACATCTAAAATTTCTTAAAATTCAAAATTATTAAAAATTCACTTAATTCAATACAAATTTCAAAAATTAATTTGAGATTCATAGTCGCATACCTATAGTGCACCTATTGCTGCCTCTAAGCCTCTCCCTATCATATCATCTCATCACCATCCTATATTTTTTTCTCTCCAAATATTTCTTTTCTCTCCTTCACAATTTAAAATGACAAATTATTTATCTATTCCCTTATTTTAAAACACTTTTCAAAAATTTAGATTCTTCAATTATTGTCTTGCAAATTCCTTATTTTTTTATATCTTTATTTTTACTCATCTATTTTCAAATCCATAAAATACATTAGATTCGTGTTGACATAGAGATTATTTTCCACTACCATTTGTATATATTCAAAAAAATTCAATTTTTAGCTATTTTTTGCACTAACTTCTATTGGTTCATCTAGTGTTCTCTACATTGGACACCTTCACATCTCTTGTAGTCTAATTATTTATCTATGACACTAAGGTAAGTTAGAGGTATGTGTTTTTCAATTTATTACTTTCATTTATCTTATTTTTTACCTACTACATCTTACTTAGCATCAATTTTGTGTGTTATCATGTTTTATTTTGAAGCACCATCTCGTGTTGCACTTACATGACCTACGATGAGATTTGAGTGAGTCATATATATACACATAATATTTTCAAACTTTTATTAATTATTGACACTTTATATCTTGCAAGAACCTATCGAGTCTCAATATCTCTAAGTGCATGCCTTAAGGGATGCATTGAGAAAGGGGTGGGCAGACCATCGATGCTTCATAAGATTGTTGTCCCTTCTACTAGTTTCCATCTACACATTTGTCTCCTAAAAACCACTTAACCTAAGATTATTCTTCTTAATCCTACCTCATCCAGTCTTTTTCCTCTTTCCATCTTCCTTCTCTTGCCTTAACATCATTTTAGACTGTCAACTATACTAGGTTATCTGGGTTGACTTAGTATAGTTTAGGGGTATTTTTGACTTTTTTGGTTTATTAGCCTTTCGATCGGCCTAACATATACCTAGTGAATTGTCTTTGAAAACACACTAGCTCAACCCCATATAGTCAATGTTCTCAAGAGTATTTAAGATAAGATCCACACACACACACACACACACACACATATTGATAAGCTCATTTATCACCATTTCATAAGATAAAAACTAGTATCAAAGAAGTGTGAATAAACATTTGCTTATTTACCATTCTACTTGAGGAATAAAGCTTAGGGTTCCATACTTTATTTAGAGATAGGAATCTTGTCTTGTGGATAAATATTTTTGATGGTTAGATAGGTTGTGTAGCCTAAAGCTGATTTATCTCGGTTATCCTTACATACCACAACAATCTCTTGCATAACACCTTAACTAAGGGAGAGATTGAGGCTCAATAGGATCATCTTCAAAGGTAAGTATTCCTAACTTTATTTCTCCTTTGTAAGAGTAGATAGATAATGCATTTGTATTCTTCTCTCAATGTATTAGGATTTTGTATACATTGATGTGAGTATATGTCTTCTAATACATGTTTAGTTCTTTTCTTTTTCTTTTTCTTTTTTTTTTTTTTTTTGGTTTCTAACCCCCACTTTGTGCCCCAAGATTTGGTGTAGACTAGATTATATTTTTCTTTCTTTCTATTAGATTAGAGTGAACATTTTAAACCTTAGGAATCAATTAGGGTGGTTGTGTAATTGTGTCAAAATTTAGGCTTTGGAACCCTTCCTAGCATGATATGTTGTGAGAAGTGATCCCCTAATCAAGTCTAGTAGATCCTCATATTGGTCATGTTCTCTCTTAACAAGTGTATCACAATAGGAAGTGTAGGTATGATATATCTTATCCAATCTTGGTTTAATTCATAGGCATGATGCATTTATAATTTCATAAACTTTCCAATAATTTTTCACCTTTTTCATCATAAAAGGACTATTATTTGTTTACATTAAAACAAGATGAGACACTTAATTTGATTAGTGTCAATGCCTCATACACCCTTCTCTTTCACATTGTTGATGCTAAAACCCCCCAAAGAAGTTTAGGACAAGTTTAATACACTATTTTTTAAATTTAATAAATTCAAACTACTATATCTTGATGCAAAAATGTCTTCTCTTTTTCCCTTTAAGTTTTCCACTAATGAAGAATTTCTCAAAAAATAAAACTCATTAGGTCCTAATTGCACAATGTTGTTAAAAATAATATTGATAAAGAGGCCATATTCATCATGTTGTTTAAGTTGAAAGGTCTTTTTAGTGTCTTTGATTCTACTTTTTATTCCAATATGGATGCCTTGGATGACCGATTTTAGTCACCCACTTTTTAACTATTTTGAAAATGAATCACTAGGGAACTAACCAAGTTAATGAATCTTGACTCTCTTCATAGCCCTAGTCACACAATTGTTGTTAGCTCATCCAAAATAAAACCTAAACCAAATCCAAATACTATATCCTTCACTAAACTAGCTAAATCTCCCTCTTAGGACTCATAGTCTTTTATGTATTCTAAACCTATTTATTATGATAATGCTTCTAAAACTTATAGACCTATACAATAGTCTATAAAAAAGAAGAATAATGTTCCATGTAAATTTTATGGTGGGGTTAATCATTTTGAATCTAGAGGTTTCAATAAGAAGAAGCATTTTTAATGATTATTAAGAAACACAAGACTTATGTCCCTACTCCTTATTCATTACCTTCAATAGGCAAAGGGTAAGCACTCATTACTAGGGCATTCACTATATATTGTGACAAATGGATTGTTTACTATGACACTTATCATTACCTTACACATTCTTAGGATATTCTTTCTTCTTTCTAAGAATTTATCACTTCCTAGATTGAAGTGGGTAACTCGTCTATAGTTGATATCTTGGGCTCTGGTAGTATTCAGATGCAAGATGGTTGTATCAAGAATGAGATGTTTGTTCCCCAATTTTCCATAATTTTTTCTATGTACTAAATTTGTAAATCAAGCACTAGGAAGATCATGGAGTTTAATCCAAAACATGTTTTAATATAAGAATTATCAAATCTAGAGGATATAATTGATATTAGCAATGTAAATCATGGTTCATATATATATATAATTTTAAGATATTTTAACCTTTTATTGTATCTTCTTTAATTGATGATATAAATCCACTTATTAAATTTTAGGATGAGCATTTTGGGCATCTTAATTACAAATACCTAGAGTATATGAGTACATAATATGGTGATTGGCCTTCTCAAGGTCTCATACACCAATAGTGTTTATCCTATTTTATGCTTAGTAAACAACACTGATACCCTTTTATAAATGGTAAGGCATATTAGGATAAAACACCTCTCAAGAAAGTGTATAGATCTCATGATCTTTAAAACTCACTCCCTATTTGGAGGCAAATAAGTAATCACCTTCATCAATGATTATTCTATAAAAACTTGGGTGTATTTCCTCATGTACAAGTGTGAATTATTTGAGAAATTTGAATCCTTTAAGGATTTTATAGAGAAACACTCATCTCTTCTAATCAAATAACTACATATATAAAATGGGGGGGGGATTATGTATCTAATGCATTTTGGGAATTTTTCATAACATATAAAACATTACATCAGTTCAGAGTTCCATACACCCATCAATAAAAAGGTGTTGCCAATTGGAAGAATTGCACTTTAAAGGAGATGAAAAAAAGTATGATTGACTCTAGATAAATGTCTTGTCAATACTGGTAGAAGCTATACATTATACCAATTATATTTAGAAGTGCATTCCACACAAGGAAGTGTAGAACAAAACTTATGAAGGAGCTTGGGCTAGGACCAATATTGGTCTATCTAGATTTCATGTATTCAATAGTACTAATTGGGAATTTGTTCCTAATAATAAATGAAAGGCTATGGAGAAGAAGATAATAACACATTTATCGGCTATTTTGATGATGCTAAATTCTATTGGCTACTTGACCTCATCACTCATGATGTGTTTTTTAGATAGGATTTCAAATTTGATTAGAGTATTATTCTAATGGATCCCTCATCATTTTATTATCCATCTAAAATTCCTCCTTCTACTTTAAAGGTATTTCTTCGAAATAGTGATGATGATAATAATATAATAGCTACTTCTTGGCCTATGCCTAAATTGGCTAAGTCTACTCTTAGGAAGATTGGTTCTTTAGTGGGTGATACTTATTTTCCTCAGCATACTCAATCACAAACATCCATCATTTCCCAATTGATTAATTCCATCTCAGATGGTCCAATATCATTTTTCAAAACATATCACAAACTAGAGTGGGATGTTTCTATGTAGGATGAGTATTCTTATCTCATGGAGAATCACACACAAGATTTAGTACCACTTCCTAAAGGAAAGAAAATTTTAATATTTAAATGGGTCCATAAGACCAAATACATAGTATATGGTTCAATAGATAAGTTCAAAGTACACCTAGTTGTAAAGGGATTTTCACATGTTGAAGGTATAGATAACTCTAAAATTTTTGATGTTATTGTTAAGATGGATTCAATTTGGTTTGTATTCTCCCTTGTTATGGTACACCATTAGTGAGTTTACTATATGGATGTGAAGATTTTCTTCTTGTATGGTGATATGTATAAGGACATCTACATGGACAAACCTCCATGTTTTGTTTAATAATCTTCACTAGGATGTAGACTCTATCATTTTCTTTAAGGACTCAAGATACCTCTGTGTTCTTGGTTCAAGAAGATGGTTTATTTTCTAATCACTTTTAGTTCCTTGTATTTTCACTCTAACTTGAATGCATATATATAGAGGTATGAAGTTCATATTATGATACATCTTCTATATGTATATGATATTCTTCTGACAAGAAGTTCTAACCCCATGATTGAGTATATTGAGCTTTAGTTGATGAGGAAATTTAATATGATAGACTTAGGACTTATGCACTATTTCCTTAGACTAGATATTCATCAATCACCTAATTGGACTTCTCTTGGACATCAAAATTATGCCACTAATTTTCTTCATCAATTTTATATGGTTTATTGGAAGCCAGACCTTAATCCATTTCAATTAGGTGTTTTATTGATTTCAGATTGTACGAATCTTGCAATTGATCCCATCTTGTATAGAAAACTAATATACAGTCCCTTATCCCTGAATCACACTTTCCCTAGCATCACCTTTGTTCTTAACCTTATCTCTCATTTCTTAAAATAACCCCATGAGATTAATTATAAATCAGATAAACATATTTTTCATTAAATTTAGGGAACTATAGACTTTATAAGGATACTAATATACATTTTGGGAAATGTGATGTTTATAGTCATTCTAAGGATCAATTTTGGAAGCTTTGTCTATAATTTCATTAGTTTAAGAAGAAGAATAAGAATAAGGTTATGCCATCTCTCCAAGTTAAGAATATTTGTTGTAACTCTAATGTGGATAACAATTTGTATTTCACCTCCATTGATAAATAGGTATAATTGAGTAGTATTACTATTCAAAGGAATGAAGTTTATGAACTTTTCAATTTTAAAAATAAATTGAAGAAAATGAAAGTGGATTCTCTTTTTGATACTTTTTCACAAATATTAGAGTATTAGACTTAAACTTTAGTTGTTCAAATATCTAATTAGAAAATATTTATAAATTAAAAATTAATATTATATGCACAAAATAAATAAGTGAATTTATTAATTGTGTGACACTTATCACAAACCAAAATTATAATTTTTATCATTTGTATGTTCTAAAATTGGAAATATCTAGGTGTGAGACTTGTCACAAGATCCTTCTAGGGATATATAGGAACATAATCCTCTAGTTTTCTCTCTCTCCTATTTAAGGAGTAAGAGTGTACTTGTGTGATGCATAAGATCAGAAAGAGAGCTTGTGTAATCATTCATGAAGCAATAATCATCATTTACTCTTTCATATTATTTGAGTGTTGTTCTTGACAAATATAACTATTATTCTTGGTATTGGTCATCTGACTAGATATTCTCATTTTTGATTTTATTTTTCTAAAAACATTTGTAGGCTTCTTGTGATACATCACACCCTTTGATTTTTCCAATAACAATTTTAAAACTTCCATAGATTTAGTAGATCTCTCTTCACATAGAACCATTTATATTTATTATTGCTATGGTTTAATGTGTTATAGGATCAAAGTCTTTCCCAACATCCTAAACTTCCTCATTCTCTTAAATAGATATAATGTCTCCCCTTTATTTATACTTATGCAAAAAATCCAAATGACCTCTCATATCCTTTTTAGCTAAAACTAGATTTTCATAGGACTCCTTGGTTATTTATGTAAGGTCTCAATTTATTATATATTGCTAAACAACCCAAATTTTCCTAACATTTTTGGAGTCTTTTTGTGGATTTCCATATTTTTTATAACCGAGTAATCATATTTTATAACATTTCCATCAATATATCTCCCATTTCACACATAAAGTAGCCTCTATAATGAATGATTTTTAATATAAATTTTATAAGATATGTGCCCTCAAATATTTAAATGAATGTCCACATATATTGGACTCAGATTCATTCTCTTCCATCTCATTTTCAACCTTTCATTGAGCTTAATGAAATAAAATCACTTCTTATCTTAGGGGTGGAGTTTCCTTAGCTATAAAATTTCATGAATTCTTTTTTGAAAGGGTAATAAATAATTATCCTATGCATAGAATAGTTGTTAAATAATAGACATTGGATTTGGTTACATTTAACATTTAGTTTTATTTTTTTTGGCTTTCTAGTTGCTTCGTAACTTGAAATGATTATTGATTGTGTCTTGTACTATGTTGTATGATTTTAAAATTTTGATATAATTATAGTGAAGTGTGGTACATGTCTATGAGGATCTTAGGAGTGAGCCTAACTCTGTGTCCCTACTGAAGATTGATAGACATTTAGAAGTTACATAACATCCTAGCCTATAAAACATCATTGTGAAAAAATCCATGGTTTTTATAAAGATGAAACTTTTAAATTTAGTTATAAAGCTATAAAAGATTGGGGGTGAAGGGAAGACTAAGGGAGGAATATGTGTTTGGGCCAAGGAAAAATCAAATTCATGTTTTTTTATCATTTAAAAATTTTATAATAGAAATTTATATGTTTAGCCATTAAAAATATGAAGTTTGAAATTAACTCTATTGGCACAATCATTCACAAAGTTTTTTAAAACCTGAGGGAATTTTTGCCATTTTTTGGTACATTTGTAAAGATGGGATATTATTGTAACCAAAAAATAAATTGTATTGTCAATATTATTGTAAAATCATTCTTATTAGGGGAGGTTTCACCACTTTTTTATAAAAAGATAAAATAAAAAGACTTTTGGATGCATTTTCGGTGGCACCTAACATCCTAAAGTTATTATTTTACAATTGAATATGCATTATTGGTGGTACCCAACATCTTTCTTACTAATACATTTTTATGAATACCTCATATTTCATGGATGCATGTCTATTTGAGATACTCACAAATTCAAATTAAACCATATGAAAATTAAATATGCAATATCTTTTGCTATTGAAAGGCCTTTGGCATGTCCTTTCCAATAATTTTCACCTTTTTCATCATATAAGGACCATTATTTTTCACAATAAAAAGGATGAGGAACTTGGTTTGATTAGGCTTAATGTATCAGATACCCTTCTCTTTCACATTGTTGATGCTGAAACCCCCAAAGAAGCTTGTGATAAGTTTAATACACTATTTTTAAAAGTTAATGAAGTGAAACTAATGTATCTTGATTCAAAACTTTCTTCACTTTTTCCCTTTAAATTTTCCACTAATGAAAAATTTCTAGAAAAATATAAACTCATTAGGTCCTAATTGCATGCTATTGTTAAAGATAAGACTGATAAAGAGGCCATCTTTCTCATTTTGTCTAAGTTTAAGGGTATTTTTAGTGTCTTTGATTCTACTTTTTAATCCACTAAGGATGCCTTCGGTGACTAATTTTAGACTCCCACTTTTTAACTATTATAAAAATGAATTGCATTGGAAAAAACCAAGCTAATGAGTCTTGACTCTCTTCCTAGACCTAGTCACACAATTTTTGATAGATCCTCCAAAGGAAAATACATACAAAATACAAATACTATACCCTTCACTAAACTAGGTAAATCTTCCTCTCAAGCCTCATAATATTTTTAGTATTCTAAACTTATTTATTATAATAATGCCTCTAAGGCTTATAGACTTGTAAAATAGTGTAAAAAGAAGAAGACTAATGATCTATGTAACTTTTATGGTGGGGATAATCATTTTGAGTCTATAGGTTTCAAAAAGAATAAGCCTTTTAACCCACTGTTAAGTAACACAAGATTTATGTTCCTGCTCCATATTTAACACCTTCAATAGGCAAAGGAAAGAATTCACTACTAGGGCATTCACTACATCACTAGATAATAGGATTTTATGACTATGGGACTTCTCATCACCTTACACATTCTTGGGACATTATTTCTTCTTTCTCAAAATGTAACACTTCCTATATTGAAGTGGGTAAATTCTATATAGTTGATATCTTGGATTTTGATACTATTCAAATGTAGGATGGTTATATCAATAATGTGTTGTATGTTCCCCAATCTTACATAATTTGTTTCGATGTATAAAATTTGTAACTCAAGAACTAGAAATACCATGGAGTTTACTCCAAAACAAGTTGTAATCTAAGAATTATCAGATTGATAGGATATAGTTTATATAGGTGATATAGATCATGGTTTATATCTCTATAATTTTAAGAGATTTCAACCTTGTACTAAATCTTATTTAATTGATGATATCAATACACTTAGTAAATTATAGCATGAACATTTTAGGTATATTAGTTATGTATAGATATAATAGATGAGTACACATAATTTGGTGATTGGCCTTCCTAAGGTATCATACATCGATGGTGTTTATCCTATTTATATGATCAATAAACAACATGGAAACTATTTTCTAAATCATAAAACATATTAAGATAAAATCCCTCTCAAGAAAATGCATACATCTCATGATATTTCCCACTCACTCCTTATCTAGAGGTAGATATGTACTCACCTTCATCGATGATTATTCTATAATCATCTTGGGTGTATTTCCTCATATAAAAGAGTGAATTAATTGATAAATTTGAATCCCTTAAGACTTTTATAGAGAAGCAACCATCTCTTCCACTAAAATAACTTCTTAAATAAAATGGATGGGAGTATGTATCTAATGAATAGTGCATGGATTATTCCATCAGTTCAGAGTTCCCTACACCCCTCAATAGAAATTTATTTTAGAGTGGAATAATTGAATTCTAAAGTAGATGGAAAAATGTATGATTAACTATAGGTATATGGATCCCTAAAACTTGACAGAAGATATAAATCATGCCAATTATATTTATAACTACATTCTAAACAAGTAAGTGTAGAATAAAACTCTTGAAGGAGCTTGGATTATGACCAACCCCAATGTATCTAGATTTCATGTATTTAGCAGTATTAATTAGGAATTTGTTATTGATAGTAAATGAAATGATATGGGGGAAAGTATAATAACACTTATATTTATCGGCTATTATGATGATATAAAATCCTATTGGTTAATTTACCTCATCACTCATGATGTGTTTTTCAGATTGGATGTCAAATTTGATTAGAGTATTATTCTAATAGAACCCTCATTGATTTATTTTCCCTCTAAAATTACTCATTCTACTTTAAATTTATTTATTTTAAATAGTGATGATGATCATAATGTACCACCTACTTCTTGGTCCATGCCAAAATTGTCTATGTCTACTCTTGAGAACACTAGTTATTTAGTGAGTGATATTTGTATTCCTCAACAAACTTTATCATAAACATATGACGTTTCCCAATTGATTCATGCCATATAAAATGATCTAATATAGTTTTTGAAATCATATATCAAACCAGAGTGGGATGTTGAAATGTAGGATGAGTATTCTTCTATCATGAAGAATCACACACAATATCTAGTGTCATTCCTAGGGGAAAGAAGCTTATACATTGTAAATGAGTCTATAAGACCCAATACATAATAGATGGTTTAATAGATAAGTGCAAAGTATACTTCATTGAAAATGTATTTTTACATTTTGAAGGGATAGGTGACTTTTAGATCTTCACTCCCATTGTTAATATGGATTTAGTTGGGTTCTATTTTCCCTTACTACAATACACCATTGGTCAGTTTACTAGATGGATGTGAAGAGTGCCTTATTATATGATGATATATATAAGGAGATATACATGGAATAACCTCCATGTTTTGTTCAAAAATATTCACTAGTATGTAGACTCTATCATTATCTTTATGGACTCAAGAAAGTTTTGTGTGCTTGGTTCAAGAAGATGTATTCTTTTCTACTCACTTTTAGTTTCTCTTATTTTCATTGTAACCTAAATGTATATATCTAAAGGCATAAGGGTCACATTATAATAATTGTTCTATATGCAGATGATCTTATTCTAATAGGAATTTCTAACCCCATGATTGAGGATGTTAATTTTAAATTTATGAGACAATTTGATATGATAGACTTTGGACTTATGCACTATTTACATAGACTAGATATTCATCCATCATCTAATGGGATTTATCTTGGACATCAGATGTGATGCATGCCACCTATTTCCTTCATTAGTTTGATATGGATGATTGTAAGCTATCCCCTACTCAATTTCAATTAGGTGTTATTAACTATAAAATGTAGGACTTTTACAATTAATCCCACCTTGTATAGAAAACTAGTATGTAGTCCCTTATACCTGAATCAAATTTGCCCTAACATCACCTTTTATCTTAACTTTATCTCTCATTTCTCACAAGAACCCCATGAGATTCATTATAAATTAACTATACTTATTTTACATTACATTTAGGGCACTACACACTTCATTTAGTACACACCATAGGGCGATTCACATATTATTAGTTACATTAACTTATATTTCGTAGGAGATATTGATACCCATAAATCCACTTATGGTTTTGTATAAAATATTGGTTTGGGTCTAGTTAAATGGGAATATAAGATTAAAACAACCATTGCCTTGTCATCTATTAAAGTTAAATACTGAAGAGTTGTCAATGGTAGTTAGGGGGCCCTATGGATTTGAAATTTTTTAGATGAGTTCAATTTTTCATAGCATAACCATACTACACTTTGGTGTTACAAACAAAGTGATATTATTATTTCTCATAGTCTTATTAAACACCAATGTATAAAACAAAATGATAACATATGTAATTCATTTTATATATTATTCAATATGGAAAAATTTATTTTGAGTTCATTCCTACAACTAAACTTGAGTTGTCGACATCTTCACCAAACCCTTAGATTTACCTCTTTATCTTTAATTTTGAGCATTAATTTAGGTAAAGTAAGTTTTATTTGGGGGGAATTATGGTGAATTCATTCCTTCCTTATTCTTTCTTATAATTATTCTAGTTGTGCATGGCTACCTAACACGACCTAGTAGTTGGGACCCATATTTTGTTCCACCCTAATTATTCACTTAAGGGAGGTTATTCTAAGATATAATTATAAAGTAATTATAAATTATAAATTAATATTGTCTACAAAAAATAAATAAGTTTAGTTATTACTTGTGTGACACTTGTCACAAGCCAAAAGTAGAATATTCTAAGTGATAATGCTTAGCACTTGTATGTCCTAGAGTTAGAAATATCTAAGTGTGGCACTTGTCATGGGGTATTTATATGGATAAGTAGGGATATAATTCTCTATATTCTTATCTCTCTCATATTTAAGGATAAAGAGTGTATTCATTATATTGAATATTAAAGAGAGAACTTGTATAATCATTTTTTAGCAATAATAATCATTAATCCCCTTGTCTAATTTGAGTGTTTTTCTTAGCCACTAGAGTTATTTTGCTTGGTGGTGGTCCTAAAGATAGATCATATTACCATTGATTTATCTTTTAAAAAACTAAGTTTATTTGTAAGGATTTAGTAGACAAAGTTGGGTTTAATACTTACAATCATCCAAGTCCATATTATTTAGGCTCATTGAAGAAAGGTGTATACATCAAGGTGACTAATAATTTTAAATTTAAGTTTGTTATTAATGAACATTTAATTGATGAAGTTAAATTAGATGTTATTCCTCTTTATGTGTATGGTGTAGTGTTTGGGAGACCTTAGTTGTATATCCAAGATGCTATCTTCATGATGAGAGTTAACTAATACTATTTGGTAAAAGATGAAAAGAGATATATCACTTCAACATACAAAGGTGATTAAAAAATATCTTTGATAATTTCCTATAAATCTAAAAAAACTTATTAATGTTATTGGGAATTTTTATTTTCTTATTTTGAGATATATTCAAGATGAATAATTGGCTACACATAAGAATTCTTGTAGCATTTTTAACAAAAATGAGTCTAAGAATATGGAAGAGTTGGTTCAATATTTTAAGGATGTTTTCCATGAGCCTATGGGGTTACCACCAATTAGGCCTATTTAACATGAAATTCCTTTACTACCTGATACTTCGATTCTAAATATTTGGTTATATAGCTAGTCCATGAAGGATTCCCAAGAGGTAAAATAACAATTACATTATTTGATTAGTCAAGGTGTAATATGTCATAGTGCTTATTCATGTGGTTTCCTATTATTTTAGTATCTATTCAATATGGTTCATGGATAATTTAGTTTGATTATAAGGAAATTAAAAATATAACCATTAAGAATAGGTACCCTCTTCCATGGATTGATTATCTTATTGATCAACTTAAGCATGTCAAGTATTTCACTAAGATTGATTTGAAATAGAGGTATCACCAAACGTTGATTAAGGAAGAGGAATTTTCAAAAACAAAATTGAAAAGAATAAAAGGGTTGTATGATTGGTTGGACCTACCTTTCAAGATATGTTATGCACTAGCTACCTTCATATGGTTGATGAAAGAGTTAATGCATCTATTTATTGATTCTTTTTTCATTGTATATTCAATTGATATTATTTTTTTATAATATCTTTTGATGAGCATATCAATCATTGAAAACAAGTTTATTAAGTTTTTAAGGATAAAAAGTTAGTGTTGAATGAGAAGAAATGTGAGTTTTCTTATAAATCACTTTTATTCATGGGGCATATGTTTGTATATGGTGAAATGAGTATTAATTCGAATAAGGCAGGGGTCATCATGAATTGCCAAAGCATTCAACTGTGACCAAGTCAAATATATTTTTAGGTGTAGTTCAACATTTGAGAAAGTTTTTAGGAACTTATATTTCATATCCACATCAATGCACATCATTATAGTAGGTGGTAAGACTTTTACTTAGGGTAAAAAATAAAGTGCATTTGATATGTTCAAATGTAAGATTATCCATGGTCCAATTTTATATTTACCTAACTCATAGCTTACCTTTGAGGTAAAAATGGATGCTAGTGATTATGCTATGAGGGGTTTCCTAATTCAAGGAGGTAAAGAGGTATGTTAAAATTTAAAGCTATTTCATGGTGAAAATTTTAATTATCATACATACAATAAATAACTATATGATCTTGTTTAATAGGTAATAAATGGAAGAACTATTCATGGGTAAGGAAATTATTATCCATATAAATCATCAACCTCTAAAATATTTATTAGCTCAAACTAAACATTATCGACCTAGACACTATAAGAACATGGTATTTTTTTAATAATTTCATTTGGTAATAAAAAATAAGAAAGGTGTGACTAAAAATATAGTGGATATGTTATCTAAACCTCATTTTATTTTAGTCATGAGAACCATAACTCTTCTTGAGTATTTTATGTGTCAGTCCTATGTATAAGGATATGAGCATTGTGCATAAGCCATTTATTTAAGTAGATAAGTCCCAAAGTTCAAGTTTTAAGCCTGAAGAGAATGATTATCTTCAATATGGATTGATTTATATGTTGGGTAAGTTGTGTGTGCTTAAGGAGAAAATATTTTAGCTAATGAGGGAAACACATACCTCACAATTTGTATGGCATTTGAGCGTTATAAAGACTATTTCAATTTTTTTGAGTTATGATCCTAAGCCTAATATGCAAGTAGATGTTACCAAGTTCATAAAAATATGTTTCTTATTTAGTAAAATCAAGTTTAGTAATAGGAATTTGGGTTTGTATATGCCATTAGTGGTTCCTTCTAGACCATCATAAAGTATTTCCATGGATTATTTAAGTGGTGCACTTATGTCAAGGAAGGGGTATGACCATATATTTGTGTTTCTGGGATATTTTAGTAATATTTTATTCTTATTCCTTGTAAGAAGACCCTCAAAGTTAGTGATGTATCTAAGTAAAATTCCTAATGTGTGGGTTAATTTTGGTTTTCCTAGTTTTATTATTTCAAATCAAGATAAAGGTATCTTTGGAATTTTTGGGCCACATTATGTGAGAATATGGATAAAAAGTTGAAAACTTCTACCAAATTTTACCCAAAACCCAATTTTAAAATCAAGGTTGTGAACATAACATTGATACATCTATTGAGAGGGTACAATAGGAAGAATCGTAAGCCTTGGGATGAAAATATGGTGTATATTCATCATTCCAACAATAAAGTAGTTAATTATTATACTAGTAAAATTTCTTTTAAAAATTATTGGCTACTTGCCTCCATGTGAATTTTATTTTATTTAAAGAGGACCATATAAAGACAATGGTAAAGTGCATCTAGAGGTCCACAAAGCTGAAATATGCACTAATAAGATTCAAAAATTTCAACTCCAAGTGTAAGAAAAGTTAAAGGAGTCACAATCCAAGTAAAAAGTAAGACATGATCAATATAAGACCAAGCATAGTTTATTTATTTGAGATGAGATATGGTTGTGCTTGATAGATAAACTCTAAAAGTTAAGTATAATAAGCTTAAGCCTTTTAGGTTTGGTGTATTTGAAATTCTGGAACAAGTGGGAAAAAATTATTTTAGACTTGATGTTTCTCCTTATATGAAGATCTATTCAGTTGTCAATGTTGTTAAATTACATATTTTTTATCTTTATATACTATATAAGGAATATGAAAGGTTGTTTATACCTTAAATTAACTACCTCGCTATGAATAGTCAATTATAATTGGATGAGGATGTTATATTGTAAAATAAGGAAAGGAAAACACAAAAGAGGAATGAAATAACATTGGATTTTTGGGAAAAAGGGTTAGCTTCTCGAAAAGGTCAAATTATATCACAAATAATATGTGAGGAAGAATTTTTCTCACTAACTAAATTGCTAAATCTTTTAGGAACTTAAAAGCCACAAACTAGGGAGGTATGATCTAAATTCGGATCCTAATGTACTAATCATGTATATTATATGTTTCCACTATTCCAAATTACATGTAGTTCATGATCGTAAGATAATATTACAAGACATTCAATATTCAAAACATTAAATAAGATATGTTATAGTGATAGGTTTAATGTGTGGGTGATTCAAACATCATCATAGTGATGAAGTAAATGAGTTTTAGCTCTTGAAATGGAGGGATTTATCATAGATAGGAGACCATATCTATTTTCAAGGTGGTGGTTATGCAACTGATATGAATGTTATAAGTGGATATTTAATAATTCCTTAGTGATTAGGTAATTTACTTGATGGTTTTTAAGCTATCAATCAACATATAGCTGCACTTTCATCATGAGACAAAACATGAGAATGCAAATGGTTGTAAACATTTACAATTTTTAATGATGGTTTTTAAAAATGTTCTTATCAAAATCCAAAGTTGAGAGAGAATAAATAGAGGTCATGTACCTGATATAGGACATCAAAATAATGTAGTGAGAAGTCTTGAAGTTGGATTCACATTGTAAGTTGTAAGTTGTAAGTTTGAGTCTTTGTTCTTATTTTCTCATTGTTTCCTAGTTGTATATGGCTAGGTTAATTATTGGAGTTCATATAATTGTTTGATAATTAAAAATTATTCTCGTGTGAAAATTTAAAGATATATTAGTAGTGGTTATTCTATCCATGAAGGCCATGTTTTTAGTACCTTTTAAATTTATTGCATTAAATAGTGAAAGGGGAATGAAATGGCCTCACCCATTTGAGTTTTTCCCACAAATTATCTCTCTAGAATAAATATTGAGTCCATTTATTTATTTTATTATTATTATTATTATTATTATTATTTATTTTGTTCATGTGAATTATGTTTTACATTTCATTTCATGTACTTTTTCATCTTTATTTTATCATTCTAAATAGCCTAGAATAACCTTATTCTTGACATTATTGAGCATATAATCTATGTTGGTGAAGCTTGGTGTGGAATATACACCTAGTTTATCGATCATATTGACACCTATTTTTTTAATATTTTTTTTGACAAATATTCATCCCTGATCCATTATCTATCAACGCACATCTGACTATTCTATGTTTCATTTGTAGTTGAATGAACAATGGAAGATTTTTATTTATTATGTGTTTGAAAAGTAAGTATTCCTTTTTGAATAAATGAAATATTTTTTATCCTATAATTTATTCATAATGGAGGAAATTTATGTTGATTTTGTATCAATTTGAAGAGGTGTGTCACATAATTCCTCATATAATATTTCCTTGTAAACAATCAATCTCTTTAGCAATTATATTATATAAATATTAGTATGAGTATTTTTTAGTTAATTATTTCTATCAGAGCATTTGGTTTGATTGGATTTACTCATGGGAGATACATGTGTATGAGGAGGAACATGTTGACTGCCTCCATTCTACCATGCATGGTAGGTCACCCTACCTCTTCTAGTAGTGACAGTGTGGACTAGAAATTTCAATATCAACCATGGGTGAATAATAGAGGTGGGATGGTAACTAGGACAACCTTGAAGTCCAGGGGGGAAGAGGATAAAAAATAATCATTCATTCCCTTTTACATCTAGTGGTAACATAAAGCAACTCAAATTGAATATTAAATTAATATGAATTAAGGAAGGTTAAATATTTTTCAATATTAATTTCAATGTTATATTATACAAATATTTAATCCATGATATTACATATTTGTTAGATTTTCTACGTAGTAAAGGAAAATAAGATGTAATGATCACAATCATATATTATGTTATGAAATAAAAATTATGTACATATGTTATAGACATGCATAATGATGATGGTTTTTGTGTCATGTGTATTTGATCAACTAAGTCAAGGTGATGTCATATCAATCTAAGGTTAGTGTCCAACAAAAATCCATAATAAGGTATGAAAGATAGTGACTAACAATTGTTTTTTTGAGGGGAGTTGTAGATCATTTACTTATAAATATCTAATTTAATTGCTTGAATTGAAAACTATTGTATTGCTTGTAAAATTAAAAAATATTTGTTGAATTGGAATGCTTGGAAGGGAAACACACTTTAATAGAATGGAAAATGCTTTCGAAGAAACATATTGTTTTTAATTGAAATTGATCTTTGAAGGAAACATAGAATTATTATACATTATGGAAATTGGAATTGATTTGAAAGAGAATGCTGTGAAAATTCAAAGAACCAAATTGAAACACACATGCATTAAACACACATGGAGACTTACGAGTTAGAATTTGTAACATGACACTTTTCATAAAGGAATGTAAGATAATAAAACATAATAAAATAAACATATAAGTACCACAAATGATCTTGGTTTCCTAGTTGAGTGGGCCCTTTATCTCCCTTAGAATAAGATTAAATCACATTAGACTTGTATAAGTACTATGAGATCAATTATTAATTAATTATGAAAATGCTTACAATGTTGTAAAATTTTAGTTATATGATTTAATCATTTATTCAATATGCATTCCCTCTATTCTATTCTCTACTACTTATATTAATAAGAAGATGTCGATTATATGTGACAATGCTTTTACAATAGCTGATCAAAATAGACTAAATTCATAATAAGGCCATAACTAACTATGATCTTGTTTATTGAAAACAAAAAGATAACAATATCCTTTCCATGTTTTAAGGGACAAATTAGTAAAAGAGTGTTAACATAGATTCTCATGTGTTATATTTGGTTACTACTAGATACAACAAATTATTAAAGTTGAAACCATATCTATTCTATCAATAAATCTCATTATAGTGCTTACATTTTATTTTACCAAAACTACTATAAATAGACATACTACTTTTGGAAAGTTTATACATGAACTCTAGAAATGTTCCAAAAATGAATTAGGATGCTTTTAATTAAATAGAAATAGTTTTGAAAAAAAATCAAAGTCTTAATTTTTATTTTTTTTGGGCTCTTGGAAGCATTAAGAACCATTCTAAGTATCTCTAGACTCAGTTTGGGCACCTTTAGAGCTAAACTAGTGATCACTAGAGCTATATTAATGGACTCTAGATCTAACTTGGTGATCTCCGAAGGTAGGCTAGAGATCACTAAAGCTATTATGAGATCATATTATACATTATTCTTATTTTCCAAAACACATTATTTTCTTATAGTACATATGGATGACTTATATACACAAAATTGATGACTTTTCATGGAAAAGGTTAGAACAAAATGGTTTAAATATGCAACATTAACTTGCATAGAATAATCAAGGAAAAGTACTCATTTTATACTTTAAATTAGTAATGAGTTATATAATGCACATATAAATCCACTTAAAGGTAAGGTTATTTAGTAAAATGAGGTCATTACTTGGATATAATGAACCATTTATATGTTTATCATTTCCCCTACAGTTTACTTCTTTCAAGTCCTTTATTAAGTGAGGTCTTCGTTGTTCATTTTTAAGCACTATATCCCTCAATTTTTCATTTAAGTCATGGGAATCATAGCATGCATCCCAATTTAATTTTTTTAGACTAATATAAACTTTATATTATTTGACTTAGACCCTCCATTTCTTAAATTAATCAAGCCTTTGAAGTGATGTTTTCTGCCATGGGGACATAGGGATGAATATGAGTAGAGGTTTATATTTGATTCCAATCCACTCCTATCCACACACACACACACACACACACACACACACACACACACACACACACACACACACACACACACACACACACACACACACACACACACACACACATATATATATATATATATATCCAAACTTATATATCATCTCTATAATTACTTGAGTCTATTTAAGGAACTGTTTGTGATTATTGGGAGAAATGACCTCCTTTATTTTCAATGTGTCCCACCTCTTCTCACATGAAACAAAATATGTTGTGAAATTGTCTTGAGCATACTTCTCAAAATATAAAATTAATTTTACCATAATATTTTCATGTTTCTCCCTAATCCTTGGATTATAAATAATGTTTCATATTTTTTTATTTGTTTATCTGCATTATAGAATTCAAGCCTCATGTATAGTCCAATAGTTTTCAAATATTCAAGATATTCATCTATAATTTCACTACACAAAATCTAGTTTTGAAATTTATATGTGAAATCATTGATCCATATTACTCCTAAAAATAGGTTAATTAGGAAGGATTACATGTGTCCTAGGAGACAGTTACATAAATATAACTCACACAAAATATTTTGTTGCTTTACGGTAATAGTGTGATAGGCTTTCATAAACTCATTATAATCTTCTAGGTCATAGGGGAGACTATTATAAATTATATTTTTCACCCACTTTATGTTATAATAGTATGAGCTGTAGTGCATGGGAAATCTAATAACAAAATGGGATCATCTCCAATCTGTGGGACCTTGGAAAATTGATGTGAACCTCTAGAGAAGGTCAACTTCCTTTCACTAAGCATAGTGAAATTGATGTATGACTAGATCACTTCAAGCTACAAAGTTTTAAGTGATATTTATCCTAATATGAGGAAAATATGTATAAAGAGTTTTTAAAACTATAAAATGGTGATGCACCAGAGGTTTCTAGTGGAAATTAATGCTTGCTTTGATTGAACACAATTGAACAATAATATATTGAAATCTCTTTAAGCACAATCTTACACAAATATCAAATCAAAGGAAATATTGGGTATTTAATCAAACAAGGAGCAAATTTCTTGATTTTAATCAATAATATTTCAAAAGTTCAAGATAAATACCAAAATTGATTCTTATATAAATATAATAAGACTTAGATCATTCATAAATCTAATAAAATATATACATACACAAAGATAACACAAAAGAAGGAAGACAAAACTTTAATTTATTAGTATTCTTCAAGTTATACCATGTAGATAAATTCCTCAAAGCCATAAAAATTTTCTATCAATAAAAAGATCCATGGGCTATGTAGGAAACCCATATTTATACAAAATATTATTCTCTTGAGAGAGAAGAACAAAATTCTTACATTCAGTTCTGGAGCAAGAAATCATATAAAATCCATAAAAATATCATCATTCCTAACATGAAAAGGCATTTTTGATAGGAGGAGAATAAATCTACAATGGCTGGGTGATTCACCACGTGTTGAAAAAAGAGAAATATATGTTGGAGTCTTTTAGTTAAACCATTTCTCCTTGAAAAATGTTGAATAAATATCTCCCAATAAATGGGGTGCCAAAATGAGCCATGACTTGGTCAAAAATTAAATGATTTCTAATATTTGGATATTTTAAAACTAAACTTACAAAACCTAACTTGAAATTTACAATTAAGACTTTCACAACTTTTAAGTCATTCAACTTGACAAAAAAGGAAAGTGCAAATTACAATGTGAGATTTTATAACAAAACCATTCAACTTTTCAAGAGGAAAAGTGTGAAATACTAATTGCACTTTTCAAACTAAAGCTTGATAGAAAGATAATTGAAAATTACAAGTAGCTCTTTTCAACTAAAAGTTAAGAGTTGTTAAAATGATAGTTACAACTTACAACTTGCAACTTTATAATACATATTAAAAAATTATAGTTTATAGAATGTTTTTTTCAAATAATTAAATAATCATTCTAAAATAATGAATTCTAAATATTCCTTGTATTTTTTTAATTTTATTTTATTGAAATAAGAATCAAATTGTTAAATATCTTTTGAAGGTGCTCTTCATCAGGACCAAATGTGTAAAGATTATTGACATCACATTCTTCAGTTACCTCAGATAGTTCTCTAAAAGAGGCTTTGTAGACTTCAATATATTTACCCATATGTGTTGTAAGTAGATACTAAGAGTGGGAGGGGTGAATCAGTATACAATAATGCACATTCACTTTCAAAAACATTCCATCATTCATCAATTTGATCTATCAATATAAACATGAAAGCATATACATCCAAAGCATGAACAAGAGAACACATCACATCAACATAACATCTATGTGGGAAAACATATTTGGGGATAAAACCCACTAAACCTTATAAGATAGACTATAGTCCTATAATGACAAGATCTAATTTAGATCATCTATAGTTAATAAAAGAACTATGATCCCTTATTTTAGTGAGGCTCAATCCCATAAAGAGATAGCACACCTATCTAACTGAGATTACAAAACAGCTAAACCTTTATCAAGTTTCAACCTAAAAGGAGGCTACAACACCTATGAACACATTTACCTTTCAACTGATGTCTTCAAAACTTGATGATGGACCTCTGATTATCACTCTTCACCTTCACTCACATTCAATCTACAAGAGCACTATTCTACCAACAAAATTATGACCTACAAGTCATACAAATAATCCTAAATATATTTTCATATTCAACTCATCTACTAGATAGACACAACCTTCATCTTGTTTTCACTCACCATACACACTTTCTCAAATAGCCTCTTGAGCATACTCACTCATTCTACCTCTACTAGGCTTATTAGGTCCAAATACTTATGTGATTATATTCAACACCTTACTTATACAAGCATGTTTGATCCTCTTCACTCTTTCTTGGTCCTCACTGACCTGCACCTTCTCTTTCAAAGGTTCTCTCCTTTACTTTACTCCACACTAACTCCACTAGATCTAATAGGCCAAATAGACCTTGTATTTATACATTTATCTTGGTATAACCCATCTTAGTCAGCCAAGATACTTACCATACTTGTTATAAATTTGAAATAGGTCCTCATACATTATATGTAAGAACCAAATACTCCATATTTTTTCCAATTCTTCATTATCCCCAAACCACCAATAGGTCTTGGTGAGACCTAAAGTAATTAGGTCTTCATACTCACATGTTACATGTGAGACTACTAGGAACACCTTCATATTCTACCAATTCTTATAATATATCAAACATATATAAAATATACCCTTGATCACTCCAAAAAGGTTCCATGCCATCTATAACACCAACTCCACACTTGGACCTACCAATTAGATCTCCTCACTCTTCAGGTCTTCATACACAGAAAACACAGTCTCAAACTTCTAGACCAACTAATTATATATTTCACATATACATATGCCTATATCACATGGGTTAACCCATTAGGACTCAATTTATACCTACATGTGCTTTAGACACATTGACACAAGTTTTAGGTACTCAAAACAAGATACACAAAATGACCACTCAAACTAGTCATATACAATAAAAATATAGTCAAGATATTTTGACTTTACATATATGATAAAGGACATATCATGATAAATAATTAATTATAATAATACTTAGAGACTTATATAACATTTCATTATCATTTACTTCTTCAACTCTACTCGTAACATCTTTAACTTACCTTTTTAAGATGCTTACTTAAATTACTAGTGCATTCAACAAACAAAATCAACTTATATGTATTTTTTATACATAATATAAATTAGTTAAACATTAAAATACCATAAAAATCATCCAAAAATATTCCATAGTAATTTACAATATCTAGGACATCATGAGATATTCATATATCATCAAAATGAGCTCAAATATCCTTCTCAGGTCACTTACAGAACATAGTCAAATACATAGTCAAATTTAGAGATCAACAAATTTGATTGTATTAAAAATTAGACCTTAAAATTCATATTTATAGATGAATCTTTGAATCCTCTACATATTCAATTTTTACACCATTAGAAAATTCATCCTAGATCAAAAGATATGGCTAAAAAATAGACCACTGGTTTTTTCTTTGTTAAATTCAAATATTCAAATACAAATGATCATAGTTAAAATTCAAACACTATGCTCACATATCATGTCCTCAATAGTTAGATAAAGCACACACAATCAATATTATATTAACTTTACCTTTACCTTTTAATGTTCATCATTAGATCTTCATCTTGACTATTTGACTTAATGCGCTCCATCAATCTCTTGTATGTAGTTCAGTCTTTATCTCTGATTGATGTTAAACATATAACACTTATCCTCATATATATATTTATAAATATCTTGTAATGAACATGATACATTTATCCTTTTTTAAGGAACTTTAACTTTACTCATTTTAAGCATCGAACACTTTGACCCATTGCATTTAAAGTGCACTATTGATATCTATTTGTATGATCACCCGCTCACTGTTGATCCTTAGAAGAAGTTTAATATTTATCTCTACTAAGCATTAAACATTGAACACTTCACACCATCTCAATACTTCCTAACTTCTTGGAGGAATTTTATCCATCGATGTTGATCAAACTTTAACTTGTGATAAAATTACTAAGTATGGGAACCATTGCAATCTATCTGTAAGGTCAATCTTGCACCTCTATATCTTTTGCTTTGCTCACTCGCATGTTCTCAAATTTGGACCATATAATCACGTAACATATGAGAATACAAAAATGTATCAAAATTTTCTTAAAACATTTATATGACTTAGATATAACACCATTAATTTGTTCACTTAGATTTTTCTATTCACAGAGCCAACTATGTCAAGAATTACGTGAAAGGCCAACTTTGCACATACATATATTTTGACGTGCTTTGACACATAGTCTAAAATTTAGTAAAAACAAACTAGGAAAAAACTAAAAAAAACCATATGATTACCTTATCCTAAAAAATCCACATGTGTAATATATTCCATCACCAAACTACTTACATGGTTCTCTCTTACCTCATGCAAACTTGGCAAAGTATGGGTAAACATCGTTAAATTGCCTAGGAGCCCAAAATGTATAGATGAGTAAAATGATAAACTAGGTGAATTAAAATAATGTAAACAAGATATCCAATAATCCTTGAACACTTATATTATCCCTTTCACATGTTCAATACTTCAGACTCATCCCTAAACATCTCAAACTATGCCAAAACTAAAGATCAATGAAGCATCTTTCAAGCATATTAAGACAAGCACATTGCACACTTTATCATTATCACATAGACTATATATGTAATTAATACACTCACTTATAAAAATCTATTACATCATCATTTAAAACTCTCTAATGATATCCCTCTTTGTCATTTATGTCAATAACTATCATATATAACAATATATAGCTCACCTTTCTTCTCTCTCTTCAAACACTCTCACAATAGGAACATTCTCCCCCATTGACATAATGAAAAAATGGGAATCAACTGATCCTAAGGACCTAAAATGACTACCAATAATAGAAGACCATCTTGGAAATATGATACAATCTCCCCCTTACCTTGAGCCTACCTCTTCTTGCCTTAACAACTTCCTCTTGCTCCATGCCAACACTCTCTTTAGCCAAGCACTGTAACAAATGAAGAAATAACACAAAACCATTTAAATATGATGGAACTCATTAAGAAACATCTGAAGATGATGCACCCTAAGATATTTGAGTCATTTCATCTCTTGAACATATTTAGATCTCTATACACCATAAATAATCACCACACATGGTTACTAGCCTTCTCTTGTAAGCCACCTCAATAACCATAAACAAAACTTCATGTTAGTCACCAAATAGGAAACGTGAACTAAACCAAGTTGAGAACTCATGTTGAAATACTCACACCTTACTCTTTTAGATAATTTGATGAAAAGACACTCTTATTCACACTATGCATATCTAGCCTCCTTATAGCCCTACCTAAAACTTGAGAGCTCACAATTTTTAGTAGACATATTTTCAAGCCCCGAAAATTCATATATTCTTTATCAAATTAAACTACTTAATCCTCTAATTCTATGACCTGACAAATTAAAAAATCACCCCTAACTTCATGCTTCATCAGGGACATGACATATTCAACAAGTCTTTAAATACTATCCAATCATAATCATTACTCATATAGAGACACCTCATCTTCCAAAAAATATGAACTTCCATGGCATACACAATTTATCAACAAGAATTTAATAGGCTTAGAAATATCTATAACATAAGCCTAGAAGAAAACCCTTCAACTTATAGGCTCACTTGGCATCTACCACAAAGTGAAATCTAGATAGATATATGAAACTCACCTTTATACTAGAGCATCCAAACCATGATCAAAATTATAACTCCTCTTAAAGTTAAGACCAATGAGATTATTAAAAAACTTATTTTCTCCAACAAAAGATATATATTATAAAAATACATAAACATACCTTATTTTCATACCTTCTCATCAGATAATATCTAACAACCACCAAGGTTTCTCTCACTGATAAGTGTTTCTTTGAAGCCTAGAGATAGACACCCCTTTAAAATAGTGAGACTAAAAGTCCCAAAACATAGGAGACTCCCATATATCCATATCTTTTTGTGACTTGTAGTCCTGCCTCATCATCTAATTGATTTTGAATGGATGCTTAACTTCATTTTTTACTTCAAATTTGTCAATAAATGTTGACAACATAAACTCTTAACTTTCCTTTATTTCTAATTCTTTTTACACCTTGTCAAAAAATCCATCAAGACTCTTAGACTCAATATGGTTAGTCTCATTAGTCTTTACTACCTCAGGTCTCCATACCATAGTTTGACTTTTCCTATTTTCTGTAGCCATCTTACCCACTTGAACCTTGCACTTATCTTGGTTTGTTACATAGCCTTATAGAGCAACTTTATTATCAACCTTATGAATAGAATAATTAGAAATGATTACCTTTGGTTTTCATACCTAATTTTATTCTTTCTTAAACCTTATAGGATATCTATATCCTTTGACATACCTTGAAGACCTCTTAGCACTATTTGAATAGAATCTAGAAATATGTCCACTCTTATGACAACTAAAACAAATAACATCATTCATACCTTTTGATAGATTTGAACTATGATCAATATTTGGCTAAAAAATCCTTCTATCATAGCTCCATAAATTTCCATACTTGACTGACCTCATTCTATAGTCCTTAGCTCTATGACCATACTTATTACAAGTATAACAATGACCATGAAATAAAATATCATACCTTGAAGCATTTGGTTGTCTAATAAAACTTATTGTATTGCTTTCAAATCTTGAATTCTACTTGACTTTCTCAAACTTCTCATGCTCCTTTCTTAGTTTTTTTAAATTATCTATGAGTTATTCATGATCATTCTTTAACAAATTATCTCAATTTTCACCTCATAAAGCTCACCTTGCTTTGAACTATTTTCTTATTCTAAATGAGTCTTAATATGTCTACATTCTTCTTCTCTTGTATTCAGATTTGTATTAGCTACCCTTAACTGATCCTTGAGATTGCTGATCTATTTTTCATCTTCTTTGATGCATTCTGATTCCTTTTGTTCTTTTTCAGGGTTTCCAATATTTATTGTCATTTTCATACTTATATTTCAAGGAAACTAAATCATTCTTCATTTAAACATATTCATCTCCTTTAACTCTCATGCTTGAAAATGTATCCTCTAAATGAATTCTAAGAACATTGATAGCCTCTTTATCCCTCTTAATGTCTTTAACCAAGTCATCCTTCATTCTACATGTTTACTCTTTAATATAGCTAATATGTTATTCAAGAATTTTGACCATTGATCTCATTTTAAGATTTTCTTTCTTCAACTGCTCAGCCATCTTGTGCTACTTAGGATCTCCTTCAAGCTATTAAGATTACTCCAAAGGACCCACTATGATACCAATTATTTTAAATAACTATTAAGAGGGGGGAGTAAATCAATATACAAAAATGCACATTCACTTTCAAAACCATTCCATCATTTATCAACTTTATCTATCAATATAAACATGAGTTCACATACATCCAAAGCATGAACAAGAGCATACATTACATAGACACAACATATACATGGGAAACCCTCTTGGGGGATGAAACCCACTAAACCCTATAAGATAAACTACAGTCTTATAATGGAAAGATATAATTTAGACCAACTACAACTAATCAAGGAACTATCATCCCTTATTTTAGTGAGATTACAATCCCACAAGGAACTAGCACACTTGTCTGGTTGAGCTACCACAATAACTAGAACTTTATAAAGTTTCACCTTATAATAAGGATATAATCCCCATATATTATAATCTTCCACAATAACACCTATGAACACATACACCTTTGAACTGATGTCTTTAATACTTGATGATGGACCTCTGATTATGACTCTTCACCTTCACTCACACTCAATCTTGAATAAAACTATTCTTCTAACAAAATTATGACCTATACAAAAAATATTTAATCTATTCTACTCTTTAACTCTTCCACTAGGCACACATATCCTTCATCTTGCTTTCAATCACCATACATACTTTCTCAAACATCCTCTTGAGCATACTCACTCATTCTTCTTCTTCTAGGCTTATTAGGTCCAAATACCTATGTGATCATCTTCAACACCTTACTCAGATAAACATGTCTAATCCTCTTCACTCTCTATTGGTCCTCACTGACATATGCCTTTTATTTCAAAGGTTCTCTCCTTCACTTGACTCCACACTAACTCCACTAGAACAAACATGCCAAATAAACCTCGTGTTTATACCATGCTCTTAGTATAACCCATCTTGGTCAGCCAAGATGCTTTCCACATTTTTTCCACATTTTAAAGAGATCCTCATACATTATATGTAAGAACCACATGATCCATAGGTTGGCCAGTGCTTCATTATCCCCAAACCATCATTAGTCTTGGTAAGATTGAAAACAATTAGGCCTTCATACTCACATGTTACATGTGAGAATAATTAGACCAAATTAATATTATACCAATTATTATAACATATAAAAAATATATCTAATATCCACTTAATCAATCCCACAAGGGTCGATGCCACCTAAAACACCAACTCCACACTTGGACCTACCAATTAGATCTCCTTAGTCTTTGAGTCTTCATACATAGTCTCAAACTTCTAGACCATCTACTCAAATATTTCACATATCCATATGATTAGATAAAATGGGTGAACCATTCAAGACCTTATATTTAATCCCATGTGATTTAGACACAACAACACATGTTCTAAGAACTCAAAACAACATACAAAAAAAGACCACTTAGACTAATTATATACAGTCAAAATACAACAAGCTATTTTGAATTTACATATCTGATCAATGGCATATCATGATAACCAATTCCTTATAATAATCCTTATATACTTATATATCATATACATGCTTATTTTCATCTTATACTCTACTCATAACATCTTCAACTTACCTCTGCAAGATGGTTACTCAAACTACTAGTGCATTCAACAAACATAGTCAACTTAGACATCTTTTTTTATACAAAATATTGATCGTTAAAACCTAAAAATACCATAAAAATCATCAAAAATGATTAAAAAATACTTTAAAATATCTATGAAATCATGAGATATTTATATATCATTAAAATGAGATCAAATATCATTCTCAGGTCACTTACATAACATAGTCAAACACATAGTCAATTTTGGAGCTCAATAACTTTGACTATACTAAAAATTAGATGTTAAAATTAATATTTACAAATGATCATTGTAATAATATACATATTCTCTTTTTTCATCATGAGAAAATTCATCCTAGATCAAAAGATATGGCCAAAAAATAGAGCACTAGTTTTTTCTTTGTTAAATTCAAATATTCAAATGCAAATGATCACAGTTAAACTTTGAACACTATGCTCACATCTCATATCTTCACTTCTTATATAAATCATGAACCATTTATATTATTTTAAATAACTCAATATTTAAATTTTAGTGCTCATATTTATATCTTCGTCTTTACTATTTGACTTAATGTCCTTCGTTGATCTCCTGTACATAGCTTGGTCTTTATATCTGCTTGATGTTAAACAATGAACACTTGTCCTCATCCCACTGCTTCTAGATATCTTGGAACAAACATGATCCATTTATCCTTTTTTAAGGAACTCAAAATTTACTTATTTTAATCATCAAACACTTTAACCCATTCATTTTAAAGTGCACCATTGATCTCTATTTATATGATCACCCACTCACTGTTGATCCTTGAAAGAAGCTTAATCTTTATCTTTGTTCAATGTTAAAAATTGAACACTTAGAAACATACAATTTATTCCTAACCTATTGTATCAATGCACTGTATCTATATTTATCAAAATTTAACTTATGTAAAAATGAGTAAATATGGGAACCATTGTAATCTGTCTATAAGGTCAATTTTGCACCTCCATATCTTTTGCTTCACTTACTTGCATGTTCTTAAATTTGGATCATATGATCTCCTCACATAAGATAATATAACCATATATAATAATGATCTTTAAACCTTTTTAGGTTGAGCTATAACACCATTAATCTTCTCACTTAGATTTTTCTATTCACAGAGCCAACTATGTCAAAAATTGCCTGGAAAGCCAACTTTACACATCCATATATTTATATGCGCTTTGGTACATGATCTCATATTTAGCAAAAATAATATAGGAATAAAATTTATTAAACCCATATTATCACCTTATCTTTAAACATTCATACATGTAATATATTACATCACCAAATTGCTTATTTAGTTCTTTTTTACCTCATGCAAATTTGGCTAAGTATGGGAAAACATTGTCAAACTACCTAGGACCCCGAAATGTCTAGATGAGAATAATGATGAATTGGTTTAATTATAATCATTAAAACAAGATATACAATCATCCTTAACCATTGATAATACCCATTTAACATTCTCAATACTTCATACTCATCCCTAAACATCTCAAATCATGTCAAAACTGAAGATCAACCAAGCATCTTTTAAGCATACTAGGACAAGCACATGACACACTTTGTCATTATCACATAGACTATTAATTAATTTCATCCACTGACTTGGAAACCTCCATGACATCATCATGAGATTATTGGCAACTCTCCAACAATATGATCAAGTGTGTTATGGTACTTGATGAACCGATGGATGGAATTGAAAATAAAATTTGTGTCTTGCAATGATTATTTTTTAATTACTATTTGAATTTATTTTAGAACTATTGAATAAGAAGAGGTTTATATTATTAATCCAATAAATCACATGATAATTTAAAAATTTAATCCTTAATTTCATATATTGCATTTTTGGCCTTGTCATATGTGCTCTTATCCTTATCAATATTTTCACTTAGCATTTTGATTCTAAATTTATTTACTCTTTCTCGATCATCATGTTCTAAAGGATTCTTGACTATATTATTAGACATAAGGGTGTCAATTTCAATCAGGTCAATGGCCTAAAATTTGGGAAAGTAAAGGTTCAACCTTTCAACCTCTTTTTCATATTTACTTATCTTTACCTTTAGAGTGCAAGAACATCCTTTAGAGTCTTATAGTAGTCCATGTCTAGTCCAATTACTCTGTTCCCTTTTATGATTAGTCCCTTAGCCCAATATTTGATAGCTCTTCCCATGGTAACAATATCTATCATTGGTTTAAATTTTTATTTTTTTATGGAATTGAGACAAATATTAGGTTGGTTGGGTAGATTCATGTGGATTTTCTAGGTCTATGAATTTTCTAAAAAGTAGTTGTCAATTGCTCAACTTTGTTATTTATATCATCTTTAGTGACCTTGTCACTATCCATTTTCTCAAAGATAGAACTTATACTAATATGAACATTATATTTTAGTCCTTATCTTATTAGAAAACCTAGGTGCACCTTAAATAGATAATAATCCCCCATCGCTAAATCTTACTTTTGTTTGTCACATGTGGGAATTACTATCTCCACATATTTTTTCCCTTCTTGAATGATATGAGATTTTGGAGATGGTATTGGGACATCTTTTTGGTTGTTTGGATGCTCCTAATAAATCAAGATATAGAGTACTAGGAGATATAATCTATTTACTCTTTTTAGATAGTGATTGTGCCAACCAACTTAGACTGGCTACTAGTGAATCTTGTGTTATTCCAAAGGACACTATCACTTGTGAATCTGAAACAATATTTTCTATATTTGTGGTTACATGACAAGTGCCTTATCTACCACTAATATTTCTTTGAATTCCTTGGCTAATGATTTGACTATATCTTCCCCATTGGTGGGTTGAATATCCACAGTTATGTCATTAGGCATCTCTATTTCCACCCCTTAGTGGGGACTTGGGTTAATGTGAGAGTAGAATAAGGCAAGGATACTTGGATGGTTAAAGTGAATGTGCTTACAAGGAGTGTGGAAGTTGGAAGTGACACAGGTGGAGAGGTAAGCACATGTGATTAGAACAAGGAACCTATGGAAGGGTGAAGTCCATAATAGTAAAATAATAAATCAACATAGTGGGAATAGCTAGAGTGGATAAAATGGGTAGTGTGATGGAAAATGGAGATGGGGTTGTATCTAACCTAGAGGCTATGATAGATAGTGGGTTTATAGTTATAATGACTAATTCAGTAGCCATGTATTGTTGGGTGGTGTTGATGATCAAGGGGGTGGAAGTGATTATGGAAGAGGGAGGTGGAGGCTGACTTGGGATAACCAATTGAATATATAACACATTTACAAGGGAATCATTGGTACCTAAAAGTTAGATGAAAGAGTGATTACTTGCACTGGTGGGCTAGTATAAATAGGATAAGAAATTAATTGTGTTAGTTAGATAGTAGAGATAAGAGGATGGATTACTTATGTTGGTTAGATATTAGTTGTGTCCCCTATGGAAATTGATAGTGCTTGATTTGTTGGTTGGGTTGTTAGCACTTGGATTCTATAATAATCCCTTCTTGCCTTCTACTTTGTCTTCTACTTGTCTGAGATAACTGGCCCCACTACTTGATTTGCTTGAGTTCCTCTACTATAAACCATTACTTTTTTTGCCATTACACCCTTATCCTTTACTTTTCTTAAATTTTCTATGATATTTAGGGTTTCTTTGGTTATTTTAACCCCCTTTCTCTTTAACTAGTTTAATGTTTTATTTATAATTGGGGTGGTCTTATCTAATAAGGAGAAAGATTTGGGTGTAGACCACCTAACTTAAGGAAAATGTTGGAGATATATTTTATTATCATAGTATACCATATCTAGTGATTATTTATCATTTTTTAAATATTTTGGAATTGATGTTATATCAAAGTCTTAATTTTTTCCAGGGTCATTCTAGAATAATATCTCAACCTAACCTCTTCTTCATCTTGCATATCCTATCAATAGTATTCATAAATGAGAATGTGGGAATATGAGGAACCCATTATATTAGTAACATAAATAGTCACATCATAAAAGGGCCTAGAATAAAGTGCTCTCAAGGTCATCTAGTTCATCTTCGTATCCACACATTTGGCCTTAGAGAAGGGCATGTGTATCACCCTATATTGATAAGAATGTGTATGCCTATCTTGTGCCTGCTTGATAAGAACTTTGGGTTTCCACTTATTATCTCACAAGTTTCTTCAAGGCACATTTATCATTTAGATATCTAGGAAGGGTGTAAAGACACCCATTGAAACCACCCACTCTAATGTATGAATATGTAAGAAACTGAATAAAGTATGACCCCTAATTTATAATTTTTGTTGTTGCAGCATCAAAAAATCTTGTCCTGCCTAGTTCTTTTTCAAACATGATTATGATGTGTAGATAAAAGCATCATTAAATCTTATGGATTGTTGTTTTCTCCCCTCTAAAGTGAGATTAGGGTAGTAGTTATATACTTTGTTGATGTGATCTAACACAGTGTTTAATCTTAGAAATGCCCTCCATTTTGCTAAAAAATAGATAAGGTATGAGGTCATATAAAATATACCAGTGGTTTGGACATCCAGAAACTATTTATGAATAGAATCACTAATAAATTAGACCCAATGAATGTATTGTTTTTTCTAATCGATTAACCAAATATACTAGTATATCTATTCTTGATAATGTTTTTCATTTGGGTTCCCTATAATTTTGTTTAAGAGTATGATGGTATCCCCTACATCATCCTTTAAGTTTATCCTCATCAGGGTCTTAAGCATTATTATGGCTAAATATTTAGGGATTTTTAACTAATTTTTTTTAAAACCCATAAATAGGCTGAGTTATTATCCTAATAAAAATTCTTGGAGGAATCAAGAGTAATGTTGATGTAGCTTTCAAATTATGGGATTAAAAACATAGTATCAATGAAATCTAGATCTAGATTTATAATATTCTCCCCTTTATCATTCATTATTTCTCTCTTCTCAACATCATAATGTTTAACCATGGTGAGAAAAAGCACAGGTCTTTAGAGTAAGAGTGAAAAGGCTAAATTTTGAGGTAAACCACTATCATAGATGTTCTGAATCCAATCATTCTTGAATTCTACATTGATTCTGGTCTAGAAGTCTGCTAGGTTTATGTGACCTAGATATGTGTCATTTATCTCATTGATGTTTGACTCTAGGCCATATGGCACCAGGTACCTTTGACTTAAACTTCATATCTTTTCTAGATATGTATACTGGGTAAATGGGTAAGGGAAACCAAATACAAAGTTGGTCAAGATTTAGACTTGTAATTATAGGTTATTTTTCCTCTTTTAACTGGGTAGAGAATAATTATGTTTATGCAAGGCTTTAGTTTTGATGGGAATATAATGTTTAATAATAATTTTAAATTTAGATTGAATGGTTTGGTAGGGTTTTAGTTTGTAATTGCAAGTTAGATCTCTAATTGGAGATCAGGGTGTAACAACAAATGGAATCTCCACCTATATTTAAATGGGGATTTTATGTGTTTTTGCCGTTAAAAAATTTAGCAGAGGTTTGAGGATGGGAAATCTTTTGAGTTTAATAACACTATATTTTGGAAAAAATTAAAGAAATTACAATAATCTAGACCAATTATAGTAATATGTTTGGCACATGAATGAACAAATAGGAAAATACAAGTAACAAGCTCAATGATGATTATTAAATGTTCTAGAGACAAAACCCTAGGTATAACAAAGGAAAAAATAAAACTTGTGAAAATAGAACAATAGAGGTAGCTGAAAGGAAAATTAGGTAACCTAGGAGAATACCATGGATGCATGAAAGTTAGTAATAGAGGTCATCTTGGAAGTGGCATCACTTAGCTTTGAGCTCTAGTTCATAAAATCACTTGAAGGAGATTTTGTTTTGGTTTGAAATATTAATAATAATGCAAAAAAACCTAATTTTTATATTAATCAACCGCTAATTAATTTTTATCATGCCAATCAGTGCAGTAGATGGGAAATGGTGGGAAATCAGGTCATCAAAATCACTTTGCAAGTTTGCAACTTACAAATTTATAATGTATTTCCCATTCTCCACTATTCATTGAGGGGTTTTGGAGGTGGGAATTACTTTAGAGGTAGGTATCAAGATTCTAGTTATAAATTTCAACTTTGTAAAGTTACAAAGTGTATAAATATTTATGATTCCTATTGGGTCATGGTGAAAGGCAAAAAGCAGAGTCTATGTTACAATTTATAGATTGGCAAAGTTATAAATTACAATGCAAGTTTTGATTCCTACTTGGTATTAATGAGGAGTGAAAATTAGAGTCCAAATTATAGTTTACAACTTTTCAAAGTTGAAAATTGTAATGCAAGTTTTTATTCCCACTAGGTCTTAGGTAAGTGGGAAAGAATAGATTTGGGTGCACTTTGTAACTTTACAAAGTTACAAAATGCACATAAATCATTGGTTTCCATTTGGGTCTTGGAAAAGGGGGTTTCGGTAAATTTTAAAGATTTTTTCAAAAAATGTAAGGGTCTCCTCTAAGGCATAAGATGTTTTGATATTTTTGGCATAAAAATATCAATGTTGTTGGCAACCTCTGCAGGGTGATTGTGTGCTAATCAATTATTTTCCAATAGCCTTCTAGTTCTTTGGGCATGGAGTCATTTTAGGTTTAACACATTCTACTTAGAGAAGAAATATAACTAGGCATGGCCTAAAACAAAAAACAAAATAGGGAAAACATAATTGAATCAAACTAAGGAAGGATAACTCTTAATGAGTTTCAAAGTATGTGAAAGAACTCATTTGCAGGAAAATAATTAATCCTAATATATACATGTTTTAGAAATAAATCCAACCTCAAAAGAATGATTTTAGGTATATCCCATTGAGTGGGATTCATAGCTCTGATCCATCAAGCTTGGACAACTGGAATGCATTGGCTCATTTTCATTCACTTATGATGTATGGACCACTCCATATTTCATCAAAAAAATTCATTCTTGCCTAGCTTGGCCCTTTCAACTTCTCATTTTCGAACCAAGTCTCCTTCATTGAAGATTATTAGAGTTACAATAACTAAGGGGTGGATTGAATTAGTGAGCCTAAATAATCCAACTTCAATTATTATATTTAAAAACACTAAATTAGTTACCACAAGCATTCATGAAGCATGCACATCATTCATAGCAATGAGTAAGAGAGACAATGCAAGATCAGTCATATAACACATGACATATGTGTAAAACCCTCTTGGGGAATAAAAACCAATAGAACATACAATTGTACTACTATCCTATAATAATAAGATCTAATTTATACCATCTAAATATGATCAAGGAACTACAATCCATATTTAGTGAGACTTCAATCCCACAAGGAGTTACCACACCTGTCTAGTAGAGCTACAACAAAAACAAGACCTTTTAGCAAGTTTAACCTTGTAAGGAGGTTATAACCACCTTAGATGTTGAGATTCTATAATAATACTTATAAACACATCCACCTTTACACTGATTTATTCAACACTTGATGATGGACCTCTGATTATCACTCTTCACCTTCGCTCACACATAATCTACAAGAACACTATTATGCTAATAGAATTATGACATATGGGTCATAAAAATAGTTATCAATATATTCTGATCTTCAAATCATCCTTAGGGAACTTTTCCCCCTTTAACTCCTCAATACACAAACAAAATACTCTCTTAAATCTCTCCTTAGTCTCACAAAAAGTTTAGAAATCACTATCTTTGATTTCACTATTTATAGATCAATCTTGATAATTAACACCTTGATCAGGCAATAGGAATTCCTTAGACCTTAAGGAAACTATCTCATTGAGACATAGCTCAATTTTTTTCATAGGTTGGACATATCATTTATAGGTCATCGTTAAACAACTACACCTTTTAATAAGGCCCTTATAACTTTTATAGGTCTCATGGAGACCTATTCACCCATTTAGCACATCATCAAATAGACTAATAGCATATGACCCCTTCCAAAATCATGGTTCTAATCCTTATTTCCATTCTAACATCATCAAATGATCATAGTCATATTTTCTCACCTATGTGTATTCTCAAACAACTCAAACAAAGGCCTTATACATAGGAACACCATTATCGAGCATACAACCAACTTCTTAATCATTGTTTTTACTCAAGATAGATTGATCATACCTCCAAAATACACATAATCATCTTCATGAAGTTTAAAATACTCCTCAATATCAAATTCATCATGATACATTAAAACATCTACATAAGCTCAATTATCCATCTCAGGTTACTTGTAGAATAAGCATGAATACACAGTCAACTTTGAACATTAATATATTTGACCATACATACTTCTAGATCTTCAAATTAGGTTCATAAGATGTGTCATGGAGTAATTTTCATCTTTTATTTTATAAAACAAAAAAAATTTACTTCTATCAAAATATATGGATAAAACATATAAATCTAGTTTTTCCTTATGTTAAATTCAAATACAAACGGTCATAGTTAACCTTCAAACACAATGTTCACATCTCGTGTCTTCTTAGATCAGATCAAATACACACAATTTATCTTTTTCAAGATTTAATACATCATCTACCAAATCCAAACATTAAACATCTAATATTTAACCTCATCTTAGGCAATCTATAAACTTTGACCTTATACACTCTGTCAATCTCTATGGATCAACAAGGTCTTTAACAATAAACACTCATTGTTTGATCAATCTATACGATCACCTAGCCATCATTGGGTCCTTATCCTTTAACTTTGCTTATTTTTTAAACATCATTAACTTGTCTTTATCTCACTACTTCTTGAATTCTTGGAGAAATGCACATTGTCAAACTTGCTTGAACTTTAACATGTGAAAAAATAACTAACTATGGGGAACCTTTCAATATACTCTGAAGGCCAACTTTGGATAGATATATCTTTTTTTGAAACCAATCTCATGTCTCAAAAATTACATCATATTTTCTCCTTTTAAAGAGGAATCCAACCATATATAAAAATTAACCTAAAATACTTATGTGTGTAATATATAATGCCATTAAAAATCCTTTTCAAAATCATCTATCATAGAGCCAACTATGTCAAAAACCAGCCTAGGAGGCCAACTTTGAACAAGCATATATTTTGATGCACTTCATCAAATGATCTAAATTTTAACATAAATAAACTAAGATCAAAATCAAACAAACCCATATTATTATTTTTTCATGAAACCTTCACATGTGAAAGATATAATATCATAAAATTTCCTACACAACTTTCCTAATTACACACAAATTTGGCTAAGTATGGAATAACATAGTCAAACTATTTGGGAGCCCAAATTTGCATATGCATATCTTTTGATACACTTTAGTGAATTATATGAAATTTAGTGAAAATAATATAGGATTAAAAATAAATTAGCCTATATGATCAATTTTTCTTAAAACCTTCACATGTACAAGATATAGCATCAAAACAATTCTTACTCAATTTTTCTTGTCACATGCAAATTTAGCTCAGTATGGAAAAACATAGTCAAACTGCCTCGGAGCCCAACTTTGTATATGCACATATTTAGATGTGATTCATTGCATGATCTCAAACTTAGTTAAAATAAACTAGGCTCAAAACTAAACAAACTTATATGATCACCGTCTCTTGAAATGTCCACGTGTCTAACATATTCCATCATCAAAGTGCTTACTCGGCTTTTTTTGCCTCATATATTTGACCACACTTCAATGTATGACTTGATATATAGTGCATAATAACTAGGGAATAATGAGATCTTAACCATATGAGAAACTCCCCTTGACTCATTCCCACATGGTAGTGGTAACATCATCAAACTGCCTACTTATATTTTCTACCACTAGACTCAAAGTGTCAAGATGAAAACTATGATCAACCAAATGAATTCCAATCATACACAAAATCTATAAAAGATTATAAAACATTTTAGAGCCCTTTTTCACATGATAAATACTCCATACTCATCCCTAAACATCTTTAACCATGCTAAAATTGAATATCAACCAATCTTAATTTAAGCATACAAGAACAAGCACATTGCACATTTTATCATTGTCACATAGATTATCAAATCTATTCATCCACTTACTAGGAAAAATTCATGATATCACCATGAAATTACTAAAAAATCTCTAGAAATCTTCCCCTTTGTCATTGATGTCAAAAACCATCATATACAACAATATACACCTCACCTTCGCTCTCTTCAAGCACTCCCATAATAGGAACTTTCTCCCCCTTTAACACAATGACAAAGTGGGCATAAACTGATCATAAGGACCTTAAAATACTATCAAATAATAAAATTTCATCTTAGAAATATGATACAAATTCTCCCTTACTTTGAGCCTTCTTCAGCTTGCCTTGACAACATCCTCTTATTCCATGCCAAAAATATCATCAACTAAGCACTGCAACCAATGAAGAAAAGAAACACAACAATACTAAAATATGATGGAACTCACCAAGAAACATCTAAGAGGGACTCCCCCTAATAAATTTGAGTAATTTCACCTTCTGAACATCTTCAAATCTCTACATACCATGAGGAACCACCACATAGGCTTACTAGCCTTCTCTCAAGACACTTGCATGACCACCAACAAAGCTTCATACCACTAATCAATTAGGAAACATGTTCTAAACCAACTTGATACCTCACCTTGAAACATTTATGCTTTTCTCTTTTGGATAAATTAAAAAAAAAAACCATTATGAAGCTTATCTTCTTCAAACTAGACCTATCTAGTCTCCTTGTATCCCTACTTGGAACTTACAGAGACCACAATTTTAAGTAGACACATCTTCAAGAACTAAAACTCCATTTTAGAGCACTATCATATTCCCCCTTAAGTACACCAATTTGCATCATTAGGCTCATCATCTGCAACAAAATTCATTCACAAACCTACTAACCAATTAGCCATCCATATTGATAAAAACTTGAATAATTTGAGAACCACATACCTTAAAATCTCTATGAAACTTGATGTGACCACCCATTTATTCCATTCAAAATATTAAGAATAATTAGACATTAAATAATAAGGCAAATTAAATTTTTATCATAGCTAAAAACCCTAAAATCTCAAAACAAACAAGGTCAACAAACCTCCTTGTGGTCAACACACACCTCTAAAACTTCTTTCACACCTGGAGACACCCATCACACACTTTTGGACCAAAAATTGACCCTTAACACCTTTTGGAGCCTTAACTTCCTATAACCCAGTTTAGGCATGCTTTCCTTAAGCCAAAAATTGAGACAAACAAGAACACTAATTCTTTTTCAATTAGCATAAACATACTTTTAGCCCATAAAAGAAATTGGAATACATCACAAAGAAGTGTATAGACCTTTTTGAGCATCAAATTCTTCTTATCATTTTCATCAATCGCATTAAGCCACCTAGAACCACCCATTATAACTTTTTACTATAGCTCCTTAATAAACCTCTAAAATAGGCTCATAAACTCATTGCTCCCCCTTAACTAAAGACCTTATCTAATTGGAATTATCATCTTGAGTACATAAAATTGATTCTCCACTAAAATGAGTCTCTTAAAAAGCATAGACAAAGACCTCCTCTATACCACAATGATCTACCACGGTGTGAAACTAGGAGTTGTCCACAACTCCTCATATTCCTTCTCATCCTTGGTCATCTGATACTTATAGATCTTCTTTTTAATCTTTGGATTAAGATAAAAAAATTCCTCATCTAATTTAACATTATCCTTTTCTTTTATGATTTTATTGACAATACATGAAGATAACAAAGATTCATTACATACCTTTTCATCTGAAAGATCCACCTTGTAGTTTGGAACCTCATTAGTAGGCACATATAATTGATATTATTTGTATGATACATGATTAATAATATTAAGATGTTCACTTATATCCATACATACCTTAGGACTAGCTTCAACCAACACCTTGGCCTTCTCTTTAAGCTTGATGTCTTCGTTCCCAACATGAAAATACTTTGAAAACTCTTGATACTCTTCAAATTTTAAAGAATTTTTCACCATAACAAACAAATTACTTGGACCTGCAGTCTCATCATGGCTCACTCTTCTCACCTTTGGTTTCCATGTGTTAGCATTCCTTCTTCCTTGTAATCTAGGAGCCTAATTAAACCTATTATGATCTATAGAGCTTTACTTAAAAAACCTAGCAATGTGAGCTCTCTATTCACAATTGTAGCAAACCATACCTTTTTCAAGAAATGTATCTTACCTTACCTTATTTTGACAAAAAATTACATGTCCTATGTAATGACAATTAAACCACTTAACTATGTTCATATGTTTTGACTGATGAGCCCTATCATATTTCTATGCAAACTCATTTCTAATAGATCTCTTACATTTTCTAGCCCTATGACCAAATTGATTACATGTGTAATAGTAACCATTAAATCTTGCATACCTCATATCATTTGGATCTCTGATCTAATTTGTCTTTATTATGGTAGCACCTTTAGTTCATGTCTAATGATTTGTCTTCAAATTAAGATTGTCTTAGTTCACATTAGTCTTCTTCTTGTATTGAGTAACATTATTTTGTTCGTATTCATATCCAAGACCAGTTTTATCACTAGCATGCTTTTGAACACTCAAAATATCATCTAGATTATATGATCTCTTTTCAAATCTCACAAATGACTTCACCTTACTAGATGTATTTTATAACTTATATTTCAAAGACTCATTTTTAGAAACATACCTTAAACATTCATCTTCTTTAGATTTTAAGATTTTAGACAAAATTTCTAATTGACAACTAAGATGCTTGATCATATCTTCATGATCCTTAGTGTCTTCATTCAATTTTGCCTCATATACATTGATTTTTTCTTCAAGTCTTTGAGTTTATATTTCATCTTCCTATTGATCTTATTGTCAATCTTTAGTTCTTCAAGAGCATTCATCAATATAGTCTCACAATCCACCTCATCTACATCATTATTTAAATCACTCTAATTAGACACCTTATGATGTGAGAAACTTCCTTCCTCATCCATGAATAGAGCTTCATCTTTAGAAGGACCATTATCTTCATGATTATATTCTAAGTCACTGTCTTCAATATCATCTAATGATCTACAATCTTATTTGGTGTAAAGAATCTTCTTGTTCTTGAAAGACTTCTTTTATTGTTATACTTTTTTAATACTTTCTTCCTATATGTTTTCTTGTCTTAATCTTAGCCTTCACCATGCTATTCATCATCATTATTCTCATGTTTATTTATAGTAAAAGTTCCATGCAATTGATCCATATTCAACTGAGTAAGATCATGATTCCATATTCAAATTGCCTTCTATGATTTTTCAACTTAACAAGCTTGACCTTTGAATCTCTGTAAAAAATGATCTTCATTTTATCCCATATCTCTTTAACAGATGTAGAATTGATTATCTTGATGTATTCATTCTCTAAAAGACCACAAGTGATAGAATTCATTACATTTGAATTATTCTCAAATAACTTCTTGTTTGCAGAACTAGATGGAGGAGCAATAAGAACAACATAACCATCCATAACATATTTCCATACAACAAACCCTAGGGACATAATATATGTCCTCATCCTTACAATCTAAAATGCATAATTGGATCCATTAAACATTGGTGATTTTTTCATAGATAAACCTCCTTGATGACTACCTATATTATACCTTGGATCACCTTTAAGCTATTAATCCTGTACAAAATGACCTACTCTAATACCAATTGTTAGAGGTAATATCACTAAGGGTGGGTGAATAAATGAGACCAAATAATCCAAATTCAATTCTAATATTTACAAACACTTTATTAGTTACCACAAGCATTCATGAAGCATACACATCATTCATAGCAATAAGCAAGAGAGATAATGCAAAATCAATCACATAATACATGACATATGTGGGAAACCCTCTTGGGGAAAAAAACTCACTAGAACATAAAATTCAACTACTATATTATAATAAATAGATCCAATTTATACCATATCCAAATGATCAATGAACTACAATCCCTATTTAGTGATACTTCATTCCTAGAAGGTGTTACCGCACTTGTCTAGCTAAGGTACAACAACAACCAAACATTTTAGAAAGTTTCAAATTGTAAGGAGGTTGTAACCACCTTAGATGTTGAGCTTACACAATAAAAAATATAAAAACATCAAATTTTGTATTTATATCTTCAAAACTTGATGATGGACCTTTGATTATCACTTTTTACTTTCACAAACACACAATCTACAAAATCACTATTCTACCAATATAATTATTACCTATTAGTCATAAAAATAGTTATTAATTTATTTTACTCTTCAAATAATCCTTATAGCACTCTACCCCTCCTTCACTTCCTAATACACACACAAGCCTCTCTCCAATCTCTCCTTAGTCTCTCACACAAAGTCTAGAAATCACTATATTTGATTTCACTATTTATAGAGAAATATTGATAATCAATACCTTGGTTAGCCATTAGGCATAAATGAACCCTTAAGGTAATTATGTCATTGATACATAGCTTAAAATATTCTTCATAGGTCGTTAATATCATCTATGGGTCACCCTTAAGTAGTTACACCTTTTAATAAGTACCTTGTAACTCTTATAGGTCTCATGGAGACCTATTCACCCATTTATCACATCATCAAACAAACTAATAACATAGGACCACTTTAAAAAGCATGAATCCACTCCTTATGTCCCCTTTGACATCCTAAAATGATCATAGTAGTCTTTTCTCACCTATGTGTATGATCAAACAACTCAATTAGAGACCTTATACACAAGAACACGATTACCAAACATGAAGTCAACTTATTAAGCATTATTCATACTCAAGATAGATTGATCACACCTCTAAAATACACATAAAGTATCCTCATGTATTCTAAAACAATATTTAATAGCCAATTCATCATGATACATCAAAACAACATATTTATAAGCTCAATTATCCTTCTCAGGTCACTTGGAGAATAAGCATGAACACACAATCAACTTTGAACATTAATATATTTGACTATACACACTTCCAAATATTCAAATTAGGTTCATTATATGTACCATAGAGTAATCTTAATATTTTGTTTTCATAGAACCGAAAAATTCAAATTTTATCAAAATATATGGACAAAATATAGATCTCTAGTTTTTCCCTATGTTAAATTAAAATATTCAGATACAAATGGTCATTGCTAGCCTTCAAACACAATGATAGCATCTCATGTCTTCTCATCTCAGATCAAATATTCACCATTGGTCTTATCTAAGCTTTAAATCATAGTCCACCAAATCCAAATGCTAAACATCTCACATTTGACCTCATCTCATGCAATCTTGAAACACTGACCTCATGAACTCTGTTGATCTCTATGGATCAACTAGGTCTTTAACAATCAATTCTCATCATTTGATCAATATGTATAATCACCCACTCACCATTGGATCCTTATCCTTTAATTTTGATTATTTGTTAAACATTGTGCACCTATTCTCATCTCTCTACTTTATAACTTCTTGAATTAACATGCATCGTCAATCTTACTTGAAATTTAACATGTGCAAAAATGACTAAGTATGGGGACCCTTTCAATATGGCTAGAAGGCTAACTTTAGATATATAAATATTTTGTTACAGCTGATATCATGTCCCATTAATTTCACCATATGTTCTCATTTCAAAGAGGAATCCAACCATGTATCAAAATACTCCTGAAACCTTCATGTGTGAGAGATATAATGCCATTAAAAAGCCTTCTCAAAATCATCTGTCATATAGCCAACTATGTCAAAAACTTACTTGGGAGGCAAATTTTGAGAAAGTATATCTTTTGATATGCTTCATCACATGATCTATATTTTATAACAAATCAACTAAGATCAAAACTAAACAAACCCATATGATAAGTTTCTCTTGACACCTTCACATGTGTAAGATAATATCATAAAAATTCATACTCAACTTTCCTTATCACATGTAAATTTGGCTTAGTATGGAAAAACACATTCAAACTACCTAGGAACCCAACTTTACATATGCATATTTTTTGATGCACTTTGGTGCATGATCTAAAATTTAGTACAAATAAACTAAGCTTAAAATTTAAAAAAACCCATACGATCAGTTTCTCTTGACACCTTCACAAGTGCAAGATATAAAATCAACAAAATTTATAATCATATTTTCTTGTCACACACAAATTTGGATAAGTATGGAAAAACATAGTCAAACTGCTTGGGAGCCCACCTTTGCATATGCACATCTTTTTATGTGCTTCATCACATGATCTAAAATTTAAAACAAATAAACTAGGCTCAAAATTGAGTAAACCCACATGATCACCTTCTCCTAAAATATCTGCATATGTGAGATATTCTATCATTAAATTTATTCCTTAGCTCTTTTTTCCTCATTACAAATTTGGCTAAGTATGGGAAGATAATGAATTTTGACTGAGAAGCTAACTTTGCACCCTCATATCTTCAATCATGATTCAACACAGGACTTGAGATCTAACACATAATAACTATGTACTAATGACATCACAACCATATGACTAACTCCCCTTGACTCATTCCCACATGGAAATGGCGATGTCATAAAACTGCCTACTCAAATTTTTTGCCACTAGACCCAAAGTATCTAGATGAAAACTATGATCACCATATAAATTCAACTTATGTACATAAGATCTCAAATATTATAAATCATATTAGGGAAATTTTTCACATGCTCATTATACTCCATACTCATCCTTTTACATCTATACCCATGCCAAAACTAGAGATCAACCAATCATACTTCAAGCATACAAGAGCAAGCACATTGCACACTTTGTCATTTTAACATAGACTATAAAGGCTCTTTATCTACTCACCAAGACACATTCATGATATCACCATGTTACTAATAACAACTCTCCAACAAAGATCCTATCAATGGATTTTTTTCAAAAGTCCTCTTTACTTGAGCATGATTTTCTCATAGAACTTGCATTAACTAGTTTTTGACCTCTTCCAGCTCCAAGAGTTCTGCCAACCACATGGTCATAGCATCATTTTCAATTAATTACAATTGATGAGAGAGTTACATAGATGGAAACTCTCTTGTTAGTGTAAGTCTATATTTTATTTCATATACCAACATGAATGGAAAATTGCTAATATTCCTTTTGGGAGTGATCTTGTCAGCCCAAAATGCTAATTTCAAATTAGTGTCCTAGGTCCTCTAGTTATCCTCCATTTTTATTTTAATAACCCTTATGAGATTTTTTTTGGTGGATTATGCTAATCCATTACCTTTTAGTTAATAATTAGATGAGGTTTTCAAGTATACGTTATGTTTCACTACCCATTCACTCACCTAAGTGCCCATAAAAGCTTTGTCATTATTCAAGATAATGGTGTAAGGGACACAAAATCTAGTGATAATTTTATCCATGAATTTTTAAATAGATGATTCTATGGCATCCTTCAATACAACCACTTCAATCCATCTAGTGAAATAGCCAGTCACTATAAGGACCCATTTATGACTAGTACTTGATGGTGGATTGATCATGCCAATAAAATCCAACCCTTACTGAGGAAATGGTTGATCTTTTTAGATCACTTAGAGAGGGACAATTGTTAATATTTACTTGCTTAAAAAGTAGGCATATTTTTAAAAATATCACACCCATTTATGTGCATATTTGAATAGTTTAGGCCAATAATAACTTTCCCTCATTATTTTGATGGCAGTGGTCCTTAAAGATAAATGGCCACCTGATGAGCCATCATGAAACTCTTAGATCAATTTGGAATTTGATCATGCTCGAAGAACCTTAACATAGCTCCATTAATATATTTCCTAAACAAGATCTCATCAATAAGAGCATAAGAAACATACTAGATCCTAAAATACCTTTTCTTGGACTACTGGAGCTTAGACATGTATTCATGGGTTTATAATAATGTAGTCATTTCATTGATCTAGATATTGAGAAGATGAAAATTTGTTGGTTAAAATGCCTCTTGAATGTATATTGTATCAAAAGTCTTAATATCATAATCAAGTTTATTGCATAAGCCTTTTCCTCTTATGAGCTTAGTTATTTTAATGATCATTTCATATTCCATGACTTTCATGATCCAACCCACTCTTTTTTCATCCATTTTTTAGATTAACAAGAAATCCTTTACACTCTGGTGTAGTCCTTCAAGGATTGATTAAAATTTTTGTAGGTTGCTCCAATTATTTTTCATTATGTTGGGTTAGAATAGATGATACACTACACTCTCCTCCAAAATAATAGAGAAATAAATCATTCTCATAGTTGGGATTTACAAGGGTTTAAGCTTAAGAAATAACCTGCTTAATGGATTCAAAACTATCTTTTCCTTCCCTTGTCTAGTTGAAGATGACTCATTTTTAAAGCATAGCAGTAAGGGGTTTGGCCATGGAGGCAAAATTTGGAATGAACCTCCTTATGAAGTAGATCTTCCCCAAGAAACCATGTAACCCATTTTATGGCTTGGAAGTTCTAGTGAAGATATATCATTTTGTCTCTAAGGGTCTATTGCAAGACCTTTTTTTTAAAACTATGTGTCCCAACGGTTTTTCTTAATGAACTATGAATACACACTTCTTTGGATTGAGGGAAACTCAAAAAAATCTACACCTTTCAAAAACTTTTCTAAGGTAATCTACCTGGTCACTAGCCTATTTTGAATAAACAACAATGTCATCTAGATACACCAAGATCATCTCATTGAGAAAAACCTTAAAATCCATATCTATGGTACTTTTGAAGGTAACACCAGTATTAATAAAATCAAAAGGCATATTATTATAGGCATATATGACCCATTTGGTAGTTAAAATGGTCTTAGACTAATATGATTCTTGAACTAGGATTTGATTATATCTAGAATAATCATCTAGAAGAGAAAACCTCTTAGATCTAGCTATTGTTTGGAGTATTTGATCCATGGTTAGAAGGGGATAATGATCCTTCAAGTATGCTTTGTTTACATCCTATAAATGTACACAAAGCTTGATCTCACCATTCATTTTCCTAATAGGGACCAAGTTAGCAACCTAAAATGAGTGTTTGATAGGTAAAAATAAGTTAGATTCTATCAATTTAGACAACTCACTTTTCATTAGAGTCTCTATTTTTTGGTTTATTGGCCTGTATTTTTGCCTTACAGGCTTCATATTTGGGTCAAGATCTACGGTGTGTTGGGTTAGGCTACGGTCAAAACCACTTAGATATTTGTAACTCCAAGAAAAGTTATCATCAAATTCTTAACACAATCCAATAAAAAATTTCTTTTTGGAAGTATTAAATACCTTTCTAATTTTCAAAGCTTTGCCTTTTAAGATGACTATTGGCTTTTAGTCTTCTTTTGTGACTGTGAGATTTTTATTCTCACCCTTTAGCTGATCATCATAGTTGAAGATAATTTCTAAAGTAACAAGACCCATGAGAAACTTGTTAGCATTCAACTAAATAATTTACTCCCCATATTGTTCTTAGAGTCTCAACTAATTTTTGTCTAAGAATTTAGCCTCATCTCATAGAAAATTATTAATTTGTTGATGACTATCAAAAACTTGCTAGTTGGTTGAAATTTCAAGATAGATGGTCTCATTATTATTTTTACATGTTATCTATTATCCTTAATAACTTTAGGTAGATTATATTGAGAACCTACTAAGGTCATGCAATCAACATCTTTGTTTTGTGATTTTAGTATCACTTGAATGTTTAGATTGATAAAATCTTCCAACACATCCCAAACCCTATGTTTTTAAGATCTCAACAAGTTCTTCTTATTCATTTTCTTTGATCTTACTTGGTGAAAAAATAGATCATTATCACCAAACAATTGTAATGACTAAGTACCCCTTTCTTTGACTAACTAAAGACCTATAATCAATTCTTCATATTCCACTACATTTTTAGTGTAACAGAACTAAAGTTTAAAGGAATAGAAATAACTCTCTTTTTGGGGAGAGACCATAATAATACCAACACATACACCATTCCTTCTCCTTGAGTCCTCAAAGTATAGTTACAACATTCCCTTATGATCTTCAGCTAGTTTCACAAGATTTGGGATTATTGCATCATCTTAATGGATGTAATACATACCTAACCTCATTTCTTTTGCATAGTTATAAGGGTCAAACTAGAGTATTGATCCTCATTCATCTAGGTGAGTTTATAGGATTTATTCTATAGGTGTTACAACTTCATGGTCAAGCTCCTCTTCTTAGTCTTGCAATGTGAAATTCATGTCCATAGGGATAGTAGTGTATAGTTTAATATGGTCTTTAGTAATTGGCTCAACACTTTTGGTCACTCTAGTCCTATATCTTTCCTTAAGAAACATATGCAACCAATTAATAGATTGGTACCCTCTAATTTTTATAGTGAATCCTTGGAAAAGGTAGATAACAAAATAGGGTGAAGGTTAATAACTGATATGTCTTAAGATATGGATAATCATAGACATGCATGGATAGTAAGGTTTAGACCTTTAATAATCCTAACTACTCAGACATCATTCACATCTAATTGAACCATGTCTTTGGTGATAGGTAAATATTTAATACCAAACACATCCAATATTTTCTTGGGCATAAAAGAGATGCTAGCCCTAAAGTCAATCATATAGTTATGGAAAAGATTTTTTCCAACTATGAGTGAAAGGTAAATAGGGAGAGGATTACCATTTTAAATTATTTTTGTGTCTGTTTGAGGTTGACACAAGTTAACTTTAGCATTAGGGCCTTTAACTGAGACCTTCTCTATTAGTTGGTAGTTTTTCAAAACTTTGTAAAGCAAGTACCTCTGTGTTAGGATTGATAGTGCTTCCCACATGGTAACATTCAAATTAGTATTTTTCATTTGCTCTACAATACTAAATGAATTCTAACAACCTTTGTTGGTTCCTTTGTGGGAGCTATGTCTTATTTTACAAGATTCAAGGTTAAAAAGATTGATTTTGGCTAACCCATCGACACATTAGGTGGATTTTGAACTATGTTTCAAATTTTTATACAACTTTAGAAATTATAGCCTAGTCAATATTGGGGGATTGATCACCTTTTATTACCCTTTTCTTAGAATTTTTAATTTATACCACTGAACTACCACCATTAGTCAATGCTTCCTCCTAATTTACACCATAAAAATCCTCCTCTTGATAGTTCAAAAGAGTGGTCTCTTTTTAAGTAAGCACTTTTACTTCTTTCTACTGAGAAGTAGCTTCCTCTTTCTACCCTTGGGGGTTTGATATGCTTTGTGTGATCATAGGGATCTAAGAAGGGAGTTTAGTAACATGTTAGTTCAAGTAACACAAACTTCAATAAACATACTAACACTTTTTAAGCATGAAATATACTGAGAGGGGGGGTTGAATTAGTATATTATATGTCTTTTTACTTAAACTAAAATATTTTATTTAATCACTTAATCACACATTCAAGATATGCAATAAAATTGAAACAATAATTTTCACCACACGAGAGAGAGAGAGAGAGAGAGAGAGAGAGAGAGAGAGAGAGAGAGAGAGAGAGAGAGAGAGAGAGAGAGAGAGAGAGAGAGAGAGAGAGAGAGAGAGAGAGAGAGAGAGAGAGAGAGAGAGAGAGAGAGAGAGAGAGACCATATTTTTATGTGGAAACCCAAAGTGGGAAAAACCATGCAGAATAATCTCAAGTATATGAATGAGCAATAACTCAAAATATAAAGTTCACAAGCACCAACTTATAGGAGTACCAACCCCTTTGATGAGCACAAACATATAAATTATTTGTGAGAACCAACCCACAAGAGCATCAACCTCTTGCAAAGATTTGTGAGCACCAACCCATAAGAGTACCAAACCCTCTTGTCTATAAAACACAACTTTCTCTCAATGTTGCTTACTTAACAAATGATAGAACTCTACAATATCTCCTAATTTTATCTCTTAAAAAACAAATACAAACCATGAACTCTCTTGAATATAACAAATGGCTTCTCAATCCTTTATTTATAGCTTTCCAAATGACCTTTGGCATTAACCTTTTGTGACCCTTCAATCCTCATGGAAAATGGCACCAAACTTGCATGACCCTTTGTATCCTTTCATTTGAAAAGTCATATGGTGACCCTTCATAAGCAAAAGCATCCTTTCCTCTTTTGTCTTTATCTTGGTGACTTTTCATATTCTTCAAAGTGTATGTTCATGAAAAAATGTGCCATACCCCTTTTGTCTTCACATGGTGACTCTTGGAATTCCTCAAGATGACTCTTCATGAGAAAATGCATCCCATTCCTCTTCCATCTTTTACCCTATGACTCTTTGAATTATTCATGGGCCCCCTTTTGACTTATATGCAACCAAAAATATATTCATTAATATTAAATAAATATTAACACACATTAGCCAATATATGAATATTAAAAAAACTATTAAATGTAATGGGGCCTTTATCACCAATAATGCTAGACCTTTGACATCAATTATAATATTTCCAATAATCTCCCCCTTTATCATTGATGGCAACCTCAAACTGAAACTACCACATCCTAAAACCTACACATACTACCATATAAAAAACATACAGTAACTCTCCCTTACTATAGCAACCTATACCTATTCCTTGTACCTATTTCTACACCTATACATGTAACTATTATTCTCACCCTTTGACATCAATGGCAAAGGGCCTACTTGGAGCTAACACTTATCTCCCCCTCAACTGATGATGAACATCAATGGTAGGTAGTAAAATAAATTACTCCCAAATTCTCTTACAGATACTCAAATGTGTATTTTAGTAGTGCCATTGTGAAAATATCTACAATTTTCCCTATAGTACTAATATACTCCATCTTAACCTATTGATTTGTAACCTAATCTCTCAAGAAGTGATATCTAATGGGAATATATTTTGTTCTTGAATGCATCACTAGATTCTTTGAAATATTGATAGCAATTATGTTATCACAAAAAATAGAAATAGGTTCATCATACTTTACCTTGATATCTTCTAAAGTTTGCTTCATCCAAAGCACTTGAGTATGACACAATATTGTTAAAATATATTATGCTTCAGTTGTAGAAAGTGATACTAAATTCTGCTTCTTGCTTAGTCATGATACTAAGCTATCACCAAGGAAGAAAGCTCCTCCACTTTTACTCTTTCTATCATCTAAGCACCCTACCAAATCTAAATCTATATAAGTAACCAAAGTGAAATCTCTACCTATGGGATAACATAATTCATAATCTAATGTCCCCTTGATATATCTAAATATTCTCTTCACCAACTGAACCTGACTATATTTTAGAGATGACTGATATCTTGCAACCATATCTACTATATGCATGATGTTTAGTCTCGATGCTATCAAATATAAAAGAATACCAATCATAGATCTATACAAATATTGATCTGTAACAAGTGAATCTTCATCTTTACTCAGCTTATTTCCTATACACATTGCTGTGCCAACTGGTACACAATCCTTAAAACCAAATTTCTTCAACATTTTCTTGGCATATTTACTTTGAGATAAGAAAATTCCTTTATCTAACTAAAATATTTGAAATCCTAAGAAAAATGACAATTATTCAAGCATAAACATCTCAAATTATTTTTGTATATTATCATAAATTTCTTTTATCATCTTTTCAACAGTTCCTCTGAAAATGATATCATCAACATATACCACAACAATCAATTGATGCTCACCTTCTATTTTGATGTAGAGATCACTATCAACAACTCCTCTCTTGAAACGTTAATCCTATAGGTACTTATCAAGTCTTGCATACCAAGCTCTGGCAGCTTGTTTCAATCCATACGATGCTTTCTTCAATTTGCATACATGGCTACTAATATTTGAGAGAATGAATCCCTTAGGGTGCTCAATGTATACCTCTTCTTATAGATTATCATTTAGGAAGACAAATTTGATGTCCATCTGAAACACTTTGAAATTTTTAAACACTACATATGCAAGAAACATTCTAATAGCCTCTAACCTTGACACTGGTGCAAAAATTTCTTCAAAATCTATTCTTTCAATCTAAGCATATCCTTTACATACTAATCCTTCTTTATTTCTGGTCACTTCTCCATTTTCATTCAATTTATTTCTATAGACCCATTTTATTCCTATCACATTGTGATATTTTGGTTTAGGCACTAATTCTCAATTATCATTATTTTTTATCTAATTTAATTCTTCATCCATAGCCTTAACCCAATGCTTATCATGTCTAGCTTCTAAAAATGTTTTAGGCTGAATTTTGGATAACAAAGATAAAGTAACTTGCTTAGATTCACTTACCATCATTATTTTGGTGTGAATTCCTTCATTTATGTCCTTGATGATGTCACTTTCATTATGATTTCTATAAACATATTTGGATGGTGTTGTCATTTCCTTTTTCTCCTTCTTCTCATCTTCATCTGATTATTCAAAATCTTCTTCTTCAATGATTTTAGGAATGTCTACTGGATCACTGATTCTTTTTATTCCATTTTCTTCTATGCTGACACTTACACTTTCAACAATTTTCTTGGTTATTTTGTTATAACATTAATAAGCTTTAATTTTACAAGAATAACAAAGAAATATAACTTTATCTACTTTGGATTCAAACTTACCAAGTTTTTCATTAGTTTTCTTTATGAAGCATCTGCTATCAAAAACTCTAAAATAATCAATTATTGTTGTTTTGTCTTTCCATAGCTCATAAGGAGTCTTGTCACTATTGACTCTCAATAATGATCTATTTTAAATATGCACTACTGTATAAAATGCCTCTCTCTAATATTTATCTAGTATATTGGATTCATTTAGCATTGTCCTTGCCATCTCCTGAACTATTCTATTTTTCTATTCAACTACTCCATTTTGTAATGGAGTTTTGACTACATAATAATGTCTCTTTATTCCATGGTCTTTACAAAACTCAATAAATTTATTTGACATGAATTATTCTCCTTGATCTGATATTAGACACTTAATCTTCAAACTGGTTTCACTCTCAACTAATGCTTTGAATACTTTGAAATGTCTGAAAGCTTCTATTTAAAAAAAACATCATCTAAGTCATACGTGAAAAATCATCAATAAGCAACATGAAATATTTCTCATCTTGAATACTTTGAGTTCTCATAGATTCACATAGATCAGTGTGAACAAGCTCTAACATCTTAGTGGTCTTGTACTCTTTTGTTTTAAACTGCCTTATGGCCTACTTCCCATGTTGACAAGGTTCACAAAGCATGTCAGATGGCTTTGTAATCTTTGGAAGATTTTTTACTACTTGATTCTTGATAATGTTGATAAGATTGTCAAAATTTATGTGCCCCATTGTCTTGTGCCATATCCTACTTTCTTTAATCTAACTCAGACAACATCTTTGACCTTTGATGTTTGATAGCATATATATATTATTCCCTATTCTCTGAGCATCTGCGACCAACACATCTAAATATTTTCTTCTAATTTCATAACCTTATGCATAAAAATTTAGTGTGTACCCCTAATCACGCATTTGATTTACACTCAAAAGATTATGCTTAAGACCTTCTACATACAAAACACTTTTTAGTTTTAGTTCTACCATTATCCAAACTTAGTGTACATTTTTTATCAATTCTAGCAGTAGTATAGTCTCCAAATTTCACTATGCCACCATTGATATTCTTGAAGGTTATGAACTTGATATTGTCTCCTGACATGTGCCTCGAACATCCACTATCAATGAACCATGGATTATCTTCATTTCTTGCATGCAAAGCTATTTGTACCAACATAAATTTTTTAGGTTATTTCTTCTACCATGAACATATCTAAAATTTATTCTTGGTAAATGGAGCCTTAAAACTCTAGTCCTTCTTGACTGACTCGAATACACTTATACAATACTAGGCTATGTGTTTGAAGTTTTTTAACTTGTAACATATTATGGCCTCTTCATTAAATCTTGATAGAGGAGCAAAAGAGTTGTGGCTTCTACTTGACTCTACATGAATTTCCTTCTTATTTATAAAATTGTTAGCTTTTTTCAACATTCTATTTTTTTATGACCATATATATTACAATAAAAATAGTAACCATAAAAATAGGACCTATTTTTATATCTCTAACCTAAATGCCTTTTATAGCTCTATTCCCTCCATCCTTATTTGTTTGAGATGTCCTCTATTTTCTTAACTTCTTCCCCTTTTATTTATTCTTTTGCAAGAGCTTCAACATAGCTCTTTCCTTTTTCCTTGTCTGTAAAAGTAGTGACCTCCTCCTTCTCTTTTTCAAATCCAATACCTATCATATCTAACATTGATCTTTGATTTTTTAATATCTTATTAAACATATTAGTGTTATTCTCAAATTTTGAATCATTGGTTGCTATATCATTGATTACTTTATTTATTTTCTCAAGATCTGCTTTTAAAGAAGAAATTTCAAGAATATACCTTTCACATTCTTTACTTATTATTTTCAACTATGCCATTAGATCTTCTTCATTATTATTGGATTCTTCAAATTATAATTGTAGATATTCAATTATTTCCTTTGACTCCTTTTCATTTTTATTGATCTAGAGCTTTAATCTTCTATTCTTCTTTTCAAGAGATTTTAAATCTTCTAATGCATAAATGAGTTATCCTTACAGATTCACTTCGGCTTCATCCTACTCTTCTTGATCATCTATACTTTTAATTTTGGAGGAATAATTATGTATGGCCATGAATAAAATACCTTCTTCTTCGTCTGAGTCACTGACTCCACTATCTTTGGCTAATCTAGGATCTTTAGAACATAAACTCTTCTTCTCGAATCCCTTCTTGAATTTACCTTTGAAATTCTTATTGTATGTAGACTTTCCTTTTTCATTTTCATCATTACCCTTATTTAGGTATTTAGTTAAAAAATGTCCAATATTTCCATAATTAAAGCATTTAAAACATAATTTTTCTTGGTATTTCCCTGTGCCCTTTTTCAACTTACAAAATAATATAGCTCTATTATCATCTTCATCATCACTAGAACTATCACTTGATTATTGAATCTTAGCCTTCTCTTTCTTTGATGTCTTGAAAGTAGCTTCTCTCTTTGAGGGTTTATCTTGTTTAGTCTACATCTCATATGCTGTAAGAATACCATGAAACTCATCCATCTTTAGCTTGGCTAAATTCTTCATCTCTTCAATTATCAAAACTTTTGCATCATATCTCAGTGGTAGAGATCTTAAAAAAATTTGAACCACAGTTGATTCTTCTAAATTTTCTCGAAGACCTTGAATCTGATTAACTATTTGATCAACCCACAAAAGATAACTTGCTATATTTTCTTCCTCTCCATCTTCAAACTCTCAAACTATCTTTTGAAATTCTGAAGCTTAGCTTATTGAACCTTTCTATTACCTTTGTAAATATTCTCAAGTTTTATGCAAGTTTAATGAGCAGATTTACATTGCATAACTTTAACAAATTTTAATTCACATAAACCACATAAAATAGCATTTAAATCTATATCATTATTTTCACTTGCCTTCTTTTATACCATAGTAGTTACACATGTCTATGACTCTTCATATTCCTCCACTATTGATTTCCATATGTCTAATCCAAGGGCCATCAAACAAGTCTTCATCCTTATGCTCAAAAATACATAATTCATCCCATGAAATAAATGTGCCTTATTTGTATAATATCCTTCATGTGATCCAACCATCATGCTTTCCTGATCTACCTTTAAGCTGTAAAACTTTTTCAAAAGGAACCTAGTTTGATACAAATTGTTAAGCATGAAATAAATTGAGATTTGGATGTGAATCAATATATTATGTCATTTTACTTAAAATAATTTATTTTCTTTAACCACTTAATCACACATTCAATATATGCAATAAAATTTAAATAATAATTTGCACCACATGAGAGAGAGAGAGAGAGAGAGAGAGAGAGAGAGAGAGAGAGAGAGAGAGAGAGAGAGAGAGAGAGAGAGAGAGAGAGAGAGAGAGAGAGAGACTATATTTCTATGTGGAAACCCAAAGTGGGAAAAACCATGAATAACAATCTCAAGTATATAAATGAGCACCAACTCAAAATACAAAGTTTGCAAGCACCAAATTATAAGAGCACCAAACCCTTTATCGAGCACCAACACATCAATTATTTGTGAGCACCAAACCCTTGAAAATATTTATGAGCACCAACCCTTATGATCACCAACCCATCTTGTGTATAAAACAAAACTATCTCTCAATGTTTCTTACTCAACAAATGATAGAACTCTACAATGTCTCTTGCTTTTCTCTCTTTGAAAATAAATATAAACCATGCACTCTCTTTCATATAACAAATGGATTCTAAAGCCTTTATTTATATCTTTCAAAATTAACTTTGGAATTCACCCTTTGTGACCCTTCAATCCTCATGGAAAATGGTGTCAAACTTGCATGACCCTTCGTATCCTTACATTTGAAAAGTCATATGGTGACCCTTCATAAGTAAAAGTGTCCTTTCCTCTTTTGTCTTTATCTTGGTGAATTTTTGTATTCCTCAAAGTTTCCCATGATGGAAAAATGTTCCATACCTCTTTTGTCTTCACATGGTGACTCTTGGAATTCCCCAAGATGACTCTTCATGAGAAAATTCATCCCATTCCTCTTTCATCTTTTACCCCGTGACTCTTTGACTTCTCCATGGCCCCTCTTTTGACTTGTATGTAACCCAAAATATATTCAATAATATTAAATAAATATTAACACACATTAACCAAGATATGAATATAAAAAACACAATTAAATGTAATGGGGTCTTTATCACCAATAATGCTAGACCTTTGACATCAATGACAATATTTCCAACAACACTTACACTCCAAGCTAAGATCCTAAGGGTGAGATTAGTTAACAAAATATAAATGAAAAAAAAACTAAAATAAAAAATAAAATGAATATTTTACCTTCCTTTATAGCTCCAAATGTATTATTGAGTGGCTTGCTTATTTTGTGCTTCAAAGAGTCTTTGGCAATGGAAAGTGTGTAGCTCCTTCTATCCTTGGCATCATTGGCTTGTATTGTGGCTTGGTTCAAGATCTTACCATTATAACATTACTTGTAACAAAATGGGAATTATAACATTATATCAAAATAAATTTGAGTTCAGTCATGCATGATACATTTGTAATAAAATAACTTAAAATTCAATAGGTAAGGCATGATATTTATAGGATTAGGAACTAACCCCAACCCAAGGTGAGTGAAGGTAGAGTTTAAACATGGAATGGGTTTAAACCTAACCTAGATGAGTCAAATATAATTCCATTAGAGTTAAAATGTGTCAATTATTCATGATTTGTAATGAATAGGCATGGGTCTCCAAAATGAGATATTTTGAGATATTTTCCAAAAGGCTTGATAACTCACAAAGGTAATCATGAAAATTTAGGATATTTAATATTTTTTAATTTCCATTTTTATTTATTCATAAATTACACATGGATAATTCAACTAGGTATTTGATTTGTTTTAGTTTATTAATTAATTATGATTAGTCATTTATCTCTTTCAATATTTTATTTAAGTCCATGTGTCCTATTTAATAGGTCCATATTCCAAATTGACTATTGTGATGTTGTAGGAGATTAGGGATGAATCTATGAGAGGTTATGATTATATATGATAGGATACCATAATTGGGTATGTCTAAACATGATTTTGAGATTTAAAAAATGTTACACAAGTAATTTTATGATGTTTAGTGATTCTTAGGCTTGATTTATAATGGTTGGTAGGAATTATTTTGAAGTTTGATCTAAGGCCAGTGATGGCCAATTTTAGGTGTCGATAGTTTTCCATTATTTGGGAAGATGTTGTAAGCTATATTCACAATAACATATTCTCAAATAATTAAATAGTCAAAAAGAAGAAATGATTAAAGAAGAAGCTCCAAACAATGTATGGGAAGCTTATAAATGATTCCCCCTCAAGGGAGTGTCCAACACATATGATTGATGGATGGTCACTAAAAAATAAGTAAGAAAAATAATGAGATTAACACATGTGCAATTTTAATCCAATTAAAAAAACTTCTTGCATGTATTGATTAAAAAAATACTAATTTTCCCAAGGTGGTTATAATCAATAAAAAAATGTTGAGACACTAATTTGGCCAAAGGTAGTTATAATCAATGGCAATGTCATATTCCCCAGTTAGGGATGATGATTCAAAAAATTTATTTGCCCATAGGAGGTTATAAACATTAAGATGACCTAGAATATATATATTTTTTAATTATGCCCCAATAGGGAAGATTGGAAAGCATAACTCAAAGATATAACCTATTTCACATATTAAATATGAGTGGGTAAAAACATATATGTGATGGTTTAATGATTGAAGAAGCCACAAAGAACCAAGCACACAAGGATGTGCAAAGTGATGAAAGAAATGAATATAAGAATAAGAATTGATCAATGTGAATGATTCAATTATACCTACAAATGTAGAGATGCTCATCTTTATTATAATTGATATAACTAGAATGGTCAATGGGTTGATTTGATCAAGGAGGGTGGGAAGATTTTCCAAGGTTATCAAGGAGAAACTTCTGTGACTCCATTACTTGTAATACTTCTTGAGCTAATTTTTGTTGTATCACATGACAATATGTATCATGATATAAAACACCATGATAACTTAGCAAAAATATATATAAGGACTAACTCCCAATCTAATAAATAATTAAAAACAACACACCAATGATAAAAACCATGATGACAATGTTGACATATGAATATTTATAGACTCAAGAATAATGCACAAGAAATCACCTAATGAATGCATATAGACTGAGTTGAGGCACAGTCTTAAAAGTAAACAAATAGGCAAGTAAACAAAAAATAACTAATCAAACAAACACACAAAAAGACTAAAAGTAAAAGTAATAGAAAGCATCCTAACAATGGATTTTCACCAGTAGGGTGGATCAAGGATGACTAATTAGGCTTAAATAAGATAAATGTTTTTGGATTTTGAAAATTTTAAATGTTTTTGGAATTTTGATATATCTTAACTCGCCAGATATTGACAAGATATCACATATAAAATGGTGAGATCATTTCTTAGTTTTTTCAAAAAAGATGAGTGCATATGGAAAGGGGGACTAAGTTGAACTCAATGTGAATCAGGCACAACCTACATAGTCCCATTAGGACCTTAAGTCATAGTAGTTTTTCCAATATAAAAAGTGGTGAGAACCAACTAAGTAGAATCAAATTCATAAATTGAGGCAAATAAAAAGGTAAATGATAATAATAATGACAAGGTGATACATTAGTGTATGGTACAAGATGTTATTCCTAATTTTACCATAGTTGATTATAATTACAAAATAATGACATAGGTATATGATACTAATTTTCCCATAGGCAATTATAATAACACAAGGTGGACTATTGATTTTCCCATAGGTGGTTATAATCAATAGCATCACTCAATCGTAAATGAAATATAACTTTCTAAATCCACTATCACACTACTTTTATAGACTATAATTTAAACATGAAATTCTAAAACTACTAAAACTAGATCAAAATACCCTTGCACAAGGTGTAGGAAGAACCAAAGAAACCAAGATCACAAAGGGTTGGGTAGGATAGCTAAAACCAAGTTTTTATTAATAGTAAAGTTATGGTAGGATGGCATAAGGTATTATTTCTCATTATTATGGTATGGATATTGGGTAAAATGGTAAGAGGGTTTCCCCTAAGTGGTAAGGTAAAGTAAATGGTAGGGTATGGAACGATGATAAGGGAATGGAAAAATGAAAAATGACAAGGTATATGGTAAATGGTAACACCAAGGGTATGGTCTTTGGCAAGTGGAAAAGGTATGGTTTTTGTTTTTGACAAGGTAAATGTTTCTATTATTCTTGTTGATGTGGATATGCACATCGTAATTAGTATATGATACAACTAGAATAACCAATCATGTAAATTTTTATCCCACGCCTCTTCTAAATAGTTGCTCTATTAGAAACTTATTGTAGATTTGGGTTCTAATAATTTTATTGTGATCATAATTGGTCATTAATTTATTTTCCTTCAAACATTGAGAAAAGGTATTTTTATATCCTCTACAAAGGAAAGTATGACTAGGGATGGTAAAAATAGATAAATATTGGTTGATAGGTCTATTTTGGTGATGTAAATGTGGATGATAATAGAATGTATAATGGTTGGGTGACAAATAAAGATTGGGATTTTTAGGCACACACAATGTTTTTGATTTTGGATTCAACATAACTTTGGATGTGGTGAGGAAAAATACTTTTAAATATGCTCTCAATAGGACCACCAGATTTTTCTTTTGTTTAGGCTTGGGAGTAGGTACCATCTAATTATGATATAGAGTGGAAGATGTATTGATGTCATCTTTGATAATGTCTTCATAAATCATCAAAAAATTATTGTGCTTAGCTATTGGTGCCTCAATGAGGTTTTTAATAATGAATTTATCTTGATTTTCCCATAGTGCCTCTGAGAAGGTTTCACTAATGAACATTGAATTTTGAATTTGATTGTCTTCTTGTGCCTCTAAAAAGGTTTCACTAGGAGAGTATTCTTATTATGAATGAATGTGGTCTTGTCTTCCCTAGTGCTCTATAACTAATATGTCACCATGGATGTATTTCAAAAAGGTGTGATTCTATCTATCCCAATCAACACTTATGAGAGGTAGAATATCAATATAATGGCTAGGTTGGTTGGTGATAATGGCATGTGGAATGGTAATGGAATGGAAGGAGGTCACATAATACTCATAGAAGATACTAACAGATATTATGTCAAAACTAAAGTAACCATCCTAAAAAACCATAAAAGGATCACAAATGTATTCAAATTGATCTACAAGACATGCACAACCAAAATTTTAATAGCCAATAATGTATTATGATTCTAAAGCCGAGTCTAACTCAAGGGACGCTGAATCCAATATTGAAACTAACATTGATTCTGAACGTGATGACAAATATGATGTCAGTTCAAAAATATAACTTAACTTCAATGTTGATTCTTCATCTGGTGTGGATGCTACTATAATAATGTTTGGTTGAATATTTCATATTGGACAAGTAATGGCCTGTGACAACATAATGGGCTCCAAAAAAAATAGTTTGTCAAAGTGAGACTCCTTAACAATGAGAAAAAGGTCAATAGACAAATCCTCAGAGATTATATTTTCAAAATTAGGCTCTTTAAAAATAGGCATATGGTCAAGGTAATGATTTTCTTAAAGGTGGTTATAATCATTAAAAAGTGACTTAGTAAAGACTATATTGTCAAAGTGATACTCCTCAATCAAAGGTATAGGATCAAAAGGTGATTCATCACAAGTTGACTTGTCACAAATGAGTGTTTAAACAAAAACATATTGAATTGGCTAGTTCTCTTGGCCTTGGTTTACAATTAATTGTAAAATACTAGTTTTGAACATATCTTAGTCTTCAAATGATTGGCTCAGTTGAAGAGGTTTTAATTGGCTTAATTTTGGTTGGATGATTGGTACGGGTTTTCTAAAGTGTAGAATGATTATAAGTGAATGAAGAATGGTTGGTGGTTAGATCATTATAGGCTTAATAGAGGTTGGTTTATGGCCTAAGATAATAAATGTGACCCATCAAGTTGTGATTGGATAACTTGGATGGGATGATGAGATACCATACTTGGAATGGATGAGAATGGTAATGGTAGGGTATTGTAAAGCTTGGTTGCTCACACAAGCCAAAGGAAAAGGTCCTAGTATAGAAATGGTAGGTCATTACGGAGCTTGGTTACTCACATAAGCCAAAGGATGAGTTTATGGTATAGAAATAATAGATCATTGTGGAGCTTGATTACTCTCTCAAGTTATAGGATGAGATCCTTGTATAGAAATGGTAGGGTGTTGTGGAATTTGATTGCTCACATAATCTAAAGGATAAGGTCTTGTTATAGAAATCCTTTGATTTTGTGGAGTTTGGTGGCTTATTCAATCTAAAGGAGGGTTAATGGTATAGGTGGGGGATCAGATGTCATAATCGCTAAGATGGTGACCATGGTATGTTAATCGACCCAAGGAATATAATATTAAATATGGTGCTTGGCATTTTCCCCTAAATTGAGGATTGTAAGGAAGATATGGATCCATCTCACAAACCACTTCTTCACCAGAGGGGTCTCAAACAAAGATAATTTGTGTGACCATTCTATCATAAATTGTATTTTACATTACTCTACCATAATTTTAATGAGACATATCCACACAAATGATAAACATTATACAAAAAGGTCTAGATTTATACAAACTCTTAAAAATAATTCCCAGAAGATAAATGGTCCAAACATGGTCTAACTTGGTCTAAGGGTGGAGCTGTATCTCCAAAATGGTATGTACTAAAACTTGGTATAAAATAGTATGACATCAAATTTCTAACGTCAAATGTCTCACATCAAAATGTCAAGTGGATAAATAAAAATTGGAATGATAGATGCTAGGTTCAAAATGCTCTAAACAAGTCCAATCTAAGCAAATAAAATTTGCAAAGAATTTTGGCCAAACATGATGTTAAAAACTAGGCTCAAAATAGGCATGTGATAGGATTATTTAAAAAAGAAACACAAAATCTAGATTTGAAAACAAAAGTGAGATTTAATCTAACAAATCCAAAATACTTTGGCATATACTAGGCATATATAATAAAAAATTAACTTGGAAAATTTAGTATGAGGTATGAAACAAAATGAACTTGGAGATAGACTATTTTCTCCCAAATAAAGGCACAAACAATATTTTTTAAATTTGGGTAAATAATTAACCTAAGTTACACAACCTAAAATGGAAAGATCGATGTATAATCCTAAAATGCACAAGGCATAAATAAAAATCAATTAATGTTTGGATTTGAACTTGTCAAGGTTAATTAAAAATAAAATTAGGAAAACTAGTCTTGTTTAAGAAAATAACAAATTAGATAAAGGTGAATGGCCTAACAACACTAGGCAAAATATCCCAAAGGCACATGCAACTCAGTTTTAGAATTAGAATTGGGCACAAGGCAAACAAGTCTATGAAATAATTTGAGTAGTGTAGCTATGTTATTTTACTCTAAATATGTGATCGATGGTTTATTTAATACTCCAAGGTAAAAAACTTGAAATATATTGGGTAACATAACATTACCTCTTTCCAATCAAGTGACACACTAACAAGGATTTGTCAAAAGACTAAGGAAAAAGTATAGTGTCAAATGGATGACATAATTCCTCTTGAAATAAAGGAGTGATGTGGAAAAAAAATCATTTTAAAATGGGAGGATAAACAAATATATTTATACTCAAAAAATAATCGAGTAAAGGAATAAAGACAAAATACAACTAAGTATAATATTCAAAGCCCTAAAACTAACAAGGTCACATCGTGTCACTGAATTTTATCTATATACATGCTCTTGGAAGGATTTTAAGTTTTAATCCAAAAATAAAAGTGTATGAAGTAGTAGGGGTTTTACACCCCCTTCTCCCAAGAGATTATACAATGACATGGAAATTTGATCTACTCACCCTACATCAAAAATATGTCCATGATAAGTGGGGTTGTTCTAAAACATAAATTTTTGACCATCTAGATGGTCTCAAGTGTGATTAACAATAGATATATCTCATGCCAATTGATTCATACCGGTTAACTTACTATTCAATAATCTATTCCTTTTCATATAAACTCCATGTACTTCTTAGAGGAATCTCCTAGTTAACCGGACCTGACTCAAGTTTTCATTATGATTGGAGAGATTAACCACTCAACCCATAGCATTCATATTATACATTATCTAGTTTATATACCCCACCATGGAGTGGGGTTGAAATAATGTCAAGAGATGAACTAGGTCAAATCTTTCCTAAAGAACTCATGAGGAGGCTGTGAACTCCCACTCATAAGCTAAGTTGCATAAAATAAATGACTTAATGAAAAGACTTTAAAGGTTGTGTTTAGATCACCCAAACCATATGGATTTTGGGGATATCTTCAAAAGTATTCTTTTCATGCTTTGGACAAAGGTAAAATTTTCAAATAAGAAGTGTTTTTGGTCACCCAAGTTCCCTAAACAGGATGGGGGAGAGCATACACACATCCTTTATTTATAAAAAATAAATAAGTTGCAATTAAAATAAGTATAAAACAAAAAACTATTATGAGTTATCTAACTAATGTGATAATTTTTTTTTATTTCACCAAGATTAAATATGAATGAAATTTTGGACCCCTTGGCATGTTCTTGTTAAAAATTTTGATAAAGAAAAAAGAAATGACTTTAAATAAAAAGGTTATTAAAGCACCAATTAAAATGTTAAATTTATAAGTGAAAAGTGTTTTACATATTACCTTATGGAATTTGGGTCCTATAAAAATGTTAGAGGGTCCTTGTGCTTAGAATAATGTTTATTAATTCAAAAATCACTTCTCAAATTTAGCTCTCGGGCTTACATAGTGAAAAACCCCATAACATAGAGCAAAATGTAACTTTGTAGAACCTTAACTGTTAGTGTAATAATGAAATTTATGAGAAAATAGAGTATAAAATGTAAAATAATTAATCTAATTATAAAATATCAAATAGCCTAAGAAAATAACAAATCTAAGAGTCAAAATATTACAACTTGACCTAGAATGGTTTAGCCTAACCACTAGCAATCAAAGGCAAAATCGCTAATGGTTTAGGTGATATCGTGATTATTAAAATTGTGGTATTACACTATCATGACTATTAGAGACATGATATTGCAATATAATAACTTTCCCTATAGATATAAAATGGTTAGCATAAATAGTACAAGTTACATGCAAAAATGTAACTGTGTGAATTACGATATTATTGTCTTGAGACCAAAATTGTGATTACACAGGGCAACCATATAACTTCTATAAAAATATCCCTTATCTTGAATTTTTCATTTTTTTGGTCATCGAGATCAAATTTTTACATGAAAATCATTAGGTGAGTGTTTTAAAAGGATTTAACAACAACTTTTTGGGTTGTATATCCCACTGGGCATGCCATTTGTGATCATAGGAATTCAATAAGGGAGGTTAGTACTATGTTAGGTCAAGTAACAAAAACTTCAATAAACATACTAATACTTACACTCCAAGCCTAGATCTTAGGGGTGAGCTTAGTTAATAAAAGATAAATGAAAGCACAACTAAAATGTAAAAGACAATGAATCCTTTACATTCCTTGAGAGCACCAAATGCATTGTTGAGTGACTAGCTTACTTTGTCCTTCAAAGAATCTTTAGCAATGGAGGTTGTGTTGTTCCTTTTCCCCTTGGTATCATTGGCTTATATTATGGCTTCGATTAATATTTTAGAATTATAATGTTGCTTATAATAAAATGGGCATTATAAAATTATATCAAAATATATATGAAATCATTCGTGCATGACAAATTTTCACCAAAATAGCTTAAAATTCAATAGGCAAGGAATTGTATTTATAGGCTTAGGAACTAACCCTAACCCAAGGTGAGTCAAGGTGTAGTTTAAACATGAATTGAGTTCAAAAATAACCTAGGTGAGTGAAATATAACCCTAGTAGAGTTATAATGTGTCAATTACTCATGATTTTTAATGAATAGGCATGGGTCTCCAAAATGAGATATTTTCCAAAACGATTGACAACTCACAAAGGTAATCATGAAAAGATAAGATATTTCATACTTTTTATTTTAAATTTTTATTTATTCATTAATTTCACATGGATAATTAAACTATTCATTTAATTTTGTTTAGCTTATTGATTAATTTTGATTAAAAAGTTAGCTCTTTCAATATTTTATTTAAGTTCATGTGTCCCATTTAATAAGTCCATAGGCCAGATTGACTATTTTGATGCCGCATGATGATTAGGGATGAATTGTTAAGAGGTTATGATTGCTTATGATAAGATACCCCAATTAAGGATGTCTCAACATGATTCTAAGCTTTGATGAATGATGCATAAGAAAATTTGGGAGGTTTAGCGATTCCTATGCTTAATTTGGAATGGTTGGTAGGAATAATTTTGAAGTCTAGTTGAAGGCTAGTAGTGGCCAATTTTAGGTGTCTACACTTTATACCATCAAGGCTTGGCTAATGACACCATGAGGTTAAACATTATGATTATGTGGTTGAGCACAAGGATAATACCACTCATATTCCTAAACCAGGTGGTTTTGAATAGGAATGATGGTCTTAGAATTACTTAGGGTAGGTATATCATGGATATTTGGGGGCTATGATTACATAGTTTGGCTTTAAAGTTGTGAGTTATTTTGGTATGGCTACTTATTGGTATGATATGCCTAGTGAGCTGGTTGATAAGGCCCATAATTTTGGGATTGTTTCCTTTTCATGGATATGAAATCTTTGCCAAATCTTTTAAGTAATGAATTAACTTCATGAAAATAGTCAGAAAGGATAGGATATAAATTTGGCTAATTGTTATGGGAATTAGGGTGATAGTGGGTTTCATGGGGGGAAACTCTAGGAATAACAACATTAGAAGCTGAGGAGTAATTTTTCCATCTTGAATGAGGCATTTGTTAGTTATTATGGATATGTCATAAGAAATAAGAAGTGTGGTGCCACCCATTGATTGGATCATAACAACTATATCACTATTTAAAGATCCTAAATAGTAAAAAAATATTATTTAGGGCTGGTTTGAGCAACACTGGGATTCTATTCCACATCTTTTGAAAGCAAAAATTAAAATCACTCACAAACTCATGAGGAGCCCATTTAATATTGGTTAGTTATTCAACTAGTGATATCTCATCATTCTTATCCTCCAATTATATGCATAGGGCAAACCCTAGATCATCCCAAACATGGATGGGATTAGGAAGTATAATTCTATACCATTGTAAGGCTCTACCCTTAAATTAAGAGGCAAGAAGTATGATAATGACATTTTATTTTTATGTATTATGAACCAAACAAATATTAGCTACATATTAAATGTGTTCAATGGGTGTGGTGGAAGTTTCACTAGTAAAATACGAAAGGCTTTTCAAAGCCAAGGTGGATATATCATCATAATAAACCAACATAAGTGGGTTTCCTCTATTGAATGGTATAATATTATTATTTCTCAGGGCCATAGTGGAAGGTATGAAATAATTGTAGGTATTTTTGGAATATACAGATAGATTTGTTAGAGTTATTCTCATATTAGGTAAAACTAATCTTAATTTCTTTTTATATGGAAAAGACAATTCTTGCAAGTCAGTGCTCTTAAATTTAGTAGATGATCTTGTATATATCTTTGGCATACGTAAACTTGGATTTGTTGAATTCATAAGCCAACTGAGCTACCAGGTGATCTTTAATGTGTACAAATTTTGCACAATACTTATTGATAATAACACTAATTTATTATCTATGATCTTTAGGTCCCACTGGGCATGCCATAAACTATTATCAATTAGATTTTGTACCTACTTTATGTTGTAAGAGTAAGAGTTGTAGTACATGGGAAATCTAATGACATAATGGGATCACCTCCAAGCTATGGGACCTTGTTAAAATGAGGTGAACCTCTAGATAAGGCTTTATTCCCTTCACTAAGCTTAGTACAACTAATATATGATTAGTTCACTTCAAACTATAGCTTTGTTAGTGATATTGCTCCTAACTAGGTTTTTAACTTGTGAGGAAAAGAGTTTAGAAGGAGTTTTTAAAACTAGAAAATGGTGATGCACCAAAGGGATCTAGTGGAAATTAATGCTTGTTCTGATTGAACATAGTTGAACAATAATATATTTAAATCTCTTTAAGCACAATCATTTACACAAATATTAAATCAAAGGTAATATTGGGTATTCTATCAAACAAGGAATAAAGTTATTGATTTTAATCAATAAGATTTTAAAAAGGCAAGATAAATAACACAAATTATTCTTATATAATTAAAATAAGACTTAGATCATTCACAAATTTAATAAAATCCATACATACACAAATATAACACAAGACAAGGAAGGCAAATATTTAGTCTATTAGTATTCTCTAGGTTATAACATGTAGATAAATTCATAAAAGGTAAATTTTTTTTATCTATAAGCAAAAAGATCCATGGGCTATGTAAGAAATCCATATTTATAAAAAATATCACTCTCTTGAGAGAGAAGAAGTCCAAAATTATTACATTTAGTTTTAGAGAAAGAAATTATGGAAACTCCATACAAATTTCATCATTCCTAGCTTGAAAAGGCATATTTGGTGGACTAGAAGGAGGGAAAGAACTTTGAAATGTCTGGGAACTTCACCAAGTGTTGAAAAAGGAGAAAAATCTATTAGAGTCTTTCATTTAAACTATTTATCCTTGAGTTCTGTTGAAGAAATTTCTCTCAAGAAATGGGGTGCCAAAATGAACAATGATTTAGTCAAAAATTAAATGCTTTTTAATATTTGAATATTTTAAATCTAAAATTTCAAAAACCTAACTTGTAATTTGCAATTGAGACTTTCACAACATTTAAGTCATTCAACTTGACAAAAATAAATTGCAAATTACAATGTGAGCTTTTACAACTAAAGCCATTCAACTTGTCAAAAGGAAAAGTGTGAAATATGATTTGCACTTTTTCAACTAAAACTGGACAAAAAGATAATTGAAAATTACAAGTAGCTCTTTTCAACTTAAAGTTAAGAGCTGCCAAAATGATAGTTATAATTTACAACTTGTAACTTTACAATGTATCTTAAAAAAATTATAGTTTACAAAATGTATTTTTCAAATAATCAAATAATCAATCTACTCAAACATAAGGGTTTCACATTCAATCAGGTCAATGGCCTATATTTTTGGAAAGTAGACGTTTAACCTTTTAACCTCTTCATATTTACTTATCTCTTCCTTTAGAAATACAAGACCATCCTTCAAAATCTTATAGTAGTCCATAGCCATCCCTATTACTCTATTCCCTTTTGTGATTAGTTCCTTATCCCAACCTTTTATAGCTCTTCCCATGATACCAATCTCTATCATATCCTCAAATGTTCATTTTTTAGGGAATTGAGAGAGATTGGGTTGGCTAGGCAGATTTAGGTGGATTTGTTGGGTCTATGAATTTTCTTAAAGCATATGGAAATTGTTCAATTTTATTCTTCAGATCATCTTTAGTAACCTTGTCATTATCCATTTTATCAAAGAAAGAACTTATACTCATCTAGACATCATGGTTTAGTCCTTCTCTTGTTTGATGACCCAAGTACACCTTAGATAGATGATAATCCCCCACCACTAAATCTTCCTTTTTTATTAGGGGGTAGCTTATATCTCCACATATTTTCCCCTTGTTGCATCATATGAGATTTTGGAGATGGTCTTAGGACCTCTATTTGGTCATTTAGATGCTTCTAATAGACCAAAATCTAGAGTGTTGGGAGATATCATATATTTCCTCCTTTTAGAATTTGATTGTGCCAACCAACTTAGAGTGTATATCACTAAATATTGTGCTTTTCCAAGGGAAACTATTACTTATAAGTCTACAACTAAAGTTGTTACATTGTTAGTTACCATAATGAGTTTCGTATGTGCTACTGATATTATTATTGAGTCCTTGACTAATGATTTGGATATCTCTTCCACATTAGTGGGTTGAGTACCCATAGTTGTGTCAGTAAGCATCTTTATTTCCACCTCCTTAGTGGTGGATCGAGTTGATGTTAGAGTGGAAGAAGGCAAGGATACTTGGATGGGTGAAGTGGATGTGCTTACAAATGGTTTGGAAGTTAGAAGTAACATAGGTAGAGAGGTAGGCACATGTGGTTAGAATAATACAACCTTTGGAAGGGTAGAGTCTAAGGCAACAAAAGAATCAATCATCATAGCAAGAATGGCCAAAGTGGAAGAAATGGGTAGTGAGATAGAAGATGAAGATGGCATTATATCCAACCTAGTGGTTGTGATGGATAGTGGGGTTATAGTTATAATGACTAAGTTAGTAACCATGTATTACTGGGTAGTGTTAGTTATCAATGGGGTGGAAGTGATTATGGAAGAGGGAGGTGGATTTAGGATAACCAACTACATTGATTGACTCATTACTAAGGGAATCACTATTACTAGGGAGTTATATGAAGGAGTGATTAATTGCAATGATGGGTTGGTATAAATAGAAGAAGTAATTAATTATGCCTATTATATATCAGAGATAAGAGGAGGGATCACTTGTGCTAGTTAGACAATATTTATGTTCCCTTTGGAAAGTAATATTACTTGATCCATCGGCTAGGCTGCTATCACTTGGCTACTAGAATAAGCCATTATTTCCTTATGCTTTTAATTTTGCTTATGCAAGATAACTAGACCCACTACTTGATCTTCTTGAGTTTCACTACTAAAAACCTCTATTTTTGTTTCCACTACAACCTTATCCTTTATTTCTCTTAACCTATCTATGATAATCATGGTATCTTTGGTTGTTTTAACCACCTTGCTCCTTAACTATTTTAATGTTTTATTTATAATTAGGGTGGTGTTGTCTAACAAGGATAAGGATTCAAGTGTAGACCACTTGAATTGAGGAAGAGGTTAGAGGTAGATTTGAATATCATAGTAAACCCTATCCACTAAATGTTACTCATCTTTAAAATCTTCTAGCACTGGTGCCATATCATAAGTCTTAATTTGTTTTAGGGTCATTCTAGAATTATATCTAAACTAACCTCTTCTTCAACCTACATATCCTCCTAATAGTATTCATAAAAGTTAATGTGGGAATATGACGAACCCACTATAATAGTGACATAGCTAGTCACATCATAGAAGGGTATATCATTAAGAGATCTCAAGTTCATTTAGGTCATCTCTATATTTGCACATTTGGCCTTAGATAGAGAAAGGTAGGTGTATCTCCCTATATTGATAGGTAAGTGTATGCCTATCTTTTGCCTACTTGATAAGAACTTATGGGTTTCCACTAGATATCTCACAAGTTTTATTAAGGCCCATTTGTCACTTACACATCTAAGAGGGGTGTAAGGACATCCACTTAAACCACCCACTCTGATGTATATATATCTAAGAAATTGAAAATATTATGACCCCCAATTTGTAATTTATGTTTTTGAAACATCATAAAATATTGTCCTACCTAATTATTTTTCAAACATGATTATGATATAGTAGATAAGAACATTATTAACTCTTTTGAATTATTATTATTTTTCCCTCTAAAGTAAGATCAGGGTAGTAGTTATAAACTTTGTTGATGTAATCTCACACTATGTTTTATACTAGGAATGTTCTCCATTTTTATAAAATATATACAAGTTATGAGGTCATATAAAATATTCTAGTGGTTTGGATTTATAGTAATTGTCTATGAATAGATTCATCAATAAATTGGGCCCAATGAATGTATTATTTATTATGATGGATCACCTAGATATATTGGTACATCAAATCTTGATAATCATTTACATTTGGTCTTCCTGTAACTCTATGTAAGAGTATGATGATATCCCCTACCTCATCCTTGAAGTGTATCCTATCCAAGGTCTTAGCCATTCTTGTGCCTAAAAATTTAGGTGTTTTTAAATATTTTTTGTTTAAAACCCATAAACAGGCTGAGTTATTTTCTTGATAGAACTTCTTGGAGGAATAAGGAGTAATGTTGATATAGATTTAAAATTCTAGGATTAAAAACACATTATCAATGAAATCTAGATATAGATTTGGAATATTCTCACCTTCATCATTCACTATTTCCCTTTTCTCAGCATGATAATGTTTAGACATGGTAAGAACAAACTTAGGGATTTACACCGAGAGTGGGAAGGCTATAGCCTGAAGTAAACCATTGTAATAGATGCTCTAAATCCAATCATTATTAAACTCTATATTGACTCTAGTCTAGAAGTCTATTAGGTTTGTGTGACCTATATTTATGTCAGTTATCTCATTGATGTTTGAATCCAGGCTAGATGGGACACTAGATCCTTTTGACTTGAACTTCGTCTCTTTTTTAGACATGTATACTGGGCAAATGGGTAAGGGAAACCAAATACAGAGTTGGTCAGGATTTGGACTTGTAATTATAAGTTATTTTTCTTCTTTAAACTAGGTGGAGAATTGTTATGCTTATGCATGGGTTTAGTTCTAATGGGAATATAATGTGGAATAGTATTTATAAATTTTGATCAAATAGTTTGGTGAGGTTTTAATTTGCAATTTCAAGTCGAATCTCTGATGGGAACTCAGGGTGTAATAACAAATGGAATCTCTACCTAGATTTAAATGGGGGTTTTATGTGTTTTTGTAGTTAAAAACTCTGGTGGAGGTTTGAGGCTAGGAAAATTCTTGATTTGGAAAAATATAAATAAATTACAATAATGTAGACCAATTGTAGTAAGATGTTTATCACATGAATGAAAAAATAGGAAAAATATGAGAAACAAGGTCAACTATGATTTTTTAAACATTATAGAGACAAAACCCTAGGTATGACAAAGGAAAAAATAAAAATTATAGAAATAAAACAATAGAGGCAACTGAAAGGAAAATTAGGTGACCTAGGAGAATATTATGGATGTATTCAAGTTGGAAATGGAGGTCATCTTATAAGTGGAATAACTTAGCTTCGAGCTTTGGTTCACAAAATGACTTGGAAGAGTTTTGGTTTTAGTTTTTAATATCGATAATTATGTCAAAAACCTAATTTTTATATTAACTAACCCATAATTAATGCCAAGCATGTTGATCAACAATAGTAGATGGTAAAACAATGGGAAATCAGATAGTCATAAGCACTTTCCAAGTTTTTAACTTATAAATTTTTAATGTGTTTCCCAGTTTTTGCTTTTTAATGAGGGGTCTTAAAGACAAGAATTGCTTTGGAGGTGGGTAGCGAGATCTTGATTACACTTTGAAATTTTTCAAAGTTGTAAAGTGTAAAAAATTTTCAATTCCCACTAGGTCATGGTGAAAGGTGGGAAGTAGAGTATGCATTTCACTTTACAACTTTGCAAAGTTTTAAATTACATTATGAGTTTGAATTCCTAATAAGTATTAATGAAGAATAGAAAGCAGAGTCTGAATTACAGTTTGCAAATTTTCAAAGTTACAAATTGTAATGCACATTTTGATTTTTTCTTGGTCTTAGGTAAGAAGGAAATTGAAGGTTTGGGTGCACTTTTCAACTCTACAAAGTTGTAAAATACACAAAAATCTCTAGTTTCTACTTGGGTCTTGGAAAAAGGGGTTTAGGCCATTTTTAAATATTTTTTGAAAAAATTTAAGGGTCTCCTCTAAGGCACAAGGTTTTTTTATATTTTTGTCACAAAAATATCAACACAGACCATAGGAAATTCTTAGTAATTTACATCTATAGAACTTTTCTTAAAGAAAGAAACCATACCTAAAGGTAAGCCTCCTACAAGCCATGAGTTTTTCATCAAATTTACAAGCTATGTTTAGTGTGGATTCTTATTTCTCTTTTTGTTTTCTCTCCTCTTCAATATCCCTCTTCAACTTCCTAGTTTTTCCTTCACCCCATTATGAGTTTGACAAGTTTCTACCTAAGTGGACATGATGTCATCATAAGGCAATAGTGTTTGCACACCATAATCCACTTGTTATTTAGGTGACAAATTTTTCTATTTCAATGAATATATTTCATTATCTTTATTAATAAACTAAATTTTAGTTTCTTCTAACTCTTTTTCTAAATTTGGATAGTTTCTTCCTTACCTTGTATTTTTTACTTAAGGAATGTTATTTCCTCTTCTTGTTATTTCATGGTTGATTCTACCCTTGAGAAAATCTGGGCTATTTTACTTGTTATTCCTCATCATGGTTAAAAGGTTAATCATATTTATCTACAACTAGATATTTTAATTTGTCTAATGGTGGCTTAGATGAGTAATATGGAAGGGGATCTTCTACAACTTACTCAACTAAAAATAATTTTGCCATGGTTATCAATTCCTTAATACTAATTGAGGGTTCTTACATAACCTCATATTTTACAAGTTATTATAATGTTTTTAGATATTTAACAAGTTATTATTGGTTTAAAATATCAATAATATTTGTAGCAATTTTATCTACATCATCCTCTTTAGGCAGAATGAGTCTTATTTTTATCCTAGGTAGGGTTTTTGATCTTGACTTATCAATTGGAGTGTTCCTTCGTACACTTCTTCAAACCTTAGGTCGATATGTATTTGGATATAATTCATCCTAATTAAATATTTCCATGATGGTTATTTTGTTAGAAATTGGTTCTGGAGTTTCTTCAGAGCTCACTCTAGATGTTCTTATGTCTAATTTATTTTTCCTCCCTAATTCCAAAGATGGCTCCTCACTAGCAGTTTCCTCCTTTGGGCTAGATCTGGGTGTGAGAGAGGAGTATAAATTTTTTATTTTTACCCTAGATTTATTATTCAATTTGTTTTACATAAATTCTTCCCACTTAATCTTTCCATCTGCTTTCTTTAGGAAGTGGTGTTGGCACATGATTTGAATCAGCCCATGATGTCTAATGGAGGCTACACTTTGTATATACCTTTATTCCATAATCTACATGGATCCATAGATAAAATTTATTAAGTTAACACTCCATTAAATTTTATGAAGTCCTTGATTTATATGGTTCATAATTTTTCTTGCATCCCCTCCAAGAGAACCATATTGTCCATCACAAATAAAGAATTGGATGACCCAAAATGCAACAATGCTCCATGGTTATAGAAAAATTTCTCTCTTGATTACTTTGGTTATCCCCTGAGGGATAATAATTAGTTCATGAATGGATTCCCCTTATTCATGTAATATCTGAATTAGGTCTTTGAATGTGGATTTCCCTAAGATCCTCATCCCTATTTCTAGAATCCCTGAGATTTGACTAATTATAGTGTTGTTAATAGGAATATTAATGCCTTAAACCTTATTATATTATCCATAAATATTTATGATAAAATCCTTGATTAAATTATCATCATATCCTTTGAATTTTTAGTAAAATTTATCCACCTAGATTTCTCAAAAATCACAGCCACCACCTCATCTTTTAACAACAATTTTGTAATTTCAAGTTCTAATTTCTTCTTTTGGCCCATTTTGTGAAATGTTCAAACATATTTGATGCTATTAGGAACCATTGGTAATAAATTTGGGGATTTATTTTATAGGGTACTAAGTGAGAACATTTTTTAATCAACAAATCATAATATCTTTGGAAAAGAATAGAGTAAGCCACACTTAAACAAATTCCATAATTAATTACCTTGACTCATGAAATATATCAAAGCTTGAGAAATATATGAGATGTGAAATTTTGAGGGAAATAAATATTTATTTTATATACATGGAGTGACTTTAGATGATCCAAATCTATCCCTATGCTTTTTCCTCATAAAAATCCATTGTTTATCCTTTACTTGATTTGGTCTATGCCTTGAGTTATCTCCATCATGATGAATCTTTTTAAAAAATTATTTTTGACTCTTGATTTTCTAGACCTAATCACCTTTGTGACATCATATATCTTTTTGGTTCATTGGAAAATACATCCAAATGATATGCATGTATTTTTTAGAAAATATATTTTTAACTTTATGAAAAGACCCCTTTTTGGTACATCCTTATTTGAAAAGAATCTTATTTTTGGGAGTGGATTAAATGACATATAAAAATCAGAAATAATATGAGTCATAAAATAATTAAATACAATTACTTAAATTACCCATGTTTTTTATTTGTTCCTAGTTCTACCACTTGTTGTGATAGAAAGACCACACACTTTAATTTACAGCTTTATACAAGTCAACTAGGAGTATTATTGTATTGTTTTTTCCTTGAAAAAGTTTCCATTTTATGTTTTTCAAAAATTTTAACCTTTTTATTTTATTTTTATTTTTATTTTTCTATTTTTTGGGAAGATGACCACCATTTACTAGTTTTTAATCCTCCTCTTTTATTGGACTCAAAATCTCATTCTTTGGTTATGATAGAAAACAAGTTTATTCTATATAACTATTTATTTTTAAAGATTGAATATGTTTGAATAATTCATCCTCACTTGGAGGTTGATGATAGGGACTTAACATATGTCCATTTACCAATAGTGTCCTCTTGTTGTCATCTATTGCCAATGGTTGAACTAATTCATTGTAAAAAAATGTTTCTACTTGATAAGGACCTAACCATCTAGTATTGAGTTTACCATTAAAATGTTAGTACTTTGAATTTAACAACAAGGCCCAATATCCCTATTTTAATTTCCTTTCCTTGATGTTACTATCATTCCATTCCTTCCTCTGATGTTGAATAATTGTTTTTGATGCAATTTTTCTAGTATCATCTCATCAAGTTCATTCAATTGAATAATTCTATCTATTTTTATTCATCTAGAGATATACCCACATCCATTATTATTAATAGCGTCTACTAATAAAATTCAATTGTAAGTAATGGATTATTTCCATACATAATTTCATATGGAGAAAATCCTATGGTGGTATTCCATGTTGTGTTGCAGGCCCATACTACTTTAGGTAACTTGTTTTCCTAATTTTCTACCAATGCTCACTATCTCGGTCTAGATGTTCTCTATCTCTATATTGGTAACCTCAACTTGAACATTGGATTGAGGATGGTATGGTGATGAATTATTTTAAGTAATTTTTTAGTGTTATGTGAAAGCTTTGATTATTTTGGATGTAACTTTAGGTCCTTGATTTGATAATATTTATCTTGGTGCTCTAGAACATTGCATGACCTTATAGTAAAATAAATCAAAAACTATTTTTTCATTATAAAATGGTAGAGATTAAACTAATTCCCACTTGGTGACATAATTAGTACATAATATTATTTAATATCTTTGTTTATATGGTAGATCAATGGGACTAATGAAATCCAACCCCTATTTCTCCAAGGGTCCTAAAACCACTTGAAGATGAAGGCATTTCTCATTAGACAATGTGGGTTTCCCCATCCTTTGACAAACATTACATTTCTAAATTATCTTTTCATATTTTTTTGAAGTAAAGGCCAATAATATCAAACCCCAAAGATATTGTGAATAATCCTTTTGGATGAATAGTGTCCTCCTAGTTCATCATGGAAAACTCTTAGGATATCACAGATTGCATCTTCTCTTACAAACCTATGAAACACCATATCAGGTCCACATTTAAACAAAAAAAAATAATTCATTTATAGTTATCACTATTTCTAACTAAATATTTCCTTTATTTATGAGTGAAATCATAAGAACATTTTTATATGGCTATATATTTGGCCATATCAACAAACCAAGGTGTGCGTGCTAAAACTGTGAACAACTACTAATTTGGAAAGTCATCCTCTACTACCTCATCTTCACCTAAAACATCCAATCTTGACAAAAATTCAGCAACTATATTAGCCTTTCCTATCTTATCAATGATTGTGATATCAAATTATTTCAAGAGTATTAACCATATAATAATCTTGCTTCCTACTAATATTTTATTCATTATATACCCTTTAGCTAAATGATCCATGTAAACAAATATTTTATATCTAGTCATGTAATGATAGAACTTGTTCATGGGATATATAAAAGCTACGAACTCTTTTTTAGTAGTGGTTTAATTCATTTCAATAGAATTAAATTATTTCTAATGTAATAAATGGCACACATATTACCTTCCCCATATTTCTACCCAAGGACTACCCTATAACATTTTTAGATGCATCTATGTGTATGTGCAAAGGTTACATCCAATTACAACCTCTCAATATTTGAACATAAATTAATTTTTATTTTATAATTTAAAAAGACTATTGACACTTGTAAATCCATACAAATTAAAATTCACTATACTTAGTGATAAATTTAAACATAGGTGTAACTATCTTACTTAATCATCTATAGAATGCCTATAGTATCTTGTATGTCCTAATAAACTTTTGATATCAATTTGGTTTTTAGGTGCAGGTATTTACGAGATAAATTAAATCCTTTTAGGGTCAACCTTCATTTATTGAGCTAATATGTGATGACCTAAGAATATTCCTTAATCAACCATCATCATAAATTTCTCATGGCTTAGTTATAATTGATGGTGTTCATAGTGGGCTAACACTTTATCTAGATTTTTTAAGGATTCATCAAAATAATCACCATGCACTATAAAGTTATCTATGTACACTTCAACACACTCATTTATAAGATAAACATAAATAACTCGAACTACTCTTTAAAAATTTGTCTATGCATTGCATAGGGAAAAGGGTAAAACTCTATATATGTAAATGTCCCTTAAGGACATGTAAAGGTTATTTTATCCTGGTCTTCTAGAGCAACCCTTATCTGATTGTATCCACTGAATCCATCAAAGAAGGAAAGGAATTTATTCCAACTAGGTTATCTAAGACTTGGTCTATGAAAGGCAAAGGGATGTATATTTTCATGGTGGCTTTGTTGAGTTCCCTATAATATATACATATACTCCATTTCACATGTTTATTTGGTACTATTAAAATTGGTGAGACCTATTGACTATCTAGTATGGAATAAATGAATCCTACCTATAGTAGTTTTTCTATTTCTATTTTGACCATATATCTTAGAGCTAGATTTCTTTTCCTCTATGGTTATCTTACTAGTTTGATGTTTTTCATATAAATGTGATGAGTATAGAAACTTGGGTGAATGACTTTCATGTCACCATACTCGAAAACAAATGATTTCATATGGAATTTTAGAATTTCAAAGACCTTAGTTCCTTACTCATCGTCTACCCAACTATATATGTTCAACATTTTTTTAGTTGGAGTGCTAGTTTTTTATTCCTTAATAGATTGAGATAAATTGCATATATTCACTCATGATATAGTTTAAGGGGTAAGGATGAGGATATAACATGTGAAAGGTAGCTATGTTTTTGAAAAAGGATTCTAATTTTGAAATAACACCTACTAGTGGATAATAAAAATTTATAATAGTTCCTTGACTATTTTATACCAAACTAATAATGTTCTACTAGAAAGGTGTGTGATAATAGTTTTCATCTTGAGATCTGTTAGGGCTGTTTTGGTAACCTTCTAAATATGGTTTGGTAACTTTTAGTTCTAGACTGGGCATCTCTAGAGCAAGTATGGGCATCTTCATTGGTAGACTTGACTCTTCAATACAACTTATTAACTCTTGTAACTAATTCACATGGTTTTTGACTACTACCATGGCCAAAGAGGAAACACTATTATTATTTTTATGGTTCATATACCCATAAGTTAATTTTTTAATATGGATATGGTTTTTCAAGTGGATACAAATAAATTTGCTTTGCTTTTAATCCTTTTGAGATGGTCATATCTTCAAATCTGTAATTTGTGAGTATTGCAATGGTGGCCAACCATGGTCTACCTAGGATTAATGGATAATCTAATTTTTGACTCTTTGGCTAAAGTATCATCAAATCCATAGGGTACTCCCAAGATTCCATTGTTAATGATACATATTCTGTAACCCCCTCTTGTTTGGAAATGGATTGATCAACCATCTATAATATTATAGTATTGGTTATATTATAGTTAGGGAGAGTGATTTTAATGTGTCTAATGTCATGACATTGATAACAACTTCTAGGTCTACTAACACTTAGGTATTTCCTTCTTTCCTATAGTTATAATGATAATTGGACTCCCAAGGTATCCCTATATTGGTAGAAGTAATTTTCTTGATAAGATGTCAATAATTTTTCCATCTACCTATATGGTTTTGGGATATTACTTTCCTCTCAATAGGGTTTTAATACAAAAAGATTTGATAAATTTATTGTGTTATAAGATGTCTCTTATTGATTTTAGTAGTGGTATCTCAATACTTATATTCAATTTTATTTGTTGTTTCCTTATTTATTTCATGAAAAGGAATTGGTAAAAGAGTAGTTGGAGTAGTTTTCTGAGGTTTTTATTTTTCTTGAATTTATTCTTTCTATTTGGTTGGCTTAGTAAGAGGGCCTCAAACTTTCTTTTTCAATCAGAATCTATGCAATGGTAATTAGAGGACTATTCATTGTCATGTGAATGTAATTGAACATTACTAAACTCAATGGTATTGACTCCTATAATTAATTCTTATTAAATTCCATATACATGGTATGCCATTCTTTTCTTGGGGTTTTATACTAGTGTAGGAAATTGAGGCTTAGCTAATTTTTTAGTTTGTGGAAGCTAAGTAGTTGTCAACATAATCAAAACTTGTTGAGGTGGAAACCTCCTTTACTGATTGAAGGTTTTTTGGGATACCCATTATTGATTTGTATGTGGAATCCAGGGCTTTTGGGTCTATTTTTATATCCATGGATATGGTGATGTCCACTCTTATGGATACCAAGTTAATGGTCCCCATGTTTTTGGAGGTTTTGGTCTAGCCTATGGCATTATCCATGGATTGGAAGGAGCTCTAAGAATAAATTGATTCATATTTTGATTATAATAAAAACTATTCCATATATTTATACATAATTGAGATCTTCTATTGGTTGGGTGATCTATTTTAATTAATTCTTAAGAACAAAAGGGATGACACAATTCTTTGTATCATGGTCATTTACATTTAAAATACCACACATATATGTTCTATCAAGAGGTAAGTCTTAAAGGTCATGTTTACACCTAAATTTTGGGCAATATATAGCTAACAATTTAGTAATTTCATTAGATTTTTATTACACTCCATCTAGTGTAGTTTTTAATTGAACCAAAATGTTTGTTCTAAAGTTTAAAAATCCTCCATGATCTATCCTACATCATTTATTAAATTTCACTTTTTTAGATTCCTAATACTAGATCTTGTTCTTAAGTAGTCCCTGTATATTTCAAAAATATCATTGAGACATAGTTTATTTATGTCTTTAGGTTGTTCGCATGTTATTTAAGCCCTTACTAAGTCTAATTGGGTATGTTCATATTATAACACTACTAAGGTTGAAGGAATTTATCCTTGGAGTGTAGTCTAATCCCTCATTCTTTATTGAGTATATTGTACATGGGTGCCTCATCAATCCCTATTTTCAGGACCCATATCAGAGGTTGAGCCTTCATTTTTAGGTATCCTTATGAAGTTTCATGTAAGGGGAGGTGTTTTTTATTATTTTATAATTACACCATTAGGATTTAAGTTTACGTAGTAATAAAATTTCATAGGAATTCATATTTTTATATCTGGTAAATAATGTATTTGGAAATTCAATTATACAATGTTTCACACCCATATGTCTAAACACACTAAATTATAATTGGTACATCACAATAGTCTTTAGGCCTCCACTTACAACCACTTGCATTTATTTACCCACATATATTATGAATCTCTTCAAGTTATAGATAAGGAACCCTCTCCTTCCCCATTTTTTAATGGGAAGTATTTTATAAATCCTTTTCAAGATTTAATATAAAATAAAGCTTCATTATTCTAATATTTATTATTTGGATAATATTATCTATGGCTCATTACATACGTGTGATCTTAGAGTGTAGAAGCATTTATACATCTTATGTATTGTCAATGTCTCCTCTTATTTTACAATTTACCCCATAATCTACATAATTAATATGCTTAGGTTGAATCAAGCAGTAAATTAGAGTTTGAAAATTAACTTTCAGGGGATCTTGGATGCTCCTAGAAAAGGTGAACATTTGTGATAACAACTGTCTGACTATTATCAACACTATCTAAAGAGGGAAAATCAATAATTTAGAATATAAAGACAATTTATTTAAGATTATAATGTTTTATGTAAAATACTATGGATATATTTAATATGAATGATAAAAAAATTAGTTTATGAAATCATTAGATAGATAAATAAATATGGAATAGTGTGCACAATATTTAAATGCTTATGCACAAGTTATGTATGTCAAATATATTTCAAAATTAATGTTTTCAATTTTTTAATACCAAATTTATGTTTCTAATAATTACCCCATTTTAATCTATTATTAAAAATTCTAGATTAAAAGGATAAAATGAATAAATGTGGTACATTTATGTATCCACACTTGGAGTTTCCAAGTATGCCCCAAATATCTAGTTTTCTCCATGTACAACATGTAAGGAAACATGTAGAAATCAATGTCCACTCATGATCAAAAATATAAAACAATTTAGATCATTGAATTATTTGAAATTGAAAATTAAAGGGATGAACCTTTTAATATGTGAACCAAACTATGATTTGAACTCATTTGTAGATTTATATAGGCTGGTTACACCCCACGAAGATGTTATTTTGAAAATCATGGGTTGATAAGTATAACTTTATCAAACCTCATTTGATATGGAGAAAATATAGATGAGTGATATATAACCTCAACTACATTAGTCAAAATATGATCGTATATATTTGGTTGGAGCCCCAAAATAGGTTTGTATGTCAAGATGGAACCCCAAACCAAGTTTGTATGTAAAGGTGGAAGACCAAAACATATTTATATGTAAATTATAACTTTGAATCAAATATTGTAGATATATTTTAGACCCAAATTTCTTATGTATTACCATTGATTATTATCATAAAAAGTGTTTGCATGAACAATGTTCAATCCCCAAATCCAATCCATTTATATCTAAATGTGATATAGGATGTCATAATATATATTTTATTATGTTTAATCTAATATATTTAATAAAATCTACTTGATATTATCAATCTAATAAACTTGCTCAATTTGATAATTCTATTCAATCTAACCCATATAATCTATCTTAATGTCATAGACTTTATTAATTATTTCTCATAATCATGTACAAAGTCCCACATTTAGATTTCATATGTCTCAATCTACTCAATTATGCCCATTTGAATCACATAATCTGATCCAAAATCTAAATCATCTATCTATCATGTCATGAATCTCTAGAATAAATACATTATTTGCCCCCTTTTAAGGTGGGATGAATCCTATGAATCACTCATCTCAAAATAAAGAGTTATGTGTATCATGACAAAATTGAATATATATATATATATATATATATATATATATATATATATATAATCATAGAAATATTTTATCATTGCATTATATATGAAACATGCAATCCAATGAAATGGGTATACAAGTGTAATGTCAAGTAGATTTAAAAATTAGGCATGCAATAATAAGCAACACAATAGATGCATGATATAAATCATGGAATCATACACAATACAATAATGTGTGATAATAATCATGAAACCAAGCTCAGAAACATGCACTTACACTGCTATGTACCTAGGGATATGATATATTGATGTATATGGGTTGATGGAGATGCCAACATGTGGCACACATCCCCTTAGTTAGTTATATGGGTACAATATATTAGGATAATAAAGTAACTTGTGGAAGTAGTACATTGGGTAATGGTCAGCCTACATTGGGATTAGGAGGTTATCCATCCATGGGTTAGATAGATGTATGTATACATATATATATATATATATATATATATATATATATATATATATATATATATAGGAGATGATTATCATGGTAAAGATATCAAGTAAGCATTAAGTCTTTTATTGTAAGAGGATATTGGAGGTTGTCTCCTCGAAGAGACTTTGTGGGGTTATTCCTTCCTAAAGGAGTATTATATGGTGTTTCCCTACCTTAAGGGTATTTTTGCATATATTGAATATCAAGATCATTAAAAGTTACTCTATTATCCTAATATATTGTACCCATATAACTAACTAAGGGGATGTGTGCCACATGTCGACATCTCCATCAACCCATATACATCAATATATCATATCCCTAGGTACATAGCATACACACATATGCACATAATATCATTATCATGAAGCAATCAAGATACCACTTAAATCTAATTTGACTCTAATACAACATAGACACAACATAACCATGACATGGACTAGAAGATATTCTAACATAATTGACACATGACATGACAAAAATATATCAATGCACTCATATAACATGTAATGTAATGGAAATTTATGATAACATAATGAAATAATCAAAATAATAATAAAAATATAGATCAAGCTATGTTAGTCCACCTAATCAATCAATGTTGTGATCTAATATAACATAGTATAATATATGTATAAATAACACCGTACAAATTATATGCAAGATCAAGCCATGTATATTATACTGTTATAAATGGATTGTTATATAAATATATATCCTAATAAGTGTGAAAAGGTGCCTCTAATGTATAATTGTATCCCAGAGCTATAAGGAATTTCTTGCATCTCAATGTCAAAGTTTCATATGTAACTTGTATGTCTGCATCCAACTAATATATAACATTAAAAAACATGTGAGTGTAAAATAGATACTTAATTCACTATGTATATGATAAATAACATTAATAAATCATGTAATTATCAAATCATGTAATTCATAGATCCTAATATTGAATATGTTTTAGGAAAAATGATTTTTTTGATTTTTTTGTATTTTGGGATTAAATGCAAATGTATCTAATAAATCAAGGACAAGAGGCTAATAAATTATTCAGTAAATTTAATATGTATCATCTAACCAATCATATATATATATATATATATATATATATATATATATATATATATTATATATATATATATATATAATAGTTCATTTTCGCTTTCTAATTTATGTTCATGAGTAAGTGAATCGTATGAATATACATTTGGTAATGATCTTGTAGGTATACATGAATATTTCACACTATAAAATTATGTTAATATTGATTAAGATAATTCAAATCATGATATTTGGCCCTTGACAATAGTTTGAGATTATTTATTGTATATGACATAATCATTAACATCCACTACTTCATTCATTTCATCTCAAATATATTTTGAATATTAGTAGGGTGTGTATAACCAATTGCACCATTTTTTAGAATTGATTTATTGGATTTTATTTTATCTTCAATATATTCTTAGTCATTGATATCATTCATCTTAGTTGCGGTCATGTGATAATAAGGATTATATATCATTTATTGAGCACTAGTTGAAGAAATTATTTATACTTGTACTTCTTGATTTGGAGAAGTTCCATCCCTTGAAGTGGAAATATTATTAACTTGGATCTCAAATGTAATATAATCATGATTTTTACCAAGTTTTGCATCGGTTGATATTAACCATGATCATCCTAGTATAGAATTATATTGAGTAAAATTGGGGTTAATGTGGAATGTATTAAAATGTAATTTGAGACCAAGATCTATGGGTGACTCGATGGATTTGATGCATAGTTCAAATGAAGTATTTTTATTTAATTTTTCAACATCGTATCCAAGAGATTTAAAAAGTTTCATGATACATACATTAATTTCACAAGTGGTTCTAACCATTACATTGGTGCATTATGTAGACATTGTAAATATGCACACCTACATTTCTAATTATCGAAGTAGCCTTGGACACTCTTAGGGCCAACCTACATGTATCAGGCCTAAAAAATTTAATTTGTACTTAGTTTCACCTAGATAAGTAAACCTAACCTATAATAGCCTATCCTTGGGGACCCTCACCATCAATGATCAGCCTTGGGAACCCCTGACCATTGATAGTCAAGATCCACCTTTTTTACTAAGAGCATGCAAGCTCTACCGACTCTTTTTATAAATATAACTTGTCTAATTTGTGTTTCCATCATTTTAATGCACAAATTATATTTATATGACCCTATTACACCTTCACTTCCACCTCTTGCTTATGCTTAAATTAAGAGTGGCCTGGGAGGTCAAATTCATCTGCAATAATTACCAGGGGCTCAAGTATTCAAGAGTTCTATTTTACAAGTCAATCAGATTAGTCAATGTCATCCATGCTATCAATAATTATCAGCCATGTTATTGAGATCCAACTTGTCATCATCTCTCAACCAAGCTTCTAGGTACTGTTACTCTATTGAAATTGATCCAAATTCCACCAATAGGTTAACTACATCAACCACCCACCCAATCAACTTATGGTAAGACAAGTACTTTGTTTATCAATATAAATGTGCTTTTATTCCATTTTTTAATCAACATATCCCTTACCCAACTCCAAAAATTCTTATATTAAATCTCTTCACCTTCTAGTGATCAAACCCAAAGTTCCACACTCAACCACCGATGGTTGGACCCCAACTACCGATGGTCACCTGTGGCAAAAAAATTATCAAGCTGATTTGACCCACCTACACCTAATCAAATATGCTTTTATGTGTTTTCAACCACTCATAGACCCCTTTATAATTTTTTGAAGCATACCCTAACCCATTACTACTAATATTAATTAGTTTATCACTAATTAGATCATTTCTAGTCTACTTTTCTAACAAGCTTTCTTGTATTCAATTTTAGTACCTTTTGATTATTTATGCAAGTACCTTCTTTCCAATTTATCAACTTGATTGTTTAAAATGTGTGGATTGACATCTGCTAAGGAAGCTCTCCCTTCTAGGATCTAGCTACAACTAGGCAATCCACCCAACTATCTATCTAACAAACAAGTTTTCTTTAGTGCTTCTTATCTATAGGTCTTCTTCCCAAGCCAAAGAGGAGATCTTCATAGTATTTTGATTCAACACGCACATAAATAAATAGGTTTTTTTAACCCTACCTATATTGATTTTATTTTCTCTCTTTCTTATAATCTAAAGTGAAAATTTACATGAATTTTTTTGGCACATCCAGTGGAACTTAGAGTCTTTACTTGCATTTTATTTACATTTGTATGTTGTCCTCTCTATATGTGCTCATTATTGAAACTAAAATTTCTTTTATGGATTAAAATAAAATACATCCATTGATTAATTTTAACATTAGTTAACTTTGAATTAAAGCACAGTAAGCTTATCGTAACATCACCTTTATCACTCACACTAACAAGACCACTTTCATCAATCAAAAATCAAAACAATTTAAGACAAGGCCTGACTAGGATTTCATCACCTAGAATTCACCTTACCCATTCTTGACAATCCTACTTGGAGATCATTGCTAAGAGGAGAAGTAACTCAACTATCTGATTGAGTATAAACTCTGGACATCAATATATATTGGCTAAGCACTTGATACCCTTATCACTGTTGGACTATGAAGTGAGGGGGTAGGCCCTAATACCAAGCCACATATTGATTCTAATATATATTCTTTTGAGCAACTAAAAAAATTGAAACCAACCATAGATTGTTTCTATAGTACCTAATCTACAAGACAAATTCTATCACACATTCTCATAAACTAAGGCATGAGCCAAAAGTGAGATTAAAACTAACATCTAGGCTTAACATAATTCATAGTGTGTGTCTTGATTATCTTGATAATTTTTTTGTTTTATTATTTTTTTAGTGGTGGGATTGTTCTTGTTTTCTCTCCCCTTTTTCTTGTATGGTTCTCACTCATCAGCAATAAAGAGACATGGCAGAACAAAACCTATCACTTAAATCAACCTCTTATACCTCCTCATCTATGGAGTACATCTTTGAGGAAGAATATTCATCTCATTCATTAAGGATCCCTACCTTCCCTTGGGTATTTCCCCAATGAGACATGGATTTTACCACCTTTCTAGACAATAATCCAGTGGCCCTTTAGCACTATCTTAACACCTCTTCTTACCACATCCTAGTTTCCACTCCACCTCATGATCCTCCTTATGGCATGCTATCCCACCTTATGAAGGGCATCCCTATATCCATGGTCACCACCCAACCTTCAATTACCTAGGCATATTCATCTACTAACCCCTTTGATGCTATGACTAGGAATCAACCTATCCAACCAACTATTACCCTTACACCTTTCACCCCTATTAATGATTTCTCTACCTTGGGTATAACCGAAACATTGACCCATCGTACCCCATTTTTCGCTAGAGCACCCACCACCAACATTACCAACCTCCCATCTATCAAACCTAACCCATTCATTAATACCCCTTTACCAAGATTAGGGGTATCTATTCCTTCTACCTCACCACTCATTAGCACAAAGGTCACTACCTCCCCTCTGGTCACCAACCTGACTACTACCCATGCCCAATCCATAGGGAATTCTTAGTAGTTACCCATTACACTAAATCTATGATACATCCCTTACCCACTACCCAACCACCATCAACCACCTACCCTACCAAACCTTTATCATCTACATTCTAATATGTGGTAGCCTCTCAACCACCAAAAAATTACTAATATGTTGCCCAAAATCAACCATAATATTATCCTTACAATCCTTTTGGTGCACCACCTCAAACCAACCTAATGAAAATGTTCATGGATAAGATGACCAACTTTCAGTTATCTATTTTAGGATCTCATAACATCATATCCTATGATCAAATTTGTAATGAACCTATTCATCCTTTTGTTCCTATCAAACCTTACCCTCCTTAGCAAGAGCTTCCCAAATTTACCAAATTTCAAAGCAAGGAAGACCCCCAGTAACACCTTATGGATTTTAGGCATGCATGGTACATGATTGCTTATGATGATGTCCTTCTCCTCCAAACCTTCCCCATGTCTTTATCTAGTCCAACACTTGACTAGTATAGTGCCATTACTAAGCATTCCATACTTTATTTAACCCAATTGGCACAAGTTTTCTTGGATCACTTCTCTATTAACATTTCCAAGATGGTCTCTATCATGGACCTCTATTCTATAAAACAATTTGATGATGATTCTAATTCTAATTTTGTTTCCCATTATAAAATCTTGATTAATCAAATTTCATTTTACCTACCTCAACATGAACTTATAGAACTTTTTTCTTGAGCTTACACCAAACATATATCTTCTACACTGCATGTCTAGATCTTTAGAACCTTTGATGAGGATTTTACCATGGCATGTAAGCTAGAAAACTAGGCCATAAAGGACAGTAAATTGAAGTTAAAAAACAAGAATTCTACCTTCAAGACCAACAAAACCTCTTCCTCCAAACCAAGAAACTAAGCCAATACCAAAACAAAAGGTAGGGGAACCACAAATACCATCATCTTTAAAATTTTCCCTCCACCAAATGTCAACCAATAAAATTATCCCATTACCTCCAATCCAAATGTAAGGAATCCAAACCAAAATAACCAAAAATAATTCACTCTACTCGGATAATCTTACAACTCGATTCTATAGAATCTATTAAAATCTAACCTTATAGAACATCCACCTATCAAACCTCCCTAGCAATTTGATTCTTCTCATCTAGCACGTATTTATTACAATGAGAATGACCTCTATGCTTTTCATTAGGGAATTAGACATGAAGTCAATTGATGTAATAGTTTTAAGAATGTTCTTCAGAGTCTTATCGATAAAGGGGAACTCATGTTGGATAATCCTAATGCCCCTCAAAATCAATCTCTTGACATCTTCAAGAAACCTTTTCCTAACCATGCCCTTGTCAAAGTTGAGGACACATAGGCAGAGTGCTCTCATAATGCCCACATAGTTAATATGGTTCATGATACACCTACCCATGCAGACCCAATAGGCCAATCTACCCATTCCTCCACTAATTCACTTACTAAGTTCATGGGATCATCTTACCCTCCTTTGGATATCCAAAATAAAGAAGTTCCTTTCTACCTAGCTACCCTCATAGAATTTTTGGAATCATCACATACTACGTTAATTAGTAAATATAGGAAAATCAACATTCTTGATCTACCACCTCTACCAACTACCAACCAAACCACCACACCTATGGACATCATCCCTAGAGGATAAGTGGTTCCACCAACACTTATAAGGGAGGAACTATCTATCCCAACCCTACCTTCCTCACCTTAGGAAATCAACCAACCAGCCAACCATCCTCCCTAGCTTACAAGTTTATATGTTGCATCTACTACCCATAGATCAAGACTAATACGCAATCCTTTTTTTGACATTAGTATAAAAATTAGAATTTGAATTAAAATCAAACATGGATAGAACCACTTTTTGGCAATAGTTAGGTCTTCCCTCCATTAAAAAAATTAAACCTTCTATCATGCCTCTAACCAACCAATCCATCATCTCTCCACCACCTCTTAAACCAAGTCAAACCTCTAACAACCCCTCAACTTATTAGTTGATCAAAGTAGCCACCACCTTACCAACCAAACCTTTCAAAACTCTTAATGCATTCCTTACTCATATTTTGGTTCACTCATCCTTGAAAGTATACTTAACTTCACCCAATATTGTACCTAGGTCTCAACCCACACCAAACAAGAAGACAAAAAAATTGAAAGGACAAATGACTAAGCCTCTACCTCCCTCTACTTTACCCTCTATCTTAGGGCCTCACCCTTCCACTTTACTTAAAAATCAAACCCCTTTCAACATATCTTTCCCAGTACCATTTATTACATTGGCACATTTATTATCTAATGCATCGGTCCTTCCCAGGTCACAACCAGTCGAACCATCAAACTTGGCCACGCCAACTATCAACACCCCTAGACCAAAAAAATCAACTAGAAACACCACCTCACCCAAACCATCTCTCACCAAACCTATTTCCACCAATACACCCATCTTACCAACCTAAACCATGATCCCTAAACCTTTCCTACCTCTAATAGAATCCTATATGACCATTATTCAAAGATTGGTGTGGACCTCCTACCTCACATTACCTCCCATCAAACCTTTTAATCCTCTTGGTTTGAAGCTAACCTAGTATAATGACCATCAAATCTAATCCTATCATAAGACACTTAAACATGACATGGACAATTGCATAGAACTCCAGGCCATTATCCACCAAATATATGATGAGGATGATCTTTTGGTAGATGACCTTCCATCCATTCCTCCACCATTACACCTAATAATTAGCCACCAACACATTCCTAATCCCCCACTCTCACTTTAGAGTGACTAAGAATCTACCTAACCCCACATCACACCTTCCCCTTTTATCCATACAATTAATGTGCTCACATGATTAAAAAAAGGATAAAGGGAAGGCCAAAGTGTCTATTCCATAGACATACCCACCAACTCACCCTATACAAAACTAGATCTAAACCTCCATGTTTGCAGCTAAGCCCAAAGTCACCATCTTAGGCACTTTAGAGGCTAATCCCTTTGAATTCATTAGGAGGGTCATCCTTAAATAAATACACTAGACCCTTGTTAAAATGAGCCTCTCTAAGCTCATTTCTACCTCACCTCACCATCATCAGGCCATGATTGAGGCTATGTAAGCCATTAAAGTCAGACTACAGGATTCCCAACCCATGTAGGCCTTTGTTGGTGATCTCCAACTCTCTACCCTTGTTACCTTTAAAGACTTAGAGATACCTTCTATCCACCTCAAATACCCAGATCCCCCTCTTTTTATTACATCCCACATCAACCAAACCTACCTCAAATGGATTATGATTGATGGGGGAGATAATATTAACATAGTCTCTTCCCATTCCTATGAGAAACTAAAGCTACCAAATAATGTCATGTCTGAAACTTCAACCATCCTTAGATATTTTAATGATAATATGACCACTACCTTAGGAACCTTCATCCTTCATATTTGACTAGGACCTCACATGCTCTCTAAACTTTTATATGTGGTTGAAGGTGAATTATAGTACAATGTTTTGCTAGGGAGACCTTAGATGTAAGCCATGGGATGTGTACCTTCCACCCTCCATCATTGTGTCAAGTTTTAACATAAAGGCCACATTATTACCATACAAGCTGACCCTATCCCTTTTTTAGCATGCAATATGACCTACCAGCCTAATGACATTCTCTTGCCTCTATTTAAAGAACTACAAACAACCACCATCAAGCCCTCACCCATGAAAGTCAAAACCATTACTTTCTCCTCTTCCACTGAGGCATCCACCATCTCATCTATCCTCATGGACTAGATACCCATCAATGATCCTTTGGAACCTACATTCTAATGCCTTACCCTTAGAGAATACCATCTCCTCACCCTTGATGCCCTCTTTACTCCCTAAGACTATGAGAAACTCAACCACCCATTAGGTTCTGACCCCAACATTAGATCCATTACCCCCTTGGGGCTTCCAATCTATTAAACCCACTTTATTTATGGGGGAATTGACAAGCCACTTAATGCTACCATCACTCCCTCTCCACCTCCACCTTCTTTTGTTTGGATAACCTAGACTTTTCTAAACTATACCTTCACAGATGTGCTTGGAAGAGGTTAGTTTTGGGATGATATGATCATGTCCCACACATGTTGACCTAGTTTGAGACAAGAAATCTTCACAAGAAGCATGGAATTGGCTTTATTATACCTAATAATAATAAATCCAAACAAACTACCCCTACCATTATTGAATAAGAAACCCCTTCCTCACTAACATGCCTTCCACCTATGAGTAAGGATGAGGATATCATCCTACCTAAGTTTTTTGTCAACATGATTACCCTTGGCCCCCTAACTTATCAAAAGGAAGGGACATCCATATCCATCCATTTTACCCATCCTAAACTCATGAGAGATGACCATACTACCATTAACATTGTTTAGCATCAAGATGATGATACTATTCTCACCTACCTTAGTGCACCAAATTCCTCCATCCATAAATATTTACTTCTAAAAACCTTAGCCATCTTGAATTAATCTACCATTAACATTAACATATCCACTCCAAACAACCCCCATATCATAAAACTTGGACAAAATCTCACTCTAAATAACTTCATGAATTTTCTACCTTCCTCCAAGACCACATTATTACATTTGCTTGGTCATATGCTAGCATGCCTAGCATTGACCCAACCATTGCCACACATAACATCATAACCAATCGTGACACCAAAATTTTCAAACAAAAACTTCACCAAATACACCCTCACATATCTCTCCTTGTCAAAGAAGAGATTCAACACATCCTTTTCATCAACTTTATTCAACCTATCAATTATCCCCAATGGGTTTTGAACATCTACCTATTAGTAAATCCATAGGGGAACTATGTATCTATGTGGAATTTTGTGACATCAACCTCACCTACCCAAAGGATGACTTTCCTCTACCTAGCATTGACCAACCCATTGATCTTACAGTAGGCCACGAGATGATGTCTCTCATGGATAGATTCTCAAGTTATGATTAGATTTTGACTACCCCTAAAGATCAACATAAAACTACCTTTATCACCCCATAGAGGACTTTATGTTACAAATTCATGCCCTTTAGTCTTAAGAATTCTAACATAACCTACCAACATGCCATGACCTATATTTTCCATGAAATTATCCATACAATCATCAAAGACTATGCAAATGACCTTCTTGGGAAGTCCAAGCTTTACAAAGACCATTTAGCTATTCTTGAGATTATCTTTGAGTGACTTATCCACTATCACATCTACCTCAATCCCAATAAATGTATTTTTGGTGTCTTTTTAGTCAAACTTCTTGGCTTCATCGTTTCCCTTAAATGAACTAAAGTTGATCTAGCCAAAATCAAAGCCATTCTTAAGATACTACCTCTAACCAACCTTAAACAACTTTGTAGCTTGTAGGGGAAACTTTAATCCATTCATTGCTTCATCTCTTAGCTCTCTGATTAGTGTCAACCCTTCCACCACCTCTTGAAAATGGAAATCTCTTTCAAGTGGATTTTTGATTGTCAAAAGGCCTTTGATGTGCTTAAAGAGTACCTATTATCTCCACCTATCCTTACACCTACTAAACATGTCCAACCTTTATACCTTCATATCTCTACCATAGACCACTCCCTAGGGGAGATTATTACCCATCAAGATAAACAATACTATGAACAAATCATCTATTACATTAGCTACACACCTATCAAATGTGAGACTTAGTACACACATACCAAAAAACTATGTTTTGCCCTAGTATTTTTAGCCACCAAAGTTCACCACTACCTTCTTAACCACAAATGTTTTGCCATAACCAATATCAACCCTCTTAAATACATGCACTCTAAACCATACCAAAACTAATGTATGGCTAAGTAGATCATGCTTTTATCTATGTTTGACCTTGAGTTCCTCGAGTATAAATAAATCAAGGGGCAAGTAATTGTTGACCATTTGGCCAAGTTACCTTTGATAAAAAAACAACCTCCCCCTCTTGAATTTATAGACAAGTCAATCACAATTATATCTCAAGTGGATTTTTCCAATCACATAACCATATTTTTCTATAGTTTCAAATGTTAGCATGGTGAGCAAGATGATATCATCATTGTCCCCCTTATTAGTGAACCAATTCCTTTATCCTTTAAAATTAACTTTGAATACACAAATAATGTGGCCAAGTATGAATCACTAGTAATAGGTCTCCAAACTACCTTAGCCTTGGGCATTAGGATAATCAATATCTTTGGTGACTCCTAACTAGTGGTCAACCAAGTCAATGGCATTTACTAGTGTAAGAATGAAATGATGTAACTATATAGATAACTTGTCAAAGAGCTCCTAACATCATTCAAACACTACCATATTCAAACCACCATGTGGTATACCAATAAGTTTACTGATAACATGGCTTCTCTTGCCTTTCAAATCATGTCAACACCCTCAGACTCTAAACTATCAATCATCTTGCATTGCCTCACCAAACCTTCCTAGATAAAATGAAACACTCCAACCATGTTTAGTGTGAAAAAGATTCTACCTGACCTTTGGTATCATCAAACCTTTGACTACCTTCACCTTAGCATAGTTCTCTCTATCCTCTCTAGGAATGCCCATCAATAATTTATTCATATCACGTTTTGTTACACCATTATGGAAGTAGTTATCTACAAACATGGTTTTGATGGCCTCTTATTCCATTGATTTCATAGTCTAGAGGCCTCTTAGGCTATCAAAGGGACACATGAGGGTATCTATGGGGATCACTTTAGTGAACTTGTTGTGGCTAAACACATCCTCTGCCTAAGATATTACTATCCCACCCTTAGCCAATATTGTTATAATTATGTGAAAAAGTGTGTCAAGTGTCAACAACATGCTATTTTACATCACACATCTAGCCATGGTCTTCATGTTTCTATGGAATTTTGGCCCTTTTCATAATGGGATCTAGATCTTATCAGTGAAATCAACCCCCACTCTTTACAATGACATCATTCTATCATTATCATGATTGATTATTTTACTAAATGGGTGGAGGCTATTCCTCTTGTCTCAATGAAGGTTAAAAATATTATAAAATTCATCACCCACCATATCATTTTCCATTTTGGTTTTCCCCATAAGATCATACTGATAATGGAAAATCTTTCAAAAACAAACAAGTTTAGGACCTTTATGATGTATTTGGTATTAATCTTAGCTTTTCATCACCTTATCACCCATAAGTAAATGGATAAGCCAAAGCCTCTAACAAAACCCTTAGTAACATGCTTACCAAAATGGTTAATGCCTTAGGTCAGGATTGACACTTACACATCCCTTTCACCTAATGGGTATAGCACACTAGCATTTAAACTCCTATGGGTGCTACGTATTTTTCACTTGTTTTTGGAGCTAAAGCTGTAATACCTCTTGAAGTCTAATTACCTTCTTTTAACATATCTTTGCATGGACTTGTTTCAAAAAATTATTATCATTAAGAATGTTTAGCTCAATTCAAGCTACTTGATGGATGCCATTTTTCTTCTCTTTCCCATCTTTATGTCTATCAAGAATGAGTCAAAAAAGCCTATAATAAACACCTGAAAGTAAGAGAATTCAATATTGGAGATCTTGTTCTCAAGGAAAATCAACATGTAACTAATATGGAGAAAAGTAAAAGTGGTAAATTATCTTTCAATTGGCTTGGACCCTACATCATTACCCATAAGTATGGATCAATATCTTAGCATTTATACTCTCTTGAAGGCAAACTAGAACCTAGGCTTCTCAATGCCTCGCATATACACCCCTTTTATTGTTAAATAAGGATCATAATCATCTATTGTCTAACTTAAGCTCATCCCTTGTAACCACATTCATTTTCCTCTTTAGGGACAACTAACTAAAACCGAATCATGTGATTATCCATCATAATTATAGCCTAATCTTAAACTATGGATACCATGTCTCTATCTATGACATGATTCCCATAGTACTTGCCATCTTTTTGAGATCAGTTCTTATGGTTTTTGTCACCTATACCTCTCTTCCACCTATTGAACCTTCATGTTAGCTTAGTTTTACCTTCATAAAAGTAATCCATTGAGCATGTATGATCAAGTCTACATCAATAAAAATCAAATCAAAACAAAAGCAATATCAAATTGTAGAAACAAATCGTGGGTTATTTTTAACATTCATAGACTACTCCTTTGAAGGACAACTATTAAAAATCAACTAAAAATGCCAAATTTAAGGTGGACTAATCCCTAAAAGGAAAACTATCAAAAGCATTTAAACTAAGGACATAAACTTAGACCACTCCCTTGAAGGATGGATAAGTAAAGAATTAGTCAAAGATATAAATTTATTAGGAGCTTCTCATATTGATCAGCTTCACTAACTCCCATTAAAAAGGAAAAAGGAAAAAGGAAAAGCAAGGCAAGAGTAGAAGAATTTTAAAAGCCACAATCGGCTTTTATAATATTAGTAATCTTAGATAGCCACAATCAGATCTCCTTAGGAGACTTCCCACATCAATCAATCTACACTTTATATATATATATATATATATATATATATATATATATATACATAGACTTGTTTGTACTACTTCTTTGGACACCTATAGAAAAGGTATACTAGTCTCACTAATAATTCTAGTTTAACCCATTCTCCCTCCACATATCATATGCACACGACTATGAGATTACTCAAGATAATATAATCTAGATCCCTATCCTATCAACATAAGCATGCTAATATGAAGCATTGGAAAGGTTTGTTTTCATTAAGCCAATCGAACTTTGGGTTTCATGTTGGTATTTAACAATAAAGAGGCATCTTGTTCTTGTTATTATTTTTTATTAGTTTATGTAAGCCTATCACTAAGAACATGAAAAAAAGTCACATAAAAAACATGGAAATCATGCATTCTACCAACAAGTAATGACATCTATCTATCTATCTATCTATCTATCAATGAGTCAATGTCAACATATCATAGTGAACTATGAACATCAATCACATCATAAACCATAAACATGTCATCACACAATCACAAACATAAACTAAATAGCTAAGCCAAAAATCATGGCATATACCATTTCCCATTTTACCCATATAACCATAGATAAAGCCATAACATGTATCCATCCATAACATATCCTATCATAACCATAATTATAATCAAAACATCACATACCTAATCTACTAAGTACAACATCATAAACATGAACCAATGCCATAAGCCATAATCATAAACCATAAACAACTATCATATATAACATCATAAGCATCCATCATATACATTGAATCATCAAAAAATAATAGATGTCATAATGTGTTAGCTCTCTCTTAAAATATATACTCTCACTACATCAGCACACAGGTTGGTATCAAAATAATACATCAAGATAACATATCTCAAATCATGGGCCTACACCACTACTAGTTGCCCTCCTCATGCTACTACACCTACCTTAATCCTCTACCTATGTATATCCTCTCACTTGTAATGATGGTGATCTAACCTTGTAATACATGAATTTGACCCTATAATATGGCCACTTATCCCTATAGAGCCTATACTTGAGCTTGGGATGTAGCCAATGCTACCCTTACCTATCCACCCTAGCCAATTGGATCTATAGCCATTGGTGTCACCCCTTTGTCATCCTCACCTACATCCATAATTAAATAGATGGGCTGGTACCAAGCCATATATCCATTTGTATACCCTACATCATCTATGGGAGTCCTAAAAGGAATCTCTTCAAACCCACCATCTATAATGTTTTGAATAGGCCAAGGCACTGATAACTGGACATCTGAGTCATACTGCCCATACCATGGATGTGGACCCAATATACCTTATAACAGGCTAAATTGGCACTGTACTCAGTCGAAAGGAATTAGCTTAACCTCACCCTCTTAATGGCCCATAATCCACCCATAGATATGTATAGTGAGGGTTTCCCTCATATAGCCTAGCTAAATAAGGAACTATAGGTATGATCTCAATGTGATGTTTGTAGCTACTAATACACCTAGGGTAACATTGAACCAATCAACATAATGTGCTCCACCTTTGGCCCCTGATGTAATATAGTCATCCCTCCACCTCATAAAGCCCATAGGGAAATCTAGTTGTGTGTATCCTACCCATGGTAATCCCATAGGCCTTGGTACCTGAATGTTCTCATAGGCCTAGTAGTGCAGAACCATACCCATGCTAACCCCATACCTCTTTTGGTACGTTAATCCCCATAACTCTATAAATATGAATAATCAACACTGGGACCTACCCAAATATGATCTTCCCAAGTAATATGTCAACTAAAACCCCTAGTAGTATATAATGAAATCTTTTGTTACTAGAATTTGGGAGACCAAAGTAAGCAAATGGGATCATTATCATCATCATAAGTCTCCTCTCCTTGGGAGCCCTCTTATACAATGTTATATAACTAAAGTGTCTAGAGTGCCAGTGGACCTGGTTGTTATAATCTCTATACAGATACTCAACATATTCATCATGCTCTTCCTACTCAATCTGGTAGATCACATCACCATGTAGTGGGATTTGAGTGATCTTATAAACATCCTCTAGGAGAATAGTCATCTCCCTAGTTGGCAACAAAAAAGTGTTAGTAGAGAGATCCCATATCTCAGTGAGTGTTATTATCATAGATGCATCCCTAGGCACATGATGGTAGTGCCTCATCCCTCTTATCCTTATCACCTATATATGGTCCTAATCAACAATAGTTGTAGACACCTAAATATGGCCACTGATAACCTCTAATCAAGCTTTAGACCAATTTCCACCCAAAATGTACAATTTGGCCCAAAAACACTAAAACATCCTAAATAACATGAAATTGACATATTAAAATATTGATTTTAGATAGGGTATCCCTAAATGGGTCAATGTAATTTATGGGTCAGCTAGCTTTGATCAGATCATTTTGAGTCAAAATGCCAAATTTTTACCTAAGTGTTCTAGATTGCTCTTTCCTATCAAATATTTTGCACAAGATTCATGCCTTTGTTATTTTTTATTGGTAGCATACTAAATGGGATAATGATTCCAATGCATCTAACATTGAATTCCAATTCTAATCTAGTCAAATTTTAGACCAATAACAAGGCATTTTAATCAATTTGGGTAATTTATGCACAAAGTGCTTAAACATGCTTAAGAGCTAATTAACCCATATCAAGGAATAATCAATAAATGCATGGAAACTTGTTTCAAACTTATTTTTGGAGATAAATATTGATTATATGCATCATCAGGTGAACTCATTTCTTATTAAGGCATCCCTAAGCCATAAATGCTACAAATATCAAGATTCATGCCCTCCATGCCTCATCAATGCCTTCCATGATACCCTCCATGACTCTTAATTGCCCATTTTTCCAATTCCATAATGATGATAATTGCAAAATTAATTCTAAAAATTGAATTAATCCTCAACCACACATCTCAATCTTGAGATGGATGGTTCAGGTTGATTCTAGACATTCTCAAAAATCTATAAATAGAGAGGCCATGAAAATCATTTCTAAGCTATTTTAGTGTAAAGTTATTATGCTAAAATATCTTCAAATACTTGAGAATCAAAATTTATAAGTTAGGATTGGTTTCAAAAGCTTCATGAAACTAGTGTTACCATGCCAAATTGATTCCAATCCAAGCCAAGCCACACACCAAAGGTTGTAAGGAGAGATGGATGTAGTGAAGCTTCCATTTCCAAGGACATCATGAGCATAAAATTGAGAAAGCCACTACTACAGAGGCATTTCAAGCATAAAAGGAAGGTGAATAAATTCTTTTGTTTCATTCCTTACCTTTTAGTTATGTTTATCATTTGTTTTTGTTAACTAAGTTCTCCTTAGTGTCTAGGCCTAGAGATGTTACATTATTAGTGTGTTTCTTTCATTTTATTTTCATTTTAGAACTAAAATAATACTAACCATCCTCTATTGATTCAAATTATTAAATCACATTATGGCATGACTAGTGGCACTAAATTCATCTCACACCTAAAGAAGATCATTTTGCAACTCTAAAATATTTATTTGGACCCTTAAAACTCTTACAAATTGATTTTCTAACTTTATTTTTCCATTTTTGGTTGCCATGATTCTATATAGTAACTAACATCAGCAATTAAGACCAAAATTATTTACATAGCTTAACTAACATCAATTAGTAAAATTGACATCAGTTAGATTTTACTTAGCCAAGGTAACTGTCGACAGTTGTATATAGCCGATGTTAGTCACTGTGTTTTTCCAAAAACATAAAATTGAGAGCTATTTTTCCAAAGTTCATTATTTCAAACCAAAAAGAGCTTCAAAGCTAAAGGACATGCTAACATTTTTTCTATAGGACCAAGCTTGATATTTTCTCAAAAAATGTTTAAATCATCTTTTCATGTTTAAAAATCAATTAGGAAACTTTTTTTAGGTGTTTAACAAAGAATTTAGATATTTTTGGTAAATGTTTTCAAATTTTGCAATTAATACCAAGGGTTCAAATGAACACACTTATCAATTCTTGTTTTCAATAGTTATTTAAATTAAATATTTTTTTGGAAAAAAGAAGAATGTTGCATGTATGCTCTTCTATTTGTCCCCTATAGGTAACCCTTGGAATCCAAAACACCATTCCTATTTCAATTAGCCTAGTCTAAGGCTTAGAAATAATGTCATCTAAATCACTCCCCAAAAACTCATCAAAGTTTGGGTGACCTTGAAAATGACCCTAAAGTCTTTTTATTTCATTCTCTCTTTATTTTTATGCAAACTTGGCTTGTGAGGGGGACTTCATCACCTCCCATAAGTTCTTTAGGGAATATTTGACCCAAGGTTTCATCTCCTAGCATTGAATTCATTTGGATCCTTTTAAATTACACATAGGACATACTGACACTTTGGACATCACATTACACTGAGTAAATAGTATGATGTAGTGGTTACAAAAAGGACTAGACCTTTTTACAAAAATCCAAGTGATATATACCTAAAATCCATGATTTTATTTTTCATTTTTTGGCATGAAAGTCATTATGTAATTGATTCCCCTCGATCATTCAAAAACTTATTAGACCTTAGAAAAATCCCCACTTACTCTGGAAGTATTGTTGGTGTAAGGTGAGCTTCGAGGTCCATGTCATAGTTCTATCATTTGAGAGAAGGGGGGTGTAAAAACCCTAATATATAATGCACATTTACTTTTGGATACTTAAAATCTTCTCAAATGATATATATTAATGGATTCTAACAATACCAAGCAACCTTGTCATTTTAGGATTTAAGGGTGGTTAATTAGTTGGTCTTGTCATCAATAAAAGTCTTTTTTGAAGTAAAAACATGGTATAAATAAACAATATAAAACAAACACATAGTCCAATTTTTCCTTTGAACAAGAGGAAGTATGCTTTCCACATGAGATCATCAATTTTCCTTGTTCAAAATTTCATCAAAAGCTTGAGAGTTATATCATCCACTTTGGCATAGTTATGTTTCCCAATTAAGTCTAGACCTTTACCAAAAAAATTTAAGTCCTTCACTTATAATCTAAATTTAAAATTGCACCTTTATAAGTTCATAGGGTTGATGTGTTAATTGGGTTCACCATTTGTACTAAACTTGAGGGAACTTAGGTTCAATTCACAATTTGGGTTGAAGGTTATTTAAGACTCATAATCATTATCACATTTTGATAGACTTAAGCCATTTTATGCTAAACACTTGCACTTTGAGTCTATGCACGACAAAATTTTGAGCCAATAAAATTAGTATTATGTTATCAAAATTATAGGAAAACATCTTTGCCGTAGAGAGTTTTTGAAAAAAAAAATTTTTGTCACACCTTTTGGGTAGTATAGCATTGTTACGCTTCCCAAAACATTTTGAATATTATTTCATAGACCCTCTTGCATAAAGTTATAAACTTTTTCCTATATTTTTAGACCAATCCAAGTTGTACTTTTGTGATCTTTTTTCTAAAATAGTTATAATTTAAACTTTTGTCTAGTTTGTTTGTCAAAAAGTTTTATACCATTTTTTGTGAGAAAATAAATTATTTTTAAAGTGCCTTTTTTTTCATACCTTATACCTAGTTGATCAATTGTATGTCCAAGAATCAAATGCCTAGTGTTTGTTACAAGCATTTCAAATTTTTTAGATTAAAACTTTCATCTATTTTCAAAGTCTAGATTTTGACACCATGTTTGGCCAAAAGACCTAGAAACTTTTAAATTCCTAGATTAGATTGATTTGAAACACTTAAACCTTAGAGTTTGGAATTTTTATTTTTGGTCTATTTACTTGATTATCTTTATGTGAATAATGAAACATTAGTTACTTCACAATAGCTTATTTCCTCACAAATCTTTGCATAAACCTTTTTGATCCTTTTGATGAATCTAGACCAAGTTAGAACATCATATTTTTTAGACACCATATTTTTTAGAGTTTGTAGAACTCTTTGACATTTTATCACAAAACATTGACTATGGATCCCAACATGTATTCCTACACTCATAATGGACTCATGTACAATCCAAGGATTAGTAATGTAGTTATGTAGGAAGAAATGGTGCAAGACACCTATGATGATAACATTACTTATGAGATTTATTCTTATCCCTCTTATAATACTCAATTAGGGGAACAAATCCAAGATCCATTAGCTAACTATCTAGTTAACATACCACCTTATTCAAAACAAGACCAAGAACAAACTACATAATACCTAGCTATAATACCCATAGTGGATGAGCTAGTTGTTCATAAATCATATTATACTAATATGGCTTCCACGTATGATCCATTTTGTTTGAGTGACATTTTTTAGAGAGCAAAGATGAGATTTTGGTTAGAGCCATAGAGGTAGGGGCCAATTTTCTAGTAGACTTCCCCCATGAAAATTTACCATGTCTAGTAAGAGTACCCCACAATATCATTTATGATCAACAGGCTTCTATCAATCCTATGGCTCTATGCCAAACAACATACCAAGATCCTAATATATCCAATCAAAACAAAAACATAATGGAAGATCACTTTAACCAAATGAAAATAGCATATCAAACCTACATGAATCTAGCACATGATTTCAATCAGATGAACATGGTACGTAAGCCTCTTATTAACCTAATTCCTTCAATAGGAGTGTCTATAGAGTTAACTGGACAAGAGAATTCAAATTTTGACCCATTTATACAAACCACTCCAATAGATATCTTGATGCATATTCCCATTATTGAAGAAGTGTCTTTGGCCTCTACACAAAATAATGAGCCAAACATAGTAAACAATCTCCAAATAACATCTAATCCTGATCAAAGTAGTACTAACACACTAAAAAATAACCAAAAATATGTGCCTAAAGTTAATCACATGAGTATATCATCATACCAAAGAATAGGGGTTTCTACACCCCAACCTCAACTGGCTACTTCCTCAAGTATACAACCTATATGATTAGGTAATCAAGTAGTAGCCAATATCATGCCTCAATGACAGAATGTGATGAATCATTCTCCTCCTCAACAAGTAATGAGTAGTATTCCATAATAATAGGCACAATATAGTGTATCAATGCAATAGAGGATAAATACATTACTACCTCAGTTAGGTGAAACAAATGTTCCACCTCACTAGGTAATGACAGACATACCTCTTCAATTGTAGACTAATATGCCAATTTAAAATCAAGTAATGACTAGTCAACAACATGCAAATATTGGTCAGTAATAGATACCAAATCTATAACCTACTTTCAATTCCTCATAGGTATTCATGCAATAAGGAGGTCCCTATATTTCTCAAGTACCTAATAGACAACCATTGGTTTAAAATGTGCCACAAATTTAGAGACAGGGTCTTGGTCCACAAGTTCCCACTCAATAGCAAGGTTAGATTAATCAATAACATGTCCCTTTTTAACCACAGTAGGCTCAATATAGTTATATCCCTCTTTCTCGACCATAGAATCCTCCAATTCAAACCTTTATTGCCAACCCAAACAAAAATATCACACAACCAAGTGTGCAATTCTAAGTACATCCTAATCTATGTATGCATATTCTTGGTCCATTCCCTAGCCAAACCAATATGCCCCAACATATATCTCCATCATACACTAGTCAAAGTGTCCCACTTGTGACCTCCCAAACCAATATTCCTTCAATTTTTATATGTCAAGAGTTATAATAGATGAAGGATGTAATTGTTTCCATTGAAGATGGTAAATAAACTAAAAAGTTCAAATTGGATGACGTGTGTTTCTATCCATTCAACATGGAGTATTTTTAAATACCATTTCTTATAGGATACAAACCACTAAAATTAGATAAATATAAATAGAAAGGTGACCCTAAGGCTCATTTCACCAAATTCTTTGTCACATGTCAACTAGTGCCATATAGTGACATATACCTTTTACTATTGTTCCCAAGGAGCTTGGCTGGACAAGCCTTGGAGTGGTTTTTGAAGTTACCAAAAAAATTTAGTAATAGATTTTGATGATCTTTTTGATAAGTTTGTGAAACACTTTTCTTATAATCTCAATCATGAGATTTCATTAGTGGACTTAATGTAAGTAAAGAAAAAAGTTGGTGAGAATTTTACAAGTTATTTATAGTGTTGGAGAGCCCTTGCAAGTGATTTCACCCACAATTTACTAGATAAACAATTAGTCACTATATTTACCAAAAATTTTCATAGTGAGATAGCTTATCATTTGGAACTATAATGTGCACATACTTTCAAGGAAATCATCGATAAAGGCTTGTTGATTGAGTGAGTACTCATAAATAAAGGATTTATTAAGATTAATTCAACTAATAAAAATTAAGGTACCAATAAGGTAAATGAACAACATCAACATTCCATTCAAGTGCTAGCATCACAACTGACACAAGCCAATAACCAAGAAATATCAAAGCAGTTCAACCGTAATAGGAATGTTGTGGGAAATGGAGTAACTGAATCGGATCATGTAAAAATGGTGAAAACATCATCTACACCATATTTTTATCTTAATCCTACCCAAAAACATTTCTAACCAATATCGTATTCATAACAATTAAGACCTACATAACAAATAATAGCCATTACCATTACAAACTTCTCCTCCTAGAAAAATCATGCCTACATGTCATGTTTTTAGTGACCTAGGAGAACCTAATGAGTTTATATTTTTCAATCTTGCTACTGATAATTTTATTAGTTAGCCTATACCAAACCATTATTTTTAAGGCATTCCTCATCCTAATTGGTACCATAAAAACAAATTTTGTGACTATCATCAGGTCAATGGGCATAATCTACAAAAATGTGTCCAAATCAAACATTTAATTGAGAATATGTTAAATAATGGGGAGATAACATTACATAATGGTAGTTATAATTCCAATCAAACTCTTAAGATCTATCAAAACCCCTTTCCCTAAAATAATAATCAACAATAACAACAAAATAATCAACAATACCCACAATAATGGCCAATGAAGCAACAAAATCAACATCAAAGGCTAAACTAGTAGAATTAAAAAAATCAATGGCAAAACTAATAATGATAAAATAATGGATAAAACCAAGGTCATAATGGTAACAACCAACAAACCTACCATGTAGTTTCACATGGTAATAATAGGGTTTTAGGTCACAATATAGGGGTTAGCATTAATAACATCTCCATTAATCTTAGACCAAACACTAATCAGCCTAGACCATTGCCAAACAATAACATTTAGCTAAATTACATGGATAACCCTTATTTGACCTAGTAATGCATATAGGTAAACCAAAAAACTATGACATCCCCTTTTGGACCTTATATAAACAACTTGTCCTTGCCACATGACCACATGCAAGTGCACTAGCAACTGAGACTTATCCTGTCTAGTCCCACACCATTCCCAACATTGATTAACAATAGTGGTCCAGTATTTAAACCTAATTGTGTAATCATCACTAGAAGGTGAAATATTACAATCCCAAGCCCACAACCATCTACCACTTTGCCTACCATTTAACCAATCATTTAGTCTCAAAATAAACCATTCACTACTGACCAAGACAAGAAGTTTGATATTGTGGAACAATTACATAAGACACTAACACAAATTTCTATTTTAGATTTGTTGTGAATTTTAATAATCAACAAGAACATCTTGAATGAATTTTTGACCCAATCCACTATTTCTAGTGACATCCCTAGATAAATTTCAAGCTTTGGTTGGACACCTAGCTCCATCCCAATAAGTCACATTCAACCAAAGCAATATGTCTTCATTTGACCTACTCCATAATAATCCATTATACATAGAAGTTTATATAAGATATAATAAAGTGAAACATGTCCTTATAGATAATGGATATGGCCTTAACATAGTGTCTCTAAAAATCATCAAGCTTCTTGGGTACATAACGGTAGATCTCTAGCTAGAAACAATAACTATAAAAGCCTATGACAATTAGGAAAGAGAATTATAAGGCACCATTAGTTTTCCATTTATCATTGGGCCTTTAACCCATGATACACTTTTCCATGTGCTTGATCTTGAGTTATCATACAATATTCTTCTAAGCAGGCCTTGCATACATGAGATTCATGTAGTCCTATCAATGCTACACCAATGTATCAAGTTTTCCCACTCAGGGATGGAAGTGAATATTCTAGGAGATTTACACCCATATGAATACTACAAACATCTCGAGGCTAAATTTTAAAGCTACAATTATCAGTATGGTATGAATCCAAATTCTAAGTAGGATAAAGGAAAGGCTATACTTATTGATCCTTCACTAAATAAATGTATAGATCCTGATACCTTAGATTCCCTTTCCCACATGTCACCTCATAAAGCTTTTAATCATTTCACCATTTTAGATAATGGACTGGAAGAGTATGTGACCCATGATACATTTTATATTGTCAATCTTCCTCAAAATCTAAAAACTTTTGTGTAACCTAAAGTCATCCTACATATGCATTGGCAATAAAAGAACAAAGATAAGGGCCCTATCATATTTGTACCAGCGTCTAGCCTATGACCTAACCCTCTTGAAGAGGAAAACATATGATTAGACAATTATAATCCAACTAATTTTTATAAAAATGCAAAGTATCCTATTCCTAATAGGATCATGAAGCATCACAATTATGAAGGAAGAGGCCTCAAACCAAATTAGTAAGGAACCATCAAGCCAATTTCCATGGCTAAGTATGAAAGACCTTATGGAATGGGATTTAAACTACCTGGGGGTGACCCCACATATCTTATTCAAAATCCATCACCAATAACTAGTGATGATGATGATGACAATGAAGTAGAGTCTGATCATAACATCACCCTTCATAACCTAACTGAAACTAACATGTTTTCTAACAATGTCATTTGTACCCTTACCCTAGCAATTCATTACAATCCATTACCATTATATTATATGCAACTGATAGATTAGGACCAACAAGAATCCAATCTATTGATTGATGATTTCAAAAATGATGAGGCATTCTATGACTTTTTGGGCCTTAGAGACAATGTTTTGTTAGGAGATCACAAATTAGGATTCTCAATCACATTAGATTTTGTGGCCTATTTTAGAGAGTGAGTGAACACCCTTAGCCAAAAACAAATAAATAAAACATTGAGGTCCTAAAGTGAAAACCTCTTTGAGATGATTTTTAACTAGGGAAAAATTAAAGATAAAGGCTAGCCTAGTGGTGAAAACCTATTTTAGGTGCCATTAGATGGGGGTGTTCATTCTTATTTAAATTTAGACTAAGAGACCACCAATGATAAACTTGCCTATGGATCCAATTTCAAATTTAAGTAACAACAAGTATTTGATCAAATTCTTCAAGAATTTCCAACTATTTTTATCACATGGGCAGATCTCCTACTAGGGGACTCAAATTTATCATGCCTAGGAGAAGTTGAAGAGCAAGTCCTAATAGAGGACCCTGACAAAATTCAATAGTTTATGTCATTACCTATTATCCTAGAAGATGGTTTGACCCTTCTATTCAAAGATATAATAGAGGTAAATATTAGGACTCCATCATACCTAAAATGGATAAAATTAGGCATGCCCCTCACTAAGGAGGAACATGATGTCTTTACAACTTTATTGAGAGAATTTGTAGATATTTTTGCATGGGCCTATTTTTACATTCCATGTTAAGACCCCACCTTGTGGTTAATCTTGATGCCAAACCAATAAAACAAAAGTTACGTAAGATACATCCTCACATTGCTATATTGGTAAAGAAAGAGATGGAAAAACTCTTAGAAGTAGGATGTATCTGATCTATTGACTACTCAAAATGGATTTCTAATGTGGTACATGTTAGTAAAAAGCCTAAAGGGATCAAAATATGTACTAATTTTTAAAACATCAACAAATATTATCTTAAAGATGATTTTCCATTACTTAATATTGACATGATCATCGAATCCATGACAGGTTATGAAATGCTATCACTTATGGATCACTTTATAGGATACAACCAAATTAGAATAACTCCAGAAGACCAACATTAAATAGTGTTCACCACTCCATGGGGAATATTTTGTTATCATGTAATGCCATTTGGCCTTAAGAATGTTGGAGCTACATATCAAAGGTCCATGACAGTCATATTCCATGATATGATGTATGATATTATTGAATACTATGTTGATGACATATTAGGAAAATCCAAAACTAGGGCCGACCATCTAGTAGTGTTTTACAAGATATTTAAAAGATTAAGGGAGTATAAAGTCAAACTCAATCTAAAGAAATGTGTGTTTGGTGAAAATTTAGGCAGACTACTTGGCTCATCATGTCTTGTAGAGGTATTGAAGTTGATCCAGCTAAAGTCCATGCTATAACTAAGATGCCACCACCAACCAATTTAAAGTAACTTCATAGTTTCTAGGGTAAGATCTAGTCAATCTAATGCTTCATCTCTCAATTAGTAGATAAGTGTCATCTATTTACACACCTTCTAAATAAGGGAGTTGCATTTCATTCAAATGATCACTGCCAAACAACTTTTTAACAAATCAAAGACTATCTTGTTCATCCACCTATTTTATTACCTCCTATTCCAAGAAAGCCATTCTTATTATACCTATCATCTATTGAACATGCTCTAGAGTCACTCTTGGCTCAACATGATGATAATGGAAAAGAGCATGTTGTATATTACTTAAGCCATACCTTGGTTACATATGAACATAACTATGCACATATTGAAAAATCTTATCTAACCATGGTCTTCATAGCTCAGAAATTGTGCTATTGCATGTTGAATAATAAGACCATGGTAATTTATAAAGTAGATCCACTCAAGTATCTACTATCTAAAATAGATTTTCAAGGTAGAATGGCTAAAAGGATCATGCTTCTCAGTGAATTTGACATAGAGTATATCAATCAAAAGTTAATCAAGGGATAAGTTCTTGTAGATCAACTTGATAAACAACCTCTCACAAACATACTCCACTCATGTTTCAATTTATTGATGAATCCATCATGACCATCATTAACACACCCTTTTAAGATTAGCCTTAGAAACTATATTTTGATGGTTCATTTACTACACATGGATTGGGGGTAGGACTATTATTTATTACACCATAGGGGGATCTAATCCCTAAATAATTTAGAATCAACTTTCCATATACAAACATGTATGATTATGAAGCCTTTGTTGTAAGACTTTGAAAAGTAGTACATTGGAATATATCTCATCTCCAAGTTTATGGTGATTCCCAATTAATCATCAATTAGGTCACAAATCATTTTTAGACCAAAGATGACAAGTTGGTTCCATATAAAGCCATGATTGCACTCTTAAGTGATAAATTTCCAATATTTGGTTTGAGCACATACCAAGGGCCAGTAATAGAACCACAAATGCCATGGATACTATTGGATCTCTGATTTGACAAACTGATAAAGCTAGATAATATCAATTTCTCAACAAGAATTTGTTAGCACCAGCTCATGAACCTTCAATCATTGCCATTATTTGTGATATTATTAGTCCTAATTCTATTTGGTACTCAGATCTTTATAACTACCTTCATGACCAAGTTATGCCACCTAACCTATCTCAAAAACAAATTAAAGCCTTCATTCATCATTCTAGTCATTATACTCTACTTGTATCTACCCCTTACCATCATAGTTTTGGTGGAACTTTGCTTCATTATTGAACATCAATAGAGTCTACACTAGCATTATGAGAAGTTCATGAAAGAGTATGTGGTGCTCATTCTAGCAGAGTGGTCCTATCTAAAAAGATATTATGTACTATTTATTTTTTACCCCTAATAAATGTAGATGACATTGCATATTGAAGAAGTTTGATAAATGTCAATGGCATGCTAATCTGATTCATGCCCTACCAAAAACTTTGAAACTGATGTTGACACCATGGATATTTTCTACATGGGGAATTGACCTCATTGGGAAGATTAACCCCACTTCATCTGATAGCCATAAATAGATCCTTACCACCACCAAATATTTCACTAAGTTAGTTAAATCTATACCCTTCACTTATGTGATTGGAAAGCAAATTTCCAAATTCATCTTCAACCATATCATTTACTACTATGGTATCCCCTTTGACATTATATCTGATAATGGAGGATCATTCAATAATAAGGATGTAGACTAGTTATGTGCTGAATATAACATCACACACAAAAATTCTACAACATATTAGCCTCAAGGTAATGACCATGACAAAGCATTAAAAAACACCATTTTCAACATTCTCAAAAATATTGTCAATGATGTCATCATGATTGGCACCTCCAAATCTTCCCTGCCCTTTGGGTATACCATACCAATATTTGTATTCCCATAAGAGCCACTCCATACTCCCCTGTTTATGGTACTAAATCCATCCTTCCAATTGAGGTTGAATTTCCTTCACTATGCATCTCTTTCAAGCATGTGCTAGATGATCATGACTATCGAGTAGCTCGCATGAAATAATTAGACCTACTTGATGAGAAATGCATAGTTGTGCTCAATAATCTTCAAGCATATCAGAATTGACTCAAATTCCACTATAATTGACATGTTAAGTATAGAACATTTGAACTTGGTGATCTTTTTCTTAAAGAAAGCCAAAAGAATGCCATAGCTAAGAAGAAGCATAAAGGGAAATTCAAACCAAACTGGATAGGGCCTTTCATCATTACTACAAATTATGGATCAGAGGCATACATACTCACCACACCAGATGGAGATGAACTTCCAGAGCTGCTGAATATTATTCATCTCAAGTGGTACTATGATTAAACACTAAGGTGTATTATCTATAAGGACCATTTTAGTTATGCCATTTTCTCACTATTGTTCTTTGTACAAGTATCATCCTTATCCATCTTCTTTGTCATATCCACCTTCTGCTTCCAACCTACCGACCTAGTGTGTTCTAAATCCTAGCATGTTTGACCTTGGTTTTTCCCATTTTGTTACACAAATTTAGCATCAAAGTATCTAATTAGTTTCATCAATTGGTTCAATTAATTCATACATAGATCATATTTTGGGATAGTATGACAAAAGTTTTGGTAATTACATGTTTCATTTGTTATTATTTTATTACCACCGCTCTTTCTACTAATTATAACTACCTTTGGGAAAATTAGTCCCATTGATACATGAAATTATGTCCTAATTATAAATACCTATGGTAAAACTAGGAGAAACATTAAGCCTTGACATACCAACTTACCACTTACTATGTCATACTATGCCTTTTTACCAATTGTGCTTGTTTTGTTTGAATTGATTGCCATACTAGTCAAATTCCTCCACTGTAAGGGAAAAAATATGGTGACTTGAGGTCCCTTTTTTTGACTATGTAGGCAGTGATTGATACTAAGGTTAGCTCAGTCACCCTTTCCACCATGCTCTCACCATTTTTTGAGCAACCTAAGTCACACTCCCACCATTTTATGAGCAACCTAAGCCATGCTCTCATCATTTTATGAGATTGAACCATTTAGTGTCTCATCATTATTGATCACTTTGAGATACTTAAAAAAATTCTAAAAACATTTAAAAAATCATTAGAAAAGAATAAAAACATTGACCACTTCTTTGCCTTATAGATTCTGGGAACCCTTACTAAGTAATAAGTAAAACACTTATCATTTAGTTTCTGCATCCTTTTTGGCCTTTTCTCTCAAGAACTTCCCATTTTTTAAGACCATTTATCTTCTTCTATCACAACCATTACATTTTTTTCTCTTAGTTATCACATTCTTCCTATTCGCTGGGAGAACTACATTTGGTCTGAAATTTTTTTATTGTATATTACATCCATGGAACTATGTAGGCAGTGTCCACTTTCCTAGTGCATATGGAGATAGCTCAAACACCCCCTTCATTTCTTTTATTACCCCATTTTGTTTGTTTATTAAGTTTTCACCTATTTTCTAGGTAAAATGTTCATATGGTTTCTATTGCATTATTTGTTTATTTATGCTTATTTTGTTTATTTATCTATCTATTTGTTTGCTTTCAACATTGTTTCCTTGATTCAGTTTATATATGTTAACTAGGTGATTCCTTTCCCAAACTTACACTTAAATTCATCCATATTCATATGTTTACATTGTCATCATGGTTTCTATCATTGGTGCATTATTTTCTATTGAGTATTAGACTTCAAGAGTCAATCCTTATGCATATTTCAGGCAAGTCCTCATAATGTTATATCATGATGCCTACTGACATGTGCTACAAAAAAAATTAGCTTCAATAAGTCTATTAAATTTTTTTGGCATATCTTCAGTATCAAAATTTTAATTCCATGCTAATCATATCCCAAACATAGCAATTAATTGTGAAAAAATTTCAATCTGTATTAGTTCGAATGAACATCTCCCTATTAGTAGGTTATTTTAATTTATCGTTACCCTTTTTGTTGAGTTATCATCATCATCAACCAATTTTATCATGTTTTCCATAATCTAGGTCCAATGATTATAACTTTCTATGGGTAAATCATTGCACACCCTCCCACATGCATTTCTCAATGATTATAACTACCTTTGGGAAAATCATTGTGTTGTCACCACTTTAATTTTTTTGCCTATACAGGGGCATGTTATTTTCTTGTTTTTCTATCCTAATTGGGGAAACTCCATCTTCTCAATGATTATAACCACCTTTGGGTAAATCATTATGTTATCATACCACATTGTCATTATCAGGGTACAATGTTTATAACTGCCTTTGGGAAAATAATTATACACTATCTCACTTGAATCCTCAATGATTTTGACTAAATTTTTAGTATCATTGTGTTTTCACCCTATCATCTTTCCTTTATTTGGTCCTCTCATTTCACTCATTTCTTTTTGAGGGACCATTTTCTAACCTACTTATACCAAGCTTTCCCTTGAGGGGGCATCATAAAGATAGTTTATCATCCTTGTAGTTGTAGGCATACATGACCTTCTCATTCTTTGAGAAGACACTAATTTGCCTATGGTTTGTAATACCTTCCCAAACAGGGGAAAATTGTAGACACCTAAATCTAGCCAGTGATAACCTCCAATCAATATTTTGACCAATTTCCACCCAAAATGCATAATTTGGCCTAAAAACACTAAAACACACTAAATGATATGAAACTGACATATTTAAGTGATAATTTAGGATAGGGTATCCCTAAATGGGGTAATGTAATTTATGGTCCAACTAGTTTTGATAAGATCATTTTGAGTCAAAATGCCAAATTTCCACTTGGATGCTTTGGATTGCTCTTTCTTATAAAATATTATACACAATAAGTATTCCTTTGTTATTTTCTATTGATAACATCCTAAATGGGATAACAATTCTAATTCATCTAACATTGACTTCTAATTCCAATCCAGTCAAATTTTAGACCAATAACAAGGCATTTTAATCAATTTGGGTAATTTATGCACAAAGTGCTTAAACATGCTTAAGAGATAATTAACACAAATCAAGGCCTAATCAAGAAATCCATGAAATTTTTTTGAAAACTTATTTTTGGAAATGAATATTAAATATGTGAATCATCAGGTGACCTTATTTCTTGGGAAGGCATCCCTAGGCCATAAATGCCATAAATATCAAGATTCATGCCCTCCATGCCTCATCAATGCCTTCCATGATGCCCTTTATGCCTCTTAATTTCCCCTTTTTCTAGTTCCATGATGAGAATAATTACAAACTTAATTCAAAAATTGAATTAGTCCTCAACCACACATCTCAATCTTGAGATGAACAGTTTAGGTTGATTTTAGACATTCTTAAAAATCTATAATTAGAGAGGCCATGAACATCATTTCTAAGTTATTTTGGTGAAAATTTATTATGCTCAAATATCTTCAAAGACTTGAGAATGCAAAGTTATAATGCAGTATTGGTTCCAAAAGCTTTATAAAACTAGTGTTACCATGCCAAATTGATTCCAAGCCAAGCCAAGCCACAAACCAACGGTGCTATGGAGAGATAGAGGTAGCCAAAATTGCATTTCAAAGGACTTATAAGCATAAAACTAAGAAAGACACTACTATAAATGAATTTAGAGCATCCAAAGAAGGTGAAGGAATTCTTGTGTTTTATTCATTACCTTTTAGTTGTGTTTGTCAATTGTTTGTGTTAACTAAGCTCTCCCTAGTGTCTAGGCCTAGAGATGTTATGCTATTAGTGTGTTTCTTTCATTTTGAAACTAACACCATACTAACCATCCTCTCCTGAGTCAAATTCCTAGATCACAATAGTAATCCCCTTGAATAATGTAGGGAAGATATATGGTACACGATCATGCATCTGTATTTACTCCTAAGCTTATACCAGATCAAAATGCTTAGCTTAGACTCCACCTAGTCTCATCTACCCTATATTTTAAAAATGTTACCCTAACCCTAACCTATTTTACCTAATCATATCCATAATCCATTGCACCCATTTCACCCAACCTATTCAGCCCAAATTCAAGCCTAAATGTTACACTATGGCCTCAAACAATACCTAAGCCCTTAACACCTTTAAGCACCCCACCTCATCTTAGTTAATTATTGGTAGTCATGTTGAATACCGATGGTTGAAGACCCCTTATTATTAGGGTGTCAACCATCAATGGTTAGACCTAACCATCGATGGTCACTGGTGGGCATTCCATGGCCAAAATTCCCAAACCTACCAAAACCAACTAGGGCCTAAGTAGTGACCCAAATTACAAAACACCTATCCTATAAACTCTACCCAACTAGCCTCCTACCTAATCACCTACCCACCCTACCAATTTAATGCTTTACCCACCCTATTTGACTAAAACCCCAAAACCTTACCTACATCATATAGGCCCAAATAGCTATTTTATAGACTCTACCCACCAATAAAGATAAACCAATAACAAAATCACACCTAGCTATCAATTTAGTACAACCCCTACCTTATTTCATGACCTTATCTATGGTATAAGTGCTCAAGTAGGTTCCTGATTATTTCTTCATGTTCCCTACATCTTAGACCCATGGAATCACTCATGCACCTCTAACCAATTAACAACATCTACCTCAACACATACTTTCCTCATCAAGCACCAAAATCATCTAGATCTTGGTCAAACAATGCACAATAGTGATAATGAAAAATTTACTTTTATTTTTTTTTACATTTTACCCTCTAGACTTTTATGGTTTCCCCTGACCTTTGATGGTTAGGGTGACCATAAATGGTTACCTTCTAGGGACCCTAACTGTTGATAGTCAAGTTACCCTCATAACCCATGTTTTCACCTTTTACCTAAAATCTACCCCTTTCAATAACTTTACATCAAGGTCTTACCTACTTTAGAGATGCCATTCTTCCACCAACCTGACCACCTCATCACTTCACCAAGGGTCTCTTTTTAGCCCATCTGACACATAATTTTATGACACTATTACCTGGTCCTTTGACTATAGTGACAACATTCCCATGTTGACCCTTTTGCTTTATTGCATCACCTCATGCATACTGACCCACTTGTGTCTCAATGGGAGCACTTCTTACCTTGGATACCCATGACACTTGACCCATTTATGTTTTCCCTAGGAACACTTCCTACCTTAGATACCCATTGAATACATAGTAATAACTTAGGAAACTTGCATTTACGAGTGTTCCTAGACACCATACATATAGGTGGTCATGTGGTTCACTTCTTATTTATCTTTCTTAGCATCAAACCTTATTTTTAGAAATATTGGCAAACTATTCTATGCATGATCTTGGATATCACTCCTTTTATTACATTTTGTTCATGCCTTTGTATCTCAAATGCCCAACCTCATTTCATCACCTAATGACTCCCCATATCCCACTTATCAAAACCATAACCACTTCAAATTCACCTCACTAAATCCCAATTTGAATAGGAACACCTCCTCTCACTTTCAGGGAAACAAACCCATGAACCATACTCCACTTTTGTTTTACAACTTATTCATGCAAGCCACACAACAAAAGGGGGCAAAGTGTAGACACCAAAAATCCATAAACCTATGATTTTGATTGTTGAAATAGCCTTAGAAGTACCCTTGGACCCTCTTAGGACCAATCTACACCTATTAGGGCTAAACCAACCAATCCATACTTAGTTACACCTAACTAAGTAACCCTAACATTCAGAACCCTATCCTAAGCGACCTTGATCGAGGGTGACCAACAATGGTCAACCTTTGGAACCCTTGACCATTGATGGTCAAGATCCAACTTTTTTACCAAGAGCATACAAGCTCTACTGACCCTTTTTATAAATATAACTTGTCTAATTTATGTTTTAATCCTTTACATGCACAAATTATATTTAGATGACCCTTTACACCTTCACTTCCACCTCTTACTTATGCCTATAAGAGAGAGAGACCTAGGAGGTCAAATCCATCTATAATAATTATCAAGAGCTTAGGCATTTAAGAGTTCTCTTTTTTAGGTCAATCATATTAATTAATGTCATCTACATTATCAAGTGTTATCAACCATCTTATTGAGATCCAACTTATCGTCATCTCTCAACAAAGCTTCTAGGTACCATTACTCTATAGAATTGAGATAGATTCCACCAACAAGCTAACTATATCAATCACCCACCCAATCAACTTCTGGTAAAATAAGTACTTATTTGTTAATATACATGTGCTTTTATTTCATTTGTAAATCAACCTAGCCCCTACCTAAATCCTAAAATTCTTTTGCTAAATCCTATCACCTTCTAGTGATCAAGCCCAAAATTCCATAATCAACTACCGATGGTTAGACCCCAACCGCTAATGGTCACTTATGGTAGAAAAGCCAGCAAGCTGAATTGACTCACCTATACCCAATCAAATATGCTTTTATGTGCTTTTGACCAATCAAAGGCCCCTTTATAATTTTATGAAGCATACCACGACCCATTAGCACTAGTATTAATTATTATATCACTAATTAGATCATTTCTAGTCTACTTTTCTAGCAAGATTTCTTGTATTCGATTGCAAAATATTTTGATTATTGATGTAAGTACCTTCTTTCCAATTTATCAACTTGATTGTTTAAAACATGTGGATTGGTATCCCCTAATGAAGCTCTCACTTATAGGATCTATCTACCATTAGGCAATCCACCCAACTATCTATCTAACAAATAAGTTTTTGTTAGTTTTTTATTACCTATAGGTCTTCCTCCCAATCAAAAGAGGAGCTTTTCACAATCTTCTGATTCAACACATACATAAACAAATAGGTTTTTTAACCATACCCATATTGAGTTTCTTTTTTCTCTCTCTTAGAACCTGAAGTGAAAATCTACATGAAACAGATTGATTTCTATCTATGTGAGAGATAACAATCAAAGGTTCCAAAAATGATAAAGAATTTCTAGTTATTGCATTGGAAACTATGTTGGTAACATTAATTTTCTTAATTACATATTGCTTATGAACTTCATTCCTAGGCACCTCTTTCTTAGGCAATGTTTATTTTTTTGGTAACTCTTATTTTTATAACTCAACCTTGAGAAATTGAACCACAATTTTATTAGGTTTATAAGTGTTAGAAGGTGCACTTGAATTAAGTGTGCTTTAATATATGTATCCAACATAAGGTCACATCTATCTATGTCTACCAAAATTTAGAGTTTTTGAATAGAAAATAAAAATTATACTAAGATCATACTCTAAATCTAAACAACACCTATGATTGATAAATAAATAAAGAAAAAGAATTTCACCTTCACCTACCAAGTGAAGCGATTCATTTTTTGGTTGGATTTACTCATGCAATGTTGAAATATTTTGGTTGTTTCAATGGACTCATGCAAGAATTTATGTAGCATATAACTATGAAGAGTGATATCTAGGATGATGATAAGATTCAAAAAAATTGAATGTTGTAAATGATATCCAATATGATAAATATTTTATCAATGTGATATTGATTGATTTATTGAGATCCCCCCAAAATGGGGGATGAATGGATTTTTTATAGATTCTTGGAGATATGAATGAATGGATGGGATCATTTTGAATTTATTTGAATAAATTAATTTTATATGGTTAAGATTCAATTTAAATTTAATGAGGAATTTAGAGGATTAATGAATTTGTTAATGGAATTAGTTGGTATGTTTAATGAGTCTTTTGAGGTTAATGATTTGGTTAAGTGGTTAATGGATTAGTTAAGTGGATTTAATGAATTATTTGATTGTATTAATGAGTTAATTGATTGGTTTAAGGAAGGTGATTAATTGATTCACTTATTTATTTATTTTACTAATTTTATGTGTAGGAGATAAATTAAAAGTCAACTGACTTAATTAATAGTGATTAATTTAGCTAATTACTCATGGGGTAATGTTTGTGGGATCAGATGGGATTATTTATAAATGTAGTAATGTTGGATGGGCATCATGTAATTATTATGGTGATGTAGGTGTGTATTTTTAGATGAAAATTTGGATGATGGAAAAATTAAGGTGGCATAATTACGGTGATAAAATTAGGGTGTCTACAATTTCCCTATTTGAAAGGGTGTTGTGACTAAAATAATCAACAAATTTTCATAGAATGTAGAGTAATAAAAATGAGCAAATGAGGATTCCCCAAGTGGTATGATTATAAGGGATGATACATGTAGATTATATTTATATATTATATAACATCTCAACCTTATACACTTGGTAAAACTCAAACCTTGGTTTTTCCTCTCAATTATGGACCTTTCTTGCTTTCAAAAGTATCGAATATACTCTATCTTGTGCCATTTGGCCTATCTCTTGGTCTGAATAGTATTATGTTGATGACCCATACATGTTATGTTTCTTAGAATGCTTAAAATATAATTATATTATGCCTTATTGATTATAAACTTGTACCTACTTTCTTATTCCTTAAACACTAGTTTCTTAGATAGACACCTATGTTGACACAAGTGTCCTACTCTAGCATAAGTGTCTAGTGCCCTAAAGTCATATAATTTTCAAATGAAAATACCTTAAAGGTCAGCCTAAGTGATTTAGTGCAAGTTAATTCTTTAAATAAATATAAAATCAACCCTCATTCATTCATCACTTAGAAACTTCTTACCTACTCACCATGTAACTTACAAAATGCATTAAATCAAACACTCAAGGGAGTAAAGCTTCCCTATTTTATCCTATTTCCATACCATTCATAGGGATAGATAATAAACTATTACGAATTACTAAAGGATAATTCAAAGAGATATATTTTCTAAGTTACAAGCTAGGTCACTATTGTACTTATTTTCCACATATTACATGATTCAATCACAAACCAACACATAGTGGATAACTACATTAGTTTGAGGCCATTTTTAGAGTATTGCTTATGTAGGTAGTTCTCATTTACATAGGGGTATTTTGGGTCATCTTGACACCATGTCCCCATTAACCCACTTTTCCTCAAGGTCACTATGAGGATGAAAAACTAGGATTTTGTAATTTCATGAGTAGTGCAAGTCCATGAATCATATTTGAATGCACCAGATCGAAGGTGAACACATAAAAGAAGAATCCATGTGGTTCCATATTTTTATAATATGCATTCACTATATGACACATATGTCATGTTTATATAGTAGTGATGAAGCGACCATCAAAGGTTAACACTAGTGGTTGTAGCTCTAGAAGCACTTAATCAATAATTTGTAAACTTTTATACAACCCTATTCTAATTTTATTTCTATCTATTTCTAATCCAAAACAAAGCTATCATCATAATCAATTAAGTATATTATTTATTTGTAATTTCCATATCTAGTATAATTGTACTTATTATTTTTATCCTATCTCAGTTGAATTAATTTAGCATATCTTATATCCAAGTTTAGCATGTAATTGATCTATTATAGAGATAGTTTATTAGACTTGTATCTTAGGATATATCTATCCTATTTAACTATAGATAATCCCAATTTATATTTTTAGAGTTAAAAATTTGGTGAACTTGATTCATATGAATGCAAACATTTATGATGCCTAAAGTTTTCAATCATTTAGGGTTTCATATTATTGTAATTTATCATTTCTTGCTTATATTATATTGCATACAACCTAGGCATAACCCTAGATTAATAGGTGTGTCTATTGAACACATTAAACTTCCCCTTCCACCACCTAAGATGTCCTAAACTAATGAGGGACCTAATACAATGGATCATGATGATACCAATGTTCAGAATGAAAAACATATTGATGAGTTTATCATAGAATAATATTTTTATAATGAAAACCATGAGTGTAATAAAACCAATTAATGTGATCAAATAGATCATGAGAAAGTCAAATTAATTTCTTTGTTTTGTGAGAATATTCATTAAAACCTTGAAGATCTTGATGGCATCCTAAAACCATTTTATAAACTAAGAATGTAGAAAACATAGATGAAAAAATAGGTCCATATATTGATAATGCTATTATAACTATGGGTCATCCTCATATACTGACAACCTTCCCCTTGAACACATTAAAACCTAATATTTCTAATGGGGGAATGAGATATGTATTTCAACCTTTTTTTTCTAAAACTACTATTGGTATATCTACCATGGGGTTAACAAATATTTCAACTCAAATACTAGTTTATATGCCTATTCAAACCATTATTACATCCCCTTTGGTGACTAATAAACTTGATCATCTAAATCCAAAAGTGTCCATAGTTCAAACACTCCTTCAAGTTATAAAGACTTTGGAAGATAAAGTTATAAACATTAAATAAAATTATTTAAATTGTCCTCATGAAAATCCAAAGGGGTCCATAGTTCAAACAATCCTTCAAGTTATAAAGACTTTGAAGGATAATGTTATAAACATTGAACAAAATTATTTAAATTATTCTCATTTTATTGATTCCCAAGATGTGTTACATAACCCTCTTGCACTTGAGATATCTTTTTACCCTTTTCCAACTCATTTTTTTGCACCTATGTTCATATATTATAATGGCAAGGATGATCTTGAATAAAATATTCTATCTTTTTATCTGACATACCTTGATTATACCTCAAACAATAAAATTTTAAACAAATTATTCCCAAGAAGCCTCAAGGACTATGATTTGAAGTGGTTCTATGAGTTACCTCTCCAATATGTGAAAGCATTTAAACCTCTTATAGACCAATTTTTGGCACACTTTTAAATTAATATTTTCAAAAAAGTTTCCTATGCTCAAATTACCAAAATTAAATAAGGAATAAATGAACCTATCAATGAATGTCTTAAAGTACAAGAAATTTTTGTCTAAAATGACTAATCCTATGGTAGATAAGGAGTTTCAAAATATATTCAAGAAAATTTTTCTTGATCATTTAAATGAGTGTATTCTTTATAAGAAGTTTAAATTTTTTGATGAATTATACCACGTTTATGTATCCAAGGAATCCAAGATGGGAAATTGGTATTGTGTTAGTAAAGGAAATTAAATACAAATAAACACACTAATGAAACTGAAACCTCTAGCCTAAGATATCTAAGGAGAAAATAACCAAACAAAAGAGAATTAAATGAAATAAATGCAATGCTTTTACCTTCCTACCTTATCTTTTTGGAAAATGATAGGCTAGTGCCCAGCTTGTGAACAATGGAGTCTTTTTCAATGGTGATCTCGCATCATCTCTCCTTCATTCACCATGGCTTATATTTATTTGGCTTGGCATGTTGGCATGGTAACACTAAAATGAATCTCTTTGGAGGTATTTTAACATAATAATATTTCACTAGAAAAAATTAGTTTAGAGGTGTCTTGGAACTTGTATTTATAGGTATCATAACTAACTCTAACCCTAGGGAGGTTCAGTTTATAACTAACCTTAGTTGAGTTAGTGAAACCCTAGGTTGAGTTATACTAACTCTGGGTTGGGTCAAAGATAATCATGAAGGCCCTGTGAGAGACATGGGTCAAGAATGATTATGTCTCCCACCCAATTCTTGATATTTTACAATTGGATTGACAACCCATTGAATATATTTTGGTTGAATTTATGAATTTAGAAAAATAGACATTCATTACTTCTCCATGATCCACTTGGCCACTTTTCATAAGATTAAGGAATAAATTTAATTATTGAATTTTAAAAACAAGAAATTCCAAAAGATATGGATTTTAGATATTTGTGTGATGTCCTGATGATTTCACAAAATCTAGATTTATGAATTTCTAAAAATATATATTCACTAATTAGACATGAAATTTTTAGCTATGCATTTAATTAGGTTTAATCAATTAAGCAATTTTTATTAGGTTAATTGCATTTTTTTAATTTATGTAAGGTTATCCCTCACCCTTAGCCAAAAACATCAATTTTCTAAGTTTTAATTTGACTAAGGATGAATTGGAGAGATATTATTTTTTAATATAATATAATAACCTAATTAAGGATGTACTAACATGATTCATGGCACTAATGTCTGATGTGCAAATGAAATTTAGATGAATAGTGATTTTTAGGCTTAATATACATTGTTTGTAACAAATCAGTCTAAAGTCCTTTTAGACATGAAAGTGGCCAAAAAAGAGTGTCCACAATTTTACCTTGTTTAAGAAGACATTTCAATATAAAGGAAAAGTAACGTATTTTAGAATAATGAAAAAATTGTTAAGAATAAAAACAAGATAATGATTGAAAAATGATGTTCCAAACAAAGTTTGGGAAGCTTATGATGATGCCCCCTTGAGGGAGTGGCTAATGCATATATATAATAATTTAATTTTTTTTTCAATTAATAATGCTTTCTATCTTACAAGAACACATTGAGTCTTAATCTCTTTAAGTGCATGCTCTAAAGGGTGCACTAAGAAAGGGGGTGGGCAGACCATTGGTGTTTTTTAGGATTATTGTCCCCTATTACCACTAATTTAATAGTTTTGAGAATATTGGTGTATTATTCATAATTTAGTTAAAGAGTATGAGTAGTAAAATTACTAAATAAATATGCAATCATTAAGCTACTAATTTTTATAAATTTGATTGTGATTTCAACCTTTCAAAAATAGTGATAAGGGATAGAAAATTGATTAAGATGGATAAGATAGAGTCTAAAATTCATTGTGTAGGACTGGGACACTATCACAAATTAGGATATAGCCTTCATTTTATGATTGGATAGGAGTGTCCAAATAGGACACTAGTGGCATGGACATTATAATCCACTTTTACCACTATTGTCTAAGAGACTTGAGCTTTTTGGGTTTTGTTCACTATGTCTGTGTGACCTTTCCTATGAAGTTTCAACTACTAGATGTCTATAGAACTCCCTATAGATCTAATTTAGTCTTTAAAACCATAGACTCCATCATGATTTAACAAAATTTGAGTAAGAGGGAGTGTTAGTGTGTGTAAGATGCATTAAACAAGGATCCACACCCCTTGTGTGGACATGATGCCTATATACCAATACTTTGAAGAGGGATCAAGCCATATGTAGTTCTCCCACTTTATGTGATTTGTGAAATAGTATGTATGAATATGAAAAATGTTAAATTAGATATGCTTAAGGTTTCTAGGGTTTGGTGTAAGTATTTGTATAAACTTGTAAGCGTATTATCTAGTTGTATACATAGAATAGGGAAGATTGCATGAGTAGTTTTACTTGTATTCTTGCTTGATTTATGATATTTTCTAACCCCTTTCAAATGATCTTTGAATGAGATTTTATATGGATCTATTGGTCATGGGTTGAATGTGATTTCATTAGGTCAATAAGGAGAAGGATGGGGAACCAAAAGGAACTAACCATTGGGGCTAAAAATGCACTTGGACAAGAGCACCGAAAGTGGACACTAGTGGCATCAACACTATAGTCCAATTTGGGTGTTATTGTCCTTCGATGATGGGACTTGGGGGGATGGATTTGTCATGGAATCACATGATTGGGAATTAGTGAAAAGATTCCTATGAGGGTCATGAAATCAAGTAGGAGATACCTATGGGTTGGGTGTCATAATCCACACTCAAGTCACCAATTTTCACATTTTTTATGACTACATCTACACTCTTTTATTCTAGAGATACAAAAAAGAAAAATACTAAGATAAAAAATATATATAAATCATACCATAAATTAACTACAAGGGTGATGCTCATGAAACTATGTGATGTTGTGTGTGCATAGAGAGAGTATGAAATGAAGTGTGAATCTGCAAGAAAAACAAAGAGTAGATTAGTTCTTACTAGACACACTATATTAAAATTATAACATAAAAAGTTGGGTAAGAGGAAGAGGAAGAGAAAGGAATGAATACACCTCACTGGGTATGTAGACCAATTAAAAACTAGCTGTGATGCTAAGTGATGCTAGATGTGTACTAAACTAAGAGTATTATGATGAACAGAGTTGAGTGCTCAACTCCCTAGAAGTGGCTCAAGAATACAAAGGCTAACCCTTTGGCTCCATCATTTCCCACTAAGTGAAGCTAGGTGGTCATATGTGTGTTGATTGATGTTTGGAATATATGTCAAATCCCTATGAATAGGTGGCTCAGGAATACAAAGGCTAGTGAGTTCTTTGGCTCCATTATTTCCCCATGAAGTGAAACTATAAACTGATATTAGTATGAAATGTGTATCATATGGGATGGATCTTGAAGCCCATAAATGTAATATGATTTGATAATTTTGGCATGGATAGACAAATTTATGCTAGAAACTAAGCCACTCTTAGCCACTCCAAAAGATAGAGATTAGGTTTGTATGAAAGCCAATCCAAAATTGGTGCACAAGGATTATATGAAAGCCACTCTAAAATGTGGAAGTTAGGCTTGTATGAAATCCACTATAAAATGATGTCAACCACCTATAGATGGAATAAATAATACAACTAATGAGAATGTTTAGCTAATGTTGAACTCATAAAGAAAAGAAAATAAATGTGTTGTGCACATTTTCCCTAATCACTAGTGTTTGAAACATGGATTTTGATATGGAAGTTATATCAACTACTATATCTAAAACTAAAAGTGAGAGACATCATGCCATGCATGATTCCCCCTATATATAGATTATCTATGTAAAATTGTACTAAAAACTACTAATTTTGAACTGGTCTAATTGTTCAAAACTATAGCTAAACCTACTTTTTGGCCTACTTCTAGAAAGTCTAGTTTTTTTTATTATTTTAATAAGAGTTATACAAATGGGCAATAGTGGCACCAGTGCTATAGTCCAATCTTAGAACTATTTTCTTGGGCTAAATTTGATGAATGTTCTAATATTTTCACTATTTGCCTAGTCTATGATGTTTGGTTACTATTCTGGGTGCTTTAAAAGCTAATTTTTCAACTGTTAGGAGCTCTGATCTCTATGACAAAACCACTATTTATTTCTCCCTCTTCTAAGGGTAGCAATGAAGACCTTTAAATTACTACCCTTAGAATAAATAGCCCTATAAGTCTGTTATGATGAAAAAATATATGATATATCAATGATAATCGACCAAATATCTCAAGATATAGCATGGTTTATAATGAGAGATTGTTAGATCAATAAGGGTATGCCTAGATAGATATAATAATTTAGTAGCATGTGCAATATAATGAATGAGAATTAAAAGTTTGGTTAATTTTAGTTGTTAGTTGGCAAGGAGGGATGGAGCATGATGTCCATCATGGCATCCAAGAAAGCAAGATAATGCATGATTTGGATCATGGCATTACAAAAAATGAGAAGCAAACAAGTAACCAAACACACAAGTTAAGAATCAAGAAGCATACAACGGTGGCCAAGGGGCCAAGAAAACAAGCATACAAGGCATTTTCAAATTCCAAATACACATACAATTAGAACAAGGTTGGCATGAAAGCCACAATCACATAGAAGAGTATAGGCAAAAGACATTGGAAAATGTCATATGGAACACACATGAATAGAAGAAAATGACATTGGAAAACATCTTAAGGTACATACAGGAGATAAATAGGAACTAAGAAATGCAATCACATCTAGCTATGTAAAACATGTAAAAATTGAAAATACAATCATATCTAACTAATCAAAGAAAGAAGTTAAGGTATACAAGACATATAATGCAAGACTAGGTATATGATAATAAATACACAAGTGTTATATACTACTGAGATATCGATATATTAATATGTGTAAGTGGGTAAATAATGTATATCATCATGATAATTAGAGTTTGTGGTGTAGTAATGACATAACTTGGATGTTGTAGTCATATAAAAAATATCCCTAGTGGATATGTATATTGATATGTGTCTCGAACGTAGACATAGGATGCCCCCTCAATGGGTAAAATTAAGCAATCAAGGATCTATATGTCATTGCACACACTCAAAGAAAATAAAATTAAGCATGGTAATGTAGATAAATTGACAAACAATAATATAAAACAATAAATTTAAGTCTAGAATGATAATAAAAATTTAAAGCATGGATGATGCATACAATCGAAATATTTTTGGTTTTTTTAATTATTTACATGTTTTTGTATTTTGAAATATTTGAATTTTCTTGATATTTTTGATATTGTGAATTGTTTTTGAATTTTTTATATTTTTAGCTATGTACAATCAATCACAAAAAGATTGTGTATAAGAGATTTGAAGAGAATCTATGTGCAATTAAACTAGGAAGGGATAATACTAACTTATGAGTCTCATGGGAGACTCCCTATCATGGTGTCTTGTATCAAGGAGAGGAATAATGTGTGATCATGAAGCATGATGGAAGTGCTAAGACTGTGGCTCTAAAAGTTGTATATTTTATAAATGCTCTAAACTATCTAAAGTAGAAGCCAATTGTGGGGTCCCCTTATAACTCTAAGAAGTGGATGCAATTATAGGGCTCTTAGCGACCCATCTAGTATTAGAAAAATCTCTTTGAACATGTGTTTTGTGAGTAGATGCATGAGATATCAATGATACTACCTGGGGTGTGAACACTATAGCTAGAAGCTATCTGTAATATTGAAGCTATGGAGAGGTATGAACTCTATGTGCTAGTGATGGATGCCTTAACTGTGTTTAAATCAGAAAAGAATGAAGAACTATAAATGATGGAAAAACTAAAACTAATGGCTAAAAAATAGTAGATGGATATAAAGTGGGGAGTGGTAACTCATATGGAACTCCACCAATTATAAAAACATGATTAACGTGAATGAGTTTCACACATTTGTGAACTATAGAAGGTATTTTTCAAGGTTTCTAAATCCATGGTCGACCAAGTAGCATATCAAAAATTTCTACACTAGTAATTATAATAAATGGTGTGGCCACATGTGTTGGACCAACCTATAAAATAAGTACAATATCACCTAATTAACTCTATATGTTCCCACTAAATCCATTGATAACTATGTCCATTTGGATAATATCCTACTATGAATATCCCAAATGTTTTAATAATGTCATAGTGCACATGTTCACACTAGATCCATTATCTATGAGAACATTATAAATAGGACGATTATGAATGTAAGCTTTGATAAAAAGTACATGATAATTTGAATCATCCTCGATGATCTCCTACTTTGAGAAGGAAATATAAGGTATAGATATAAATCTATAAGTGTATACACCAATCATGTTAATCAAAGGATGTGTCTCAACTGAAGGTGCCCTATATGTATCTACTGGTGAATGTTCATGATATGCATGGTGAAACCCTAATGTGTCTCATGTCTCTTATTTAGAATGCTATGGAAAGGAATTTGAGAACTAGTGATATTATTATGGAAAGAGATCCCCTAATAAGTTCTAGTGGATCCTTATTGGTCATGTTCTTTATTATCTAATGTATCCCCAGTCAAAAGTGTAAGTAGGATCCATATTCTCTGAGTTAGGATTGATTTACGGACTTGATGCATTTATGATTACATATATTCCGATGAACCTAATGTGAATGTAAACATTCTATGGTTTCTTTCAAGATTTTTATTTCTATCATTTTATTATTTTTAAAAATTTGTGATACTAGGTTGATCGGGATGGTATAATTTCTAAACTTTATGCATAGGTTTAACATTATCACATCAAAATGACTTTGTTCTTTCTATGCAGATCTTCATCAAAAATAGGTTATAGGATCAAACAAGTTGACATAGTACTCTTATTTATTTCTAGACAAAATACTATGTATAAAATGTTGACTTAGTCTCTTATTCAACTTCTAGATAATAAACTAAGTTGACTAGGTTGACCTAGTCATCTTAACTGGGTTCAACAAATAGGGAATCACAGAACTAGGTTGACCTAGTTGACATAGTTGGCAGAAGTTACAAGAAACATTCAAGGAACTTCAATAGAAAATTTTCAATACTTAACATCTTCCAACCCACCAAGGTTCCTCTCTTTCTCTCTCTTTCAATTCAATACTTCTTTACAGCTCTATTTTGTGCAAGTTTATAGTCTTCAAAACTATAATCCTTCATCAAAATAAGTCAACTTGGTCGACTTAGTTAAGTAGTCTATCTTATATTTAAAATACTAAGTTTACCTAATAAATATAGTTCTTAAGGACTCTTACTTATATAAAATAGTAATGACCCTGTCAAATCTACTCTATAATGTTTGTATACAAGTGTCAACTAAATCAACATTGTACTAATATTAATTTGGGAATTAACAACTGTATGCTAGTAATCAATTCACACTTTCATTTTTATTTGTTTTCATGCTTAGAGTAGCTCACATAATCTAATTAGGTGGTTTTTCAATATACCATTTAATTTCAATATTTTTCTCTTTTTTCACACACTAACAAATCACAAATTTCAAAACGTATTTAATATTTGTCTTCCCAAAGACTACCTACTTGGATTTCACCACCAAGGGGGAAGACAACTTAGTTTTATAGTGAAGTATAAACATGTGGTTAATTTTATATATTGGTAAATCACCTTACACCCTTATCCTTATGGGATTGTGAAGTGAGGGTGTAGTCCCCAATACCAAGACATTACCATTGCCAACATAGATCCCTTTCAGCCTAAACATCCTAAAACCATCCATATATTGTTTTCTAGTTCCCTACATTTATCCAAATTTATTATCATACTTAAAATAACACTTTATAATAATCTAACAACATTAAAGATAACCACTTAGTTATCATTTATTTTTCAATTGACTACTTGCTTTTTGCTCATTGTATGTTGTCTTGCAAAAAATTCCATTGGTTAGTGTTGGCGCAAGGTTTCATGGTGTGTCTCAATTGGATCATTCTCTTTGATATTATTGTTTGTGTGATTAATTTCACTTATTGTTTCAAGTACATTTCAAAAAATTTACCTATTTTTATTACACTATCATTTTACTCAACATAGTCTCTTACAGATTGTTTGTATTCCTACTTGTAGTACTAAGTCAACCTAGTTGACTCTATATCCCTCTTATCATTTAGGTTATATTACTAGGTCAACTTGGTCAACCCTATATTCTTATCAAACTTTGTTTTTCCTAGTTTGTAGTATTAGGTTGACCTATCTGACTTTATACTCATACTATTGTCTTATCTATCACACTTAGTTCTCTATTTTTATTTCCTTAGCATTATGTTCATTTCCTCAAATCATTTTAAATTCCCCTATTAAAATACTTTTCGATAACTTGAATCCATTTAGACACTATATGGGATATTCAATTATCCCTTTCCTTTCATCTCAAGATAAGTCTCGTTCTTGGAGCACCTCTTCTCCTCCTTCATCTGTGGATTGTAACATGGTTCAAATCACACCTCAAGATGAATTAGGTAGATCTGATCCTTCTTATACCTATCAAGATAATTCTAATTTTAAAAAATTTCAACATAATGTGGGAGCAATTAACACAATTCTATCTAATAATCCCACTAATAATCTACCTTTTAATAACCCTCCCCTAATACAAATTCAAGGAGTTCTCCTACAAACATTAACCTACTAATTGATATGAGTCAAATTCTTGTGTAGGTCATTAAACAAATGAACATAATTCAAAATTTTAACACCTCTCAAATGATGAAATTACAACATCTTTCGATAAATATGGATAATCAACCTATGACTCTCAATCCTCAAGTTAATCAAAATTTTATTCCTTCACCTCTTAAATATGCCTCAAGATATGTTATTCCTCAACCTATTATGAATAACAAAATACTTTAAAATATCCAAAATGAGACTTTATATCCTTTCATCATATCCATTGATATTGGTAATGTTGGGTGAATATTTTGTCGTCAACTAACTGATGACAAAATGGGGATATCAGCCACATCATAAGGGAGATTTACACCACAAAAAGTATGAGTTTACCAGATTTGGATGAAGTAAATCTCTCCTCTCATCAAGGGGAGGTTCCCTATAAATACTTACGTGCTAGACATATGTATATAATTAAGCAAAAAATAACACATGGGGGTGGTATAACAGCATCTACCTCTCTTTTTTCAGAGGTAATGTATAAAGAAAAAAAGAGGAAAAATCCTGGTCTAAAGCTAAAAACAATCCTCTTCTTTCAGGAATGGTATCAAACGAAGAGCAAGAGATCACCTAAAGTAACAAAGTCCACCAAAATGCTTATGCAAGCACAAAGTCTTTCGTAGCTTCTTTCATCAATTCAGAACAAGTACAACCGTAGAGTGAAGTGAAGCACAAAGTCTTCACCTGAAACTACAAAAGATAACTGAATCTCCAAGATAAAAGTAGCACAAAGTCTATCTTCTACCTTCCAGAAACAACCTCAGATAATAATAACACACCCACTTGCTTATTAAATTAGATAAACAAGATGTTACCAGAAAAAAGACATAAGAACTATTTCCTAAATAACACAGATAATCTCAACACAAAGTTTGAAATAAAATGATTCTCATTTATTTAATCAAAATATGATTTACAAGTTTGAGCACAAAGTCTCAAAAGTTGCTTCAATTTTAGCAGAGTGTTTGCTATTAAATTTTCCAAGCCCATTTACAAATGAGGTCTCCACTATATAAAGGGAGAAAATCCTCAAAAATAGAAAATAATAAAATATATAAAATATCTTGGTCAAAGATGACTCATCTTTGACTTTTAGATATTTTTCCAAAAAATTTACACGTAATTACATATTTCAAAACTGCATGCACTTTGCAAAAAACAAAAGTGCATAAGGATAGAAGAAGAGAGAAGGGGAGAGAGAGAGTCAATTCATTTTGGCCACCAGGTTTCTTCAGATAAGCATCGTCCATGGCAATAGACGCTTGAATTTCTATGATGTCTAGCGCAGCTGTGTTCTTGAAGATGACTCTTGCTCTGATCAGTGCATCTTTCAATGCTATGATGGCTTTAGCGTGGCCAATTAACCTAGATTTTAGATTTTCCAAAGTTAACTGAGCATCTAAAATGCTGTCCACCGAAGACATTGAGAAAGATGCTTCTTCAAAATCTCTCCGAATCATTTCCTTGAAACTCTTAATCATCTCTTCTGGATTCTGAAGATTAGTGACTCCTTGATCTCAACATAGGAGTCCTTACTGGAGATGGCACCAACCGACATCAGAGTGCTTTTCTTGAGATTTTTCATTTCTTTTCCTTTGCTGAGATCTTTCTCCAAATTGTCAGTCTTTATTTTCAGTCTTCTTCATGGTCTTGGACTGCTTCAGAGAAACTTCAGTGACCTGGAAGAACTTTTGTTGAAAAGACATCTATGAAGAGGGACCCTTCACAAAAACTACAGTAGGAACCATGATTATGCAATCAGAGGAAGAAAGTAGTGATCTGGGAGAACTAAACATTTGCTTGCCATGATCAGAGAAATGTGTTTGAAAAGGATGAGACGTGAGCAGGTTGAAATGCAGAAGAAAAGGGGAGCAAAATAGGAAGAAGAGACCTTGAGCAAATGTAGTGAGTGGAAAAATTGCCGCCCACAACACAGGCGGGAGAATGGAGATGGTGAACACGATCGATGTCGGCAAAATTGTCAACCACAGCAGACAAAAACTGTTGACGTCAGCAAACTTGCCTACCATGGTAGACATATCGACTGACGTCGGCAGTATTGGCTCAAACAGCCCCCGGTAGTCGGCGGCAAATTTACCGCCCACTGCATAGGTGGTGAAAAAGAGACACAGAACATAGGTAAGGGTGGCAAAATTTTTTGCCCTTACAGGCAAAAGTGTAGGGGCGGCAAATTTTTCCGCCTTTGCATAAAAAATGAAGAAAAAATGCAGAGGCGGTGAAATTTGCTGCCCTTACACAGGGGAAATGGGAGAAAAGACCAACTCCAGAAGGAGTCTAGGAGAGGAAAAATTGGCAGGGACGAGATGGTAACTACCTTATCATTTCAAGGCCAAGGTGAAAATGAATTTGAAATTCGTCTTGAAGAACAAATCGAGGGAGATGAAAAGATGAAATGGAAAAGTTTCGTAAGGGGTTGTTAAAAAAATGAGCTACGCTGATTTTGGAAACAATAGCTGGCTCCTATTGGGGAACTGCCTTCTATTACAAAAAGTAATTGAAAGGAGTAGAATTCAGAATCTCCAGTGCCTTAGAAGCGTGCCATTGGGCCACGGAGTCAAGCTACTCAAAAATAAAGGTTCTAAAAATGAAAAAGAAATGAATAAAACAAAGCTAAAGACTATACAAATATACAGGAGAATTTATTTGGTACTTCAAGAATCGAAGCACCTCAGATGCTGCCCCTTTAGAGGCAGTGGTGATGATGCTCTGTCTTGATATACTAGCAAGAGGCCATTTTCCCCCCAAAATTGATGATGTGTAAATGGAAACCTCCACCAAAAACTAACTTCCTGTGCCATCCCTTTAGTTTTCTCCTCTTGCCCCACAGCAAGATTTGTCTTTTGACCCAAAAACCATGAATCTTTGTTTTCTTGGTGAAGAGTTCTTTTTCCTGATCATGATGTGCAGTAGTATGGTCAAATACCATAATTGGTTGCTCTTCTGGCTCTATCTAGCACCTAATTTGATTGACCTCATTTGACACCCGCCACTGATTGGCACTATCAGGTCCACTTATCATTATTTCAGTTGAACCAATTTTTTGGTTGGCATTCTCAAGGGCTTTAATAGGTTCTTCATGAACCTCTTTTGTGGTCAAAATATAATTACCCCTACCAGAGGACTCAAACAAAATCTGAGTTGCAGGAGATGACGTTTGGGTGACCACGTACTTTGCCTCTCTCTCAAGGAGCAACCTTTGCATCATGCCTTTCACAGGGATCCTTGCCTGGGATAAGTCCATGCTCAATTCTCCTCCGACATCTTTGTGAAAGTTTCATCCAAGCAGAATGCCATATGAGGCTGGGACATCAGCTACCAGCACTGTCATCTTAATCCTCTTGTTAGGGAATGCTGCAAATGCAAATTGGGCATCTTTAATTTGCCCCAATAGTGGTACTTGTTTGTTCTCCATGGAGAAACATCTCCCAAAATTTTTAGTCAATATGAGACCAAGAGATTCTGCCACTCTAACAGGCATAACATTGTCAGATGCACCAGAATTGATGATGTAGTTGCTCAGCTTGCGACCGTTTATTAACAGAGAAACATAGAAAGGTTGTATTTTCTCAAGAGTAACTGGAGGAGTCACGACAAGATTGTTCTGGGTGGATATATCTTTTGGGGGATCATGAGTTACCCTCAAAATTTTTTGTCCTACAGGGATGGCTGTACCTTTCACACATTTCGCCAATCTATCCAATTATTCAGGATGGGCTTGTAGAAATTCAAATTCAGACATTTAAATTTTAGTCTTTTTGACATGCTCAATTATATCAAATGTCAGTATTAGACTAGGCACAGAGGATGGGAGTTCACTCTTTTGGTTTTTGGGATGGGAAGGGCTGGTTTGCGAAGTTGAAGTAAAGGGGGTAGAGGTGCTTGGGGTACGTACCTTTTCAATAGTCAACGGGTCCTTTGGTTGGAAGGGCAGAGTGGTTCCCTGCTTGGCAATTGAAACTGCTGGCTGAGGTTGCTCCTCTATCTTTTCTTTATCAGCTTGTCGGGCTGATTATTTTTGAGACCGGGTGAATACGGCATATGATCCTTCAGTTGCATTCCCCTCACTTCTGGGTTCATCTCAATAATTTAGGTAGCCAATGACAGAGTCACTAGCTAATTCTTCTTCTTGCTCTCCAAAGAGATTAGCATCATATTGTTGGTCCAACTTAGGTTAGAAAGGGGGAGCGTGTTCTGTTTCCAGATATCCAACCGCTGAGTTGGTTGGAGGGGCTTCAAGGGTGAGGTTCCTCTGTGGGGGAGGAAGATGATTTAGCTGCCCTTGATTCCTAGTAGCATTGCCTTGGTATGCTTGATTCTGAAATGTCCTCCTTGGCATATCTTGATTAGGAGAAGTAGACATAACTTGGGCCATCTGTCTTCTGAGAGCTAGCATTTCATTTGCTAACTTTTATACCATAGGATTTGTAGTAGTTGTAGAAGGGCTTTCAGCAGATGAAGGGAATTTATTTTTACTTGGGTCTTTTCTGATCTTACCTGCCAGGATAAGATCATCCTCAATCTCAGTAGCCAAATTTTGAGCCAATGCTAGATCCATAGGGCCCACTCACCTTAACAGGAAACTTACTTCAGGAAGCTACAAGTTAATGAAAAAGCACTTGAGATTTTCTAGCATGGGCTGAGCCACGGTTGGAATTCGATTCCTCAATTTGTTGAATTTGGCTATGAAATCCCTCATGGGTTCCTAGGATTCTTTTTTCATCTGTGTTAGCTGAGCTAACAAAGCATGTGCATCTTTAGCGGGTTTAAATCTAGCTTCAAATATGGGCTTTAGTGTAGTCCAGTCAGTCACTGACCCGACCTGCAAGTGATAGAACCAATCTGTGGCAGCTCCTTGTAAAGTTTCCACAAAGAGTCTTATTGCCACATCTTCAAATTTGACCCCAATTACGTCACATGCTATGGAGAAGGTGGCAATATGTTTGTCAGGATGAACCTTCCCATCACCAAAAAACTTAGGAAATTTTTTCCTAGAACTACGAGGTAGTTCATGCAGAGGTGGGGTCAAGTTAAGAGGGCCGAAGGAATTACCCCATGGGCCTTGAGCCATTATGATAAGAGGATGAAAAGGTGGGATAACAAACCTTATTGGAGTGTTTATAGGTAGGCGGTGATTAACAATGAGAAAAGGAGTTCTTCCTTGTGTTGGTGACCTGACAAGGCTAGAAGGAAAACTCCTAGACCGTTGAAGAGAAGCTGATGGAGGAAACAGATCAAAATTGCTCTGTTGTGCCAACTCAAACACGGGGTCAAAAACACCCTTAGATCTCTGGCTTCTTGTGTAGCGTGGTTTTGCCAAATTTTTAAAATGGAAAAGGGACAGAAATGGCTTCAAGTTGAAGCTTGAGGCTTCAAAATGCACATTCTTTCCAGTAGCTCTGGTTTTGCAGACCAGATAATATAATGGAGGTAGCTGGTAAGGCTATAATGATAATGGGTAAGACATGAAATGGAGTCACCAGACTATGTAATGGATAAGGGTAGGGACTACTTCAATCTAAAACTTGAGGTTTCAGACTGCACATCGAGTCCCCAGCGGAGTCGCCAAAAATTGTTGCATGAAGCTGGGGGAAAAATAACAATGGGAAAGAATTGGAACTACTCATTCTTTCCCCAATGGAGTCACCAAAAACTATTGGGTGAATATTTTGTCGTCACCTAACTGATGACAAAATGGGGATATCAGCCACAGCATAAGGGAGATTTACACCATGAAAAGTATGAGTTTACCAGATTTGGACGAAGTAAATCTCTCCTCTCATCAAGGGGAGGTTCCCTATAAATACTTACGTGCTGGACATATGTATATAATTAAGCAAAAAATAACACATGGGGGTGGTATAACAGCATCTACCTCTCTTTTTTCAGAGGTAATGTATAAAGAACAAAAGAGGAAAAATCCTGGTCTAAAGCTAACAACACTCCTCTTCTTTCAGGAATGGTATCAAATGAAGAGCAAGAGATCACCTGAAGTAACAAAGTCCACTAGAACGCTTACGCAAGCACAAAGTCTTTCATAGCTTCTTTCACTGATTTGGAACAAGTACAACCATAGAGTGAAGTGAAGCACAAAGTCTTCACCTAAAACTACAAAAGATAACTGAATTTCCAAGATAAAAGTAGCACAAAGTCTATCTTCTACCTTCCAGAACCAACCTCAGATAATAATAACACACCCACTTGCTTATTAAATCAGATAAACAAGATGTTACCAGGAAAAAGACATAAGAACTATTTCCTAAATAACACAGATAATCTCAACACAAAGTCTAAAATAAACTACTTCTCATTTATTTAATCAAAATATGATTTACAAGTTTGAGCACAAAGTCTCAAAAGTTGCTTCAATTTCAGCAGAGTGTTTGCTATTAAATTTTCCAAGCCCATTTACAAATGAGGTCTCCACTATATAAAGGGAGAAAATCCTCAAAAATAGAAAATAATAAAATATATAAAATATCTTGGTCAAACATGACTCATCTTTGACTTTTAGATATTTTTCCAAAAAATTTACACGTAATTACATATTTCAAAACTGCTTGCACTTTACACAAAACAGAAGTGCATAAGGATAGAAGAAGAGAGAAGGGGAGAGAGAGAGAGTCAATTCGTTTTGGCCACCAGGTTTCTTTAGATAAGCATCATCCATGGCAATAGATGCTTGAATTTCTATGACATATGGCACAGCTACATTCTTGAAGATGACTCTTGCTCTGATCAGTGCGTCTTTCAATGTTGTGATGGCTTTAGCGTGGCCAGTTAACCTAGATTTTAGATTTTCCAAAGTTAACTAAGCATCTAGAATGTTGTCCACCGAAGACATTGAGAAAGATGCTTCTTCAAAATCTCTCTGAAGCATTTCCTTGAAACTCTGAATCATCTCTTCTAGATTCTAAAGATCAGTGACTCCTTGATCTCAACATAAGAGTCCTTACTGGAGATGGCACCAACCGACATCAGAGTGCTCTTCTTGAGATTTTTCATTTCTTTTCCTCTGCCGAGATCTTTCTCCAAATTGTCAGTCTTTATTTTCAATCTTCTTCATGGTCTTGGACTACTTCAGAGAAACTTCAGTGACTTGGAAGAACTTCTGCTGAAAAGACATCTATGAAGAGGGACCCTTAACAGAAACTGCAGCAGGAACCATGATTGTGCAATAAGAGGAAGAAAGTAGTGATCTAGGAGAACTACACATTTGCTGGCCATGATCAGGGAAATGCGTTTGAAAAAGATGAGACGCGAGCAGGTTGAAAAGTAGAAGAAAAGGGGAGTGGGCACGGAAAATAGGAAGAAGAGACCTTGAGTAGATGCAGTGAGCGGCAAAATTGCCACCCACAACATAGGCGAGAGAATGGAGATGGCGAACACGACCGACGTTGGCAAAATTGCTAACCACGATAGACAAAAACCATCGACATTGGCAAACCTACCAACCACGACAGACATATCAGCTGACGTCCACAGTATTGGCTCAAATAGCCCATGGCAGTCAGCGGCAAATTTACCGCCCACTACATAGGCAGCGAAAAAGAGATGCAAAACACAGGTAAGGGTGGCAAAATTTGCTTCCCTTGTAGGCAAAAGTGTAGGGGCGACAAATTTTTCTGCCCTTGCACAAAAAATGAAGAAAAAGTGCAGAGGCGGTGAAATTTGCCACCCTTGCACAGGGGAACTGAGAGAAAAGACCAACTCTGAAAGGAGTCTAGGGGAGGAAAAATTGGCAGGGACGAGATGGTAACTACATTATCATTTTCAGGCCAAGGCGAAAAAGAATTTGAAATTCGTCTCAAAGAATGAACCGAGGGAGACGAAAAGAAGAAATGGAAAAGTTTCGTAAGGGGTTGTTAAAAAAATGAGCTACACTGATTTTGGAAACAATAGGTAATATATCTCCAACTATCAAATATGATGGGTCTAAAGAACTTGCATCCTTTCTCAAAGTCTTTAGTAATCTTTATAAATAATTGATCCAAACTAATACTTTCACCACAATTAAACTTCTAGTTAAGACCTTCAATAGAGATGTATTATAATTATACAACCAAATTCCCCAACAATCCATTTGGAAACTTGAGGATTTAATAAATCCTTTAGTTAAATATTTTCAACATAATGATCTTCTTGAAAATTTTCTTAACCATTTCATCAATGCTAAGCAATCTCCCACCGAATCAGCTCATGATTTTATCAAAAGTTGGAGTTCTTTGGCCCATAATGCCAACCATAACATGACTAATGACAATTTTTTCAAAATATTAATAACTAATTTAACTCTTTCTCTTCAATATAAGGTTTGAAATTTTTCTCCTTAGACAATTAATGAAGCTCTTGACCAAGCTAAATGTCAAGTCTTCCTCATGAAGCAATTCAAACCTAATCCTAAATTACTTAAAGGATATTTTTAAACCTATACTAATGTCATCACTACCAATAATCCTCAAACCAAACAAGGAGTTACCAAAGCCAACACTCCCCCATATTCTCACATACCACTCATTGTATAATAAATGAAATAATTATTACTACCCTCTAAACCTTTACGTATCTTAATAATCCTCCTAAGTGGTATGATCCTAATAAATTTTGATGGTTTTATGCTAACATTGGTCATTCCCATGAAATGTTTTGAGGGATTACTAAATATTTTGTCTCCTACATGTTTGGTGATTCCTTCAATAATGAAGCCATGATCCAACTTCATTGTCAAGAGTACAACACTACTTCTCAAAAATGACAAGCTTCCAAAGCTTCTTATTCTAATAACCAAAAAATGTTTTCCATGGATAATAATAAATAAACTACCAAGGATGTTTCTACTATTGATGCTAAATATGACTAATATTACATTAATTCTCAATATGTTAATGTAATTAAGGTTAACTATTTTCACAAGCCAGTTCACAAAGATCCTATCACAAAACCTAAGAAATTGTCTTTAGAGGAATAAATTTTTAAAGATAATACACCCACTCATTTGTCTTTAGAATCCCTTAAGGAAGTACATCCTTCTTCTAAACCCTCAATAAATTCTCATTGGAACTTTATAGAAGAACTTAACTCCATGCCTTGCAAGAGTACTTCCTCTTATCATCAGAATTTCCTTATTCAAAAATTATATTAAATCAAAGATAAATCTTCTATATATGAAGAACCACCCTCTATTGATCCTCAACCTACTAATGTGCACACCATTGAAACTGTTTGTCCTTCTTATAAACCTTATATTGAATTTATTGAAGAGGACATGATTAATGATGAGATCCTTTTTTACATCAATTATCAACCATTATTAATTAAAATAACCATTAATAATATCCTTAAATCCATATATTATTAGCTAATAAATGTCCAATATTAATGTGACATCTTTGTGGATTATCTAATAACTTGGATATAATAAGGACCATCTCAAGAAAACTCACCTCACCTGTCATAGATTTAATAAAACTAATAAAAATCCACTTGGTTATATTTGGCTTCCCCTAACAATTGGACCTAATACCATTCAAATTAAACTTATGGTTCTTGATTTGGCCTTATCTTATAACATAATCTCTGGTCACCCTTGAAATCATAAAATGAGGGCCATCGCTTCTTCTAGTAGCCAATGCATCAAATTATTACATAATGGAAAATGGTATAGGAATGAAGCTAATACTAATCCTTGGAGTATTCAACATCCTAATCCAAAATCTGAATATCACATTCCTACCATCAATAGTGATCCCTTATCTAAGTTCATCAACATCAATCTAGACTTACAAGTCACTCTTACTAATTCAGATGATGATGAACCTAATGATTTGAAACAATACTAAGCTACCTCCATATATATCAAAGTGTATTCCTCTTTATTTATTACATCATGACCACACTATTCCTCTCATTGATGAGATCACTAATTTTCCCCTCCATGTAACACGTAGGAACCTTCTTTACTAGAATATGCCTTCACATGTAATGACTATGGAGTGGACAAATTATTCCAAGACCCTTTAATCATGCCTCCACACACATTTAGTAACCTCATAATTTCAACTTATATAAATCCCCTTGAATCTCAAACATGTACCATTTATCCAACCTATGATGATAACTACATCATGGCCCAACCTCAATCTCAAGACTTGGATGTTTAAAATTATAAAAAATAATTAGCTCGAATACATGATTTCAACCAAGATGTTCATACCATTTCCATGGATTCTAAATTATATCTTGAAGGTCATGTACCTCTTATTAATTATCCACTTCTTGATACTCCTTTTGTTGTAGAACAACTCCTACCTTCTAAACCTACAAAAATTATTGCATTTTCTCTACCACCTACAAAACCTATCACTATACTTGATTCTTCCCCCATCAAAGAAAATAATGATATACTAGTCCCATGTGATCAATCTACTCATACTAATCTTGAGATTATATTATATGCCAAGGCCATATATGTTCATCAAATACATTCTAAATATGATCATCATGGTCATCAAATTCTTGATCTTGAAGTAGATGTTGAGTATTATGGTCCTCTTCCCCCGTTGCCTAGAAATGAAGCTATTCTTGAATTATTTCATACTTGAGAACCTCAACTTCCTTGATAACATCACAAACTCAATAATTTCAAAAAAAAATCCCCTTATTTCAAAAAATTCATCGCGAACATCGATCTCAAAACTAATCCAATTTAATATTTACCTAATGAACCATACCTCTTCCAAGATGGTAGTGATATGATTATCGAAGAAACTACTAACATTGAATATGGTACTTCATCATGAACTCAACTTATTACCATCTCCCATGAACTTTCACCTACTAAACATGATAACTTTAGTTTATTTTTTGATAAATATCATGAGATCTTTGCTCGTTCCTATGAGAATATGCCTGGTATTGACCCAAGAATTTTGGTGCACAATATCATCACTTATCTTGATACAAAACTTGTACATTAAAAGTAACAAAAAATTCCACCTAAATTTAACACTTTATGTCACAAATATATTATCAAACATCTTGATGCTAAGTTTATCAAACTAATGGAATATTCTAAGTGGGTGTCTAACATAGTCCCTATTCAAAAAATAGTTACCATGTTCATTCATATTTGCATTGATTTCTATAATATCAATCTTGCTTGTCCAAAGGACATTTCCCCTCTACCTTTAATAGATTCCATTGTCTATTCCACAATTGGATATGAAATGTTGTCTCTTTTGGATGGTTTCTTTGGCTACAACCAAATTCACATTGCCCCCAAATACCAACATAAAACCACTTTTACCAAGGAATGGGGAATCTATTGATATGTTAAAATGCCCTTCAGACTCAAAAATTCTAAAGCTACTTATCAATGAGCAATGACTCATATATTTCATGATCTTATCCATAAAAATGTAGAAACCTATGTGGATGACCTCATTGCTAAGTCTAAATTTTATAAGACTCATCTTTATGATCTTGCCATCATATTTGACCACCTTATTAAATACAAAGTTATAATAAATCCTTATAAATGTGTCTTTAGTGTCACATCTATAAATATGTTAGGATTATGAGTCTCTTTATGGCATCGATGTTGACCCTACCAAGATTAATGCTATCATAAATGTGTCCATCCCTCGATCTATTTTAGACATTAACACTTATCTCAATAAACCTGGGGTAATTAGATGATTCATCCCCAAAATAGCCTACTGTATCCACTCTATAAACTCTCTTATTAAGAAAGGTAATTCTCTAGAATGGATATATCCCTATCAAAAATAATTTAATAATATGAAAGAACCATTGTTTTACCCACCCTCTCTTCATCCTCCTTAAAATGATCAACCTTTGATCCTATATACTTCTTCTACACCCATATCAGTTGGGTAAATGCTTTCCAAAAAAGATGATATGAGAATAGGGTATGTCATATAATACATCAAGTAATGCCTCATTTATTATGATAAACATTACATAAAAGTCAAACTTTATTACCTCACCATATATTTTATACCTAAAAAACTTTGACATTATATGCTTTATCAAACCAATTATGTTATCATTCATTCTGATCCCCTTCATCAATTATTCTCCAAAGCCTTTTTTCTTGGAGGTATAATTATAAAATGGATGATCCTTCTCATCAAATTTTATCTCTAAATTAATATTCAAAAATATTTCAAAGGGTAAATCATTGTCAATCAATTTGTTGCCACTCCCATTCATGCTACCGATTACCTTAAAGATAGTCTTCCTGATGACAATATTCTCTATATTGAAGGTATCAATCAAGCCATATATCTTAAAAATTACTTTCATATCTTAAATATTTATCTTAAATCAAGTAATCTTGATTAATATACTATCCTCCCTAATACTACTAAACCAAAAGTTGTTATCTAGGAACTTCTTGAAATTAATGTCAATTTACACGAGGATACTTGGACCCCTCATTTTGATGGTGATAAATGACTTAAAGGAGATGGGATAGGTTGTATTATTATAATTAATCTTGTAAAAATCATCCCTTTATCTTTTTTCTCAACATTTGATGTCACTAACAACATGGTAGAGTATGAATCTTTAATATGAGGCATGAAAGCTACTCTTGATTTAGATATCCAATACCTACATGTTTTAGGTGATATTAATCTCGTTTACCACCAAATTAATGTTTAATAACAATTAAAAAATGATAATCACATTTATTATCATCAAATTACAACTTCTCTTTCTAAAGATTTCATTTCATTCACCATCGAGCCTATTCCTTGAGATCAAAATTCTATTGTTGATTCCCTTGCTTCTTCGGCATCTTTTTTTCATCTACACCAAATTCCTAACAATTCCACTTTTATTATCCAAATAATTAAATATCCAACCTCTAGTCAACCACAAGATTCACCAATCTTCCACATTGAGGTTGTCACCATTCAACAAAGCCCATGGTACAAACACATCATTCAATTTTTAGAACACCAAAATTATCCTCCCAACCTAGATTCCCATAAAAAGACTTAAATTCACCAATAAGATTTTAAGTATGTGTTTATATATAAAATCCTATATTATTTCATTTCTAAATGTAACTTGCTCTACTATGTTATGAAATATGAGGTTCTTTAATTTTCTTCAATAAGCACATGGGGGAATTTGTGGTGGCCATTGCAGTGGACATGTTACAGCCTATAAATGCTTATGTATGGGATAATTTTAGCCCACTCTTGAAAATGAGGCCATAAAATTTGATAAAAAGTGTAATTTTTGATAGATTCATGATGATTTAATTCATTCACCTCTAGCTGAGCTTTAAACTGTAGAATTTCCCTAGCCATTTTTCATGTGGGGATTAGATCTTATAGGCAAATTACCTTGATCTCAAGATGGGCATGTATTTATAATCAAAACCATATAATATTTAACTAAGTGGGTTGAATTTATGTCCATCATTAATGTCACCAGTACCACTATATCCAAATTTATCCTTAATCAAATTAGTTACTATTTTGGTGTGCCTTATACTATCATTTTAGATAATGGTGGTAGTTTCAAAAATAAAGATGTCAAATAGATTTGTGATAAATTTAAAATAAATCATAAATTTTACATACCCTATCATCCACAATTTAATGGCCAAGCTAAAGCCACAAAAAAATCTTAATAAAATTATGAAAAATATAATTCTTGAAACCAGCATAGATTGGCATCTTCATCTCTATCCTACTTTTTATGTCTTTCACACTAGTATACACACTACCACTAGGGAAATGTCATTCTCTCTACTCTATGGTTATAAATAAGTCCTATTAGAAGTTTAAATTAATTATCTTTGTATATCTCTTCATGGTATCATACTCGATGAATAATTACATGAAGCTCAACTTCATGCTCTTGATTTCCTTGATGAGCACTATCTTTCTGCTTTGAACCATAATCATCAATACATAGCTCATATTGTCAAACAATATAACAAAATATTTATTCACACATTTAATTTTGGTGTTCTTGTCCTTAAATTATACTAAACTCATGACAAATAAGGTAAATATAACCAAAAATGGTGGGTCCCTTATTTAGTTAAAGATATTCTTGGTCTAAGTACCTATCACCTTCAAAATAATGGAGGCCATATTTTAAAAAATCCCACCAACATGCAATTCATTAAGAATATTTTTTTCTAAATCCTTATTTCTTTTTCATTATTTTTATATGATATCTATCTAAAACATTTTTCAAGATACTTGCACGGGTCTCACCCTCTACAATAATTCAAAAATTTTATAGACCTTAGTCCTTCATTTTGGTCTTTTGGTTTACCCTTTTTTCATGAGTTTCATTATAAAATAATGGATATGACCTATTATTACTCATGATATACTTTTATCCTCTTTTTTCATACTTTTTACACACTTTTTTGCACCCTTTGGGTTTATTTTTATGAGTTACTATGTAATACCATGGATAGGACTTGGACTTCCTCATAAATACCATTTTTTTCTTATCCTATTTATTATTCCAGCACTTTTTGGCACCCTCATGGGTTTCTCTTTTATGAGTGTAATACCATGGATAGGACCTGGCCTTCCTCATAAAATCACCATCTTTTCATTCCTTATCTAGAATTTGTTCTGCAATGGTTATGATTTTTTTAACTTTGTTCTTAGCTTTAGCTTTTATTTCTTTTGATATATGAAATTTGAATAACAACATATGTTAACATGATTTCCTACATTTACTTCATTCTTATGATAAAGAATCACACTTTACTATCATTGTATCCTTTTTTCACCCTTTGTCACATTTTTTGTGATTTGAAGTAATTCAAATTGTTTCTTGTTTCATTCCTATTTATTTCCTTTCCTTTCACTCCACATTGGATAAAACAAGGTTGAAGTCAATATATCACTTTTATTTCACCTAAATTTATGAGACTCTTACACACCATACTCTTTGATTTTTCTCTCTTAGAAACCAAGTCCCAAGTATTAAACTAAAAGTCATATTTAGAACACATGTTTGGTTTTCCAAATCCATATGGAGGAGGAATAAATCCATAAAATTTTTAAAAGGAAAATCATTTCAAACAAAAGGCAATAATATATAAAAGGCAACCTACAAATCTCAAAGGTTAATATCATACCAAAAGACATGATTAAAATCACATCTCCCATCTTCAATCGAAACTGAAACTCCATAGTTGGCCTCCAAATAAAACCAAGGTCCTTTGGGGTATGATACACTAGTAGATTAGAATAGGATAGTTCAATAAATTATATGGTGCTACCTACTTTCTCATACAAGTACCTAATCTTTGTAGTAGATGGATAACTCTATAAGAGGTCCTTAGGAATGAGGAACACATTGTGGTAATCTAGGTCCATTTTAATTTGCATGCATATAACCTTCATGGGATGATCTACACATTTAATTTGTTGACCCAAGACTTGTGTGGCTAAGAGAATTTATTTAGAGTCCTTAAGGTCAATAGTCTTCTTATTTTGACAAACCTAGTTTGAGTCTCTTGACTTTGATAAAAAGTTACTCTACCTTATTTTTTCCTTCATTATCCCCTCCACCCATTTCATTTCCCCCATTGATAGGAAAATTGTGACTCTAAATTTTTTTTCCCCTCTTTTATACTTCTTCACCTCTTACAAACATGCTAGCACTACTTTGTTTCAGTTTTATCTATCCACAAAATAAAATAATATGTTTAACAATGGATTACTTTCTTTGTACCATGGCTCTACATTTCTAGATATGATTTGATTTATTTTACCATTTATCATTATTGTACCACCCCTTTTTTAGACACCTAAATCCATTTCTACTTTCATGTACTTTTTCCATTATTGAGTGAAGTTGGTTTATTCCTTCTCACTCACCAATGTTGTTTTCCATTTAATGCACCTTTTTCCATTGATGATTAAGGATTGTTACTACTCACTCATCAATGTTGTTTTACTAGTTTTTTATCCATCTTTTTCTAAGTAAGGATTGTTACTAATTTCACATTCATGTTTGATTACCATCCTTTTGACATGTATCCTTTGTTTGATTTGGTGAGTTTGCCTTTCTTACTTAAGGTTTACTTGTTTGATTTTTTTGGTCTTTAGTAGTCTTGGATTTTTGGTTACCGAATTTACTCTAAATTTTGACTTGGTCATTTTCTCTAACATAGCACTTCTCACTCCAGCTTGCCAAATTTACAAGTATCTCTTGTCTACATAGCATCAATTATTTTGGATTTTGTATGTTTTTTTAATTTTTTATCTTTAGTTTTGTATTCTTGGGTTTGTAAAAATAAGTCTCTGCACCCTCCATGATCAAACTACAAACACATCATAAAATCATCTAGTGATAAAGGTAAGTTAAGGTATGCATTACATTTATTTTTTTATTTATTTCCCTTTCCATCATTTAATTTCAATTATTTTTGATTTAAAATACTACAACTTGTTTTTTAGCCTCAGTATTATATGTTACTATGTTCTTTCTTGAAGCACCATCCCTATTGCACTTGAGTGACACATGATGAGCTTTGAGTGGGGCATATTTATACACATAATATTTTAAAACTTTTATCAACTACTGATGATTTCTATCTTTAAATAACATATTGAGTCTTAATCTCTCTAAGTGCATGCCCTAAGGAGTACATTGGGAAATAGGTGGTTAGACCATTAGTGCTTCATAGGATTTATGTTCCATATTCCCACTTGTTACCAATCGAACCAGCTCCTAAAAACATTCCCCTAAGATTGGCCTTCTCTTTTACATACTCTAATATTTTACCACCTTCATTATTCATTTTCCTAACCTAAAACCTCTTTTGATAGTTTACATGACTATTTTGGTTGTGTTGACCTTATACTCTTATTGGAATAACTTGTTTACGGTCTAGGTTGGCTCTTAGCCAACCTAGTTTGTAACCTGGTGAGTATTTTTCAATAATGATACTAGGTTGACTATGTCAACCCTATTGACTAAAACTTTCAAAAGGGTTTAAGGTTAAATCCACCTATATAAACACATACATTTCTTCATTATTCAAAAATAGATAAGAGTTATTATTCATTTGTACTTCTTTACAATCTGCTCTTCCACCATTCTATTTGAGGATTCTTAGCTTAGGGTTTTTACTTGGAGATTAATATAATCTTGTGGAGAAATCTAGGATGCTTTGGCCTTTCTTAATGATCCTTACAAACCACAACAACCTCTTATGAAGAACTTTTGGCCAAGGGAGATTTTGAGTCTCAACAGGTTCATCTTTTAGGTAAGTATCTCTAACTTTACTCCTCTCTTTAATAGATAGATATAGCATAAGTAATGTATTTTTAATAATATTTATCTTCCTCTCCATACATTAGGGTTTTACCTATACATATCTTAATTAGGATTATCTTATGCATTTTTACTTTTGTTTGTTTACTAACCCCCACTTTGTGCCACAAGCTTTGGTGAGCACTAGATTAGATTGTTTTTCTTTACTTCTTATTAGGATAGTGAATATGAAAACATAGGACTTAGTTAGGGTTATTGTGTAGTATTTCTTGATTAGAGGCTTTATAACCCTCCCTAGTGATATTATTATGGTAATAGATCCACTAATTGAGTCAAGTGGATCCATATTGGTGATGTTCTTGATTATCTAATGTATCCCTAATTAGAAATGTAAGTAGGATCCATCTTCTCCAAGCTAGGATTAATTTGTGGATTTGATGCATCTCTGATTTCATACAACCAACACATAAGATTGATGGATGGCCACTCAAAAATAAGAAAGAATGAAAATGAAATTAACTGATAGGTGAGATTAATCCAATCAAGATATTGCTTGTATGCATTAATGTAAAAGTAATTTTTTGACCAAAGGTGGTTATAATCAATAAAGGAGGTTGAGATATTAATTTTCCAAAAGGTGGTGATAATCAGTAGCATAGGCATGTTCCCTAGTATGGTGGGTGGGTCAAAATGATGATTTGAACAAAGGTGGTTATAATAATTAAAATGGTATGGATTGAATAATGACTTTTTCCCAGTAGGGAATATTTGAACATGATAATCTCATTGTGCCCTAGTAGAGCAAATTGGAAAGAATAACTCAAAGATATAACCTATTAAATAGATTAAATATGAGTGGGTGAAAACATAGATTCAATGCTCTAATGACCAAAAAAGCCATAAATTATTAGGAATAAGAGGATGCACAAAGTAATGAAAGAGATTATTAGAAAAATAATGGTGGTTGAGTTGACCTAAGATATATCATGTATCTAAGCATTGCCTACATAGTCTAAATAGACCTTAGACTAATTTAATTCACCCAAAAGTGGGGGAAAATAGAATGAGGAATAAAATAGAAGAATAAGAATTGATCAATGTGAATAATTTAGTTGTATCCACCATTGTGAATATGCCCATTCTTATTAGCATTGATATAACCAGAATGGTCAATGGATTGATTTGATCAAGAGGGTGGTATGATTGTGGCAAGGTGAACTAGGAGAAGTTTATACAACACTAAGATCCCCTAAACTAATTTTTATTATAGCACGTGATGGTATAGACCATGATATAAAATACTATGGTGACTAGGCTGTAATACACATAAGGACTGACTCTCGATTTGATAAATAATTAAAAATAATACACTAATGACAAAAACCATGATGATATTGTTGATGTATTAATATGTATGGAATTAATTTTAATGCACAAGTAATTACACATTGAACATATATATATATATATATATATATATATATATATATATATATATATATATATATATATATATATATATATATATATTGAGTCAAGGTACAAAATTAAATAAAATAAATAGGCAAAAAAATAAACACAAAATTAAACAAGCACACACACACACAAAACTTAAAAGTAAAATCAATAGAAAACATCATGTCATCAACCAAGTAAATACCTACATGTGAAGGCTCAATGGAATGATAAATAGAAAGTGCCTCAAATAAATGGTATTTTCAAGGAAATAACATGTGGGTATAAGATATCCTAGTATAGGTTTCACATTTTAGTGTTTCCCTAACAAGGTAAAAGCTATGAGCTTGGCCTAAAAGTGTGAATTAGATAGTACCCCTCTGTAAGGATACAAGGAATCAAATACAAATAGGTGAGATTAGTATTATGTTAGTCAAGGAAATCAAATCCAAATAAACACAATAATGAAATTAACACCTCTAGCATAGGAGATGTGACGAACAAATAAAAAAATAAAATAGAATTAAATAAAAGATATGAAATGATTTTACCTTCTTGGAAAGACTCCTTAGATTGTTGGAAAATGAGTGGTTAATGCTCAACTTGTGGATCATGGAGTCTTTGTCAGTGGTGCTCTTGCATCATCTCTCCTTCATTCACCTTAGATTAACTTAATTTGGCTTCGAATGTAGGCATCATCAACCTCCTTATGTTGTTAGTCATCCAATTACCAACAGTTATTCTAACCACTAACGGTCAGCCTGACCACTGATAGTCACTATGTGCACCCAAACTAACCAAAACCAACAAGCACCAAATACCCACTAACCTTAACCAAAACCCTATTTTATGAAACCTCTATCACCTTATAGACTAAAAACAACCTAATCCTAGCTAAACCATTCTTTGACCATTTAACATTTACCTCTAGCATATTATTTGTAAAGTATTTATTTATTTTGATTTAGTACTTTTAGTCATACTGTTTAACCTTTCTATTCAACATTAACTTGTATCAAAAGGTGGATTGATAGACTCCTAGATAACTCATGCTTCTTAGATCTAGACTGATAGGCAATCCACCCAACCTACCTAGCTAACCAACCCTTTTCTAGTTATATTATTTTAGATCATCTTCCCAAGCTAAAGAAGAGTATCTAGAACCATCTAGATTATGGAACACACACTACATCTAGGTTCTACCAACCTCTACCCCTCTTTCAGTTTTACCTTTATTTTATAAAGAGAAAAAGTGAAATTTTGATTTAAAAACTACAATGAATATTTTTGGAGGTATTTTGTCATGATAATATTGCACTAAAAAGGATTGGTTTAGAGGTGTCTTGGCACATGTATTTATAGGTCTCAGAACTAATTCTAATCTTAGGGAGGTTAGATTTATAACTAACATTGGTTGAGTCAATCTAACCCTAGGTTGAGTTAGGCTAGAGTTGGGTCAAATATAATCATGAGGGCCATGTGACAGACATGGGTCAAGAATGATTATGTCTACCACCCAATTCTTGATATTTTATAAGTGGATTGATAACTCATATAAGATATTTTGGTTAAATTTATGAATTTATGAAAATAGAAATTCATTAATTATCCATGATCTACTGGCCACTTGTCATGAGATTCAAGTAATAAATTTAATTATTGAATTTATAAAATAGGAAATTCTGAAAGCTATGGATTTTAGATATTTATGTGATGTCATCAAATTTAGATTCATGAATTTCTAAAAATATAAATTCACTAATTAGCCATGGAATTTAAAACTATGCATTTAATTAGGTTTAATCAATTAAGTAATTTTTATTAGGTTAATTATATTTTCTAAATTTATGTAAGGTTATCCCTCACCCTTGGTTGAAAACATCAATTTTCTAAGTCATAATTTGATTGGAGATGATTTGGAGAGATTATTATTACTTACAGGGTAATACCCCAAATAGGTATGCCTAAAAATGATTTTAAGCACTTACGTCTAATGCATAGATGAATTTGTGATGGATAGTGATTTTTAGGTTAAATTTACATTGTTTTTAAGAAATTAGTCTAATGTCCATTCAGACACAAAAGTATCTAAAAAGCAATGTCTACATTTTTCTTCTATTAGAGAAGATGTTGCAAGACATAGGAATAATAAGGTCTTTTCAAAGAATGAAAAAGTTGTTAAGAAGAAAAAGAAGATAATGATTGGAAAATGGTGCTTCAAATAAATTTTGGAAAGCTTATGATGATGCCCCATCAATGGAGTGACTGACACATATGATTGATGGATGGTCCCTTGAAAAGAAGTAAGAATGAAATTAACCCATTCATGAGATTAATCCAATTGCAATAATGCTTGCACGCATTGATTTATAAGTATTGATTTATCCAAAGGTGGTTATAATGCTAGTATTGGTTTTCTAGTATTTTTGGTTATGATAAAAACAAATAAAATACTAGAAAACCTCCAAAAATGGTTGAAAATGGTTGTCATAAATATAGGTCATATTTATCATCAATCATAGGGTTTGACACCCTATGAATCCAATGGTTCCATTCATTTTTCTTTTGGATACTCCAACGGTCAAATTTGAATGAGTTTTCCATAAAACCCACTAAACCCTTGATAACTAAAATAAATGAGAAAACCAAAAAATAGTAGGAATGTAATGTAAAGGTCTCACCAAGATTTGAATAGAAAACATTTGTTATAATAGATCTGATACCATGTCATATTACACCTTGGTCAACTAAACAAAGAAGCATGTATGAAAAACATGTATGGATTGAAATCTCATAGTCTTCAAATGAAAGAAGTTTGTCTCACAAAAGAAAGGTTCTTTGAAAAATCATTCAAGATTTTATCATTGTCTCTTTAGCCATAAAAGCAAAGAAAAGTATGTATATATGTGAAAGATAGACATGTCACAACCCCTTATTCATATGGGATTATATTTCACTAATTACCTATAATAAACTTAAGCAATATAAATAACATAGTGTAGGTAAAACCACATAGTGTAAAAAATCCTACACTAACATGCATACATGTATCAAAGGAGAACTATAACACTAAGCATTCTATTTAAGCAAACTAGGTGAGATTCATTCCCTCTTTTGATTACTATGGATACGTTAGTAGTGTTTAGTCATTGAGAGAATGATTGGATTCATCTTAGTGCATTACAATCCCTATTTTGTTTTGTAGGTTTTCAACTATCACAAGCCCTAATGGGGTTTCAACTTTGAATATGTCACTTACAGATCATCCACATCACTGAAAGTCAAAATTACACATATAGTCACATTTCAAAAAAGTGTAGGTGATTGTATTATTAGTTTCCTATTTTATAGGACAGGTCAAGATCAAAACATAGAGGATAATAATGATATTCAATTCTTACTAATTTCCATCAATTATAAACCAAAACAATGATAATAAATCTTATAATTACATGCACATAATCAGCTCTGAGTTGAGTATTTCTAGCCATCTTTGAATTACACAAAGTTGATCTAATCAACTAAGTCTTATTATCATTTTAGTGTTTTCCATATTTAGCTTCATTTATACATTATATTTTTTTATTTCATTTACTATTAATGCTTGGATTTTCAACCTTGAGGAGGTAATCAGCTCTCCTCATCCAAGAGGCAAAATGGAATCATCTCTTTTGTTGTGGGTGATAATTCTATTGAGATGAATCTCTAGATTAGGGGCTAGCTCCCCTTCATGCACCTTTAAATATCTCTTCCTATTATTAACAACCTAGGGTAATGAAAAGGGTTAGAATAACTAAAATTTATTGAGGTGAAGCACCAAAATATTTTATCTACTCATACCCTGAATATACACTTGAAATAAGGACAAGTTACAAATACACTTCTCTTAATATTGACTCTCTCACATCTGTGTTTGAACATGGGGTCTAGGAGATGGAATATATTTAGGAATACTTAAGAAATAGGCATTCCAAGACACTCTATTGAATTAGCTATTCACTATATTTAGAATCTCTTCAGACACTTCTTGTTGACTTGTAATAAGGAAATAATAATACACCAGGTACTAACAAAATTAACATGTGAAGGTAAATGAAAATTACACTAGCACAAGATTAATGCCAAATATGTACACTTAATGCACTCATTGAGTGAGGTAAAACACTTGTCCTTATTGATTCAAGGTAAAATATTGGTAGGGATTTTCCATACCAAGTAGAGAGAGAGTTTTTAAATGAGCCAAGAGAATACATATATATAGCTTTGAGAGAGAGATCAAGCCAAGGGAGTTCAAGGGTCACTTGGACATGTATCACCTCAAGAAAAGAAATAATTATGTTGCATTCTATAAGATGTTCTCTTTTTGGTTATGCTAATGGGATCAAGATACTTCAAACTACATTTTTCCATAAATGGGTCCATTGGTTGGAAATTCATTTAGATGATAGTTGTTCCTTATTAGCTAATCAAGATATGAAATGGTATAACAACTCACTCCATTGACTTACCTATTTATGTTTGTTTGTGCACATATGTTTAGTATCTCACCATTTTTCACAATTATCTTTGACTTTTGGTTCCAGTCAAGCCTTTATTTTAAACTTCAATGGATATTTTATACAATCTAATATTGATTTTTTGCAATCCGTCAATCCTTTATTTGAATCCCAATGGCTAATTTCTACAGTCTAAACTTGAAATTTTATGGGCCATCACTTACATATTTCTTTGGCCTTCTTGTTTTTGACATTCTTTCAAATAATTTGTTTGAAAGAATTATTTGAGGATTTTCTTCCTTTCCTCTTGGCATTTTGTCTATGGATGATTCTCCTGAAAGAATTCATTTGGGTTTTTTGTGTTTGATAATTTCTCTAAAATAATTCCTTAGATAATCTTTCTAAAATAATACTTTTGAGTTTTATGTAAGTTACCATTAAGCTTTGTGAAAATGGCCTTCATATTTTTGCAATGTTCCATCTCTTCCCCAAAACAATCCTTTAGATTTTATGCAAATGTCCCTTTTGAAAAGAACATACCTTTCAAAAGAAATGCAAATGACCCCTTTGACTAAAAAGTGGCCTTAAAAAATCTCAAGTGTTCTTCAAAATTTTTGTCACCTACCCTTCAAAAAAGATGAACTGCCTTTTAGAATTTTTAGAATGGTCCACTTGTCCCTTGGCTTCAATTCCTTTGGGTTTTTTGTAAAGGACAATTTGTATGGAATATTTGTAAAGTGCCCTTTAGAAAATGGAAGTGACATTTTAAAAGAATTGAAAATGTCCTTCAAAAAACTTGTAATTGTCCTTCAAACTTTTGGAAATGGTCCACTTTCCCTTAAATAATTTGTGATTGTCCTTTCAAAAAAATGAAAGAGACCACTATGTCTTCAGGAGATTTCTTTCAAACAAATTGTCTAAAAGATTTCATCACTTGGCTAGAAGAAAACAAAAAAGAAATACACTTAGTAAAAGACCATAAAAAACCCTCCAAAATAATTCAACACAAAGGACTTAGCCAAAATACTAAAGAACAAAGCTTTCAAAAAGAAAACACTTGGGTTTTTTTACATGTAAAAGACTTTAGCTTTGTATAAAAACATTTCTTGCATATTGGACACGAAACCTACATACTAGACTTGGAAAAAGGTATAGACTTAGAAATTTTTTAATTAGGGGTACCCAATTTTGTCTTGAAAGGCCAAAATTTGGTCAACAAACTACTGACTCATAGGGGTAGTATGCATGTTATATTGACTAGACCAGTAGCCTAAATAGTCTATTGGGTATGGAGTCAATTAAGGACTAAAATAAAATAGGAACCTTAACCATGATTAAGAACTTGATAAAAAAACAACCATTGACTACCTATAACATATAAAATAAAAAGACACACAACAAAGACCAAAGCAAACACACTTATACTACTTAGTACTTAGGAAATAAAAGACACAACAGAAAAGAAAATAATTATGTATAGCTGACCAGATATGCTCTTCTCCATCCTAAATCAAAAGGAAAAATTCTTAGGTCTCTTCCATGGCAAGAAACATCATGATGGAAGATGAGTGGCTGGTTGGAGTAGGATCTTGGTGACTCATCCTTCTTACTTGACACCTTGATTTTCATGTATCCAAGTGGATCAAGTTCAAACATGTCTCCAACATACATGTACTCATTTTGATCTTTAAAAAATATCTCATGCTAGTATTTCATGCTAGTGTAGTCCATCAATGGATCAATGACTATTATCTCATCATCATGGGGTTCATTTGGCTCATGGCCCTCCTGGTATGCATCATGGACTAACTCATTTTTTTCTATCTCTTTGAGAAGATTGTTAAACTAATCTCTTACTTCATCATGGATCTCTTGAAGAAGGGTGGCTAGTGTGATTTTTGAGATAATACAGAAAAATTCTAGTTCATTCTTGAAATCATCATTTTCTCACTAAATAACTCCTTCAAAATCCCTATCAAAACGATCAGACATCTCTCTTTCTTGCACAAAAATAAAAGTCTATAGCTACTCAACAACATACTCTTGAACCTCATTCAACTTAGATACCATGGCTTGGTCATTATCTTCTTCAAATCAAAATGGAAATCCCTTAAACAAAGGGGAAGAGAGCTTACCATTATTGCATTCTTTATCATCACTTATTATGGATTGTTCACTATCATCATCATGACTAAAAGGGGGTTCATCAATTAGAGATAATGAAACCTCATCATGTCTACAAAGCTATATACTTTCTACCTTATTTACACTTATATTATCTTCTTCACCTTTGAATTCTATAATTTTGTCTTCCACCTCACACAAGACATTCTCTCTGTCCTCCAAGGAGAGGGTGGGTGTTTCTATGTAAAATTGCTTTCTACATTCAAAGAAGAAATAAGAAACTAAAAGAAATGGTCAAGGCTAGAAGATACCTGATAAAGTCATGCGCACCGAAATCAGACATTGGAAGATTCTCCTCTTTGGCTATGGAGGAATGACACCTGTGAAGAAAAGAGACTGAAACACGAAAAAATGTTAGTCAAAGATATGGTGGGCTGTCAGGCGAATACCCGATCCCAGAAGTACGAAGACTTCCTAGAAGGATATCAACCCACTAATAAAAAAGTAGAATATTGGACTAAAGTAGATAAAATGGAAGATAAAATGATAGAAATAAAGGACAAAAAATAAAATGCATACCTGATAATGAAGTAAAATGTTTTGTGCAGTCACCGATGTCGGTCTCTGTGTTGCCAGTGTCGGTCGAAAAGGTGCCGACATCGATTAAAGCACCGGCATCGGTCGGGGTAATGACCGGCATCAGTCGGGGCAAGTTTTGGACAGAGTCTAGGCAAGTTGCAGAAGGTCTGGTAGAATCGAGATAGGGTCTTGGTCAGGATCGGGACAGGGTCTGGACAGGGTCTAGTCAAAGTAAGGTCAAGTTTGGATAGGGTCTGGGGGTTTTAGTTGAGTCTGGACAGAGTTATGGATCCGGATAGTGGGCAGGGATGTAAGGAAGGGACTCAAGGCTCAGGTCTATGGTCTGAAGATCCGAGATGATAGAAATAACAAACAAATAATAACCAGAAAGAAATAAAACAAACAGAGTAAATACTTACCTGCCAGAAGACATGATAAAAGCCATGATTGAAGTTGTTGAAGTGTTGCCGTAAGTTGATCGAAGCAAATGCTAGAGTTGGTTGATCGCCAGAGTTGATTGATTGCCAGAGTTTTGTGAATGTTTGAGTTTAGGGGTTGATTGATTGATTGATTAGTTGATCGGCATTCGGGATTGATCGACGGATGCTGATGAAGGCAAGGGGCAGTTCGAGAGATGGTTCGATAACCATTCAAGAAACTGATTGGGAACTGAATGATAACTGATAACAGATAATGGTAAGGTGACCGACATCGGTAGGATTGCCGACGTTGGTTGATAAGTGACTGACGTTGGTGACATCGGCTGGGTAACAACCGTCGTCGGTAGATGCACAATGGGGATAGAGTCTAGCTTTAGCTCTGTGCTCATTTTTACATGCTGCCAGGGTCAAGGCTAATGGAAAAAGTGATCGACAAGGGTTAAATAGGTGAAGAAGAATAAGACAGGGGATGACCAGGGGAGTCAACATGATTTTGGTGTCTACATTTGCACCTTTTTGTCTTGTTGGTTGTTCTGGATGAACTGCAAGACAAAAATAGGAGTGATTGCCCCAGGTGAGGGATAAGGTTGATTTCATCTTGTTGGTTGTTCGAATGAACTACAAGACAAAAATAGGTAGCGGATTGCCCTAATTATGGATAAGGTATTCCCCCTCAAAGCAGGAGTCGAGGGAAGGGAACCGGGAATCGGGTGCTGATTTGACAAAGAGTGGATGGAAAAGGGGTGAGGGTGAACGCTGCAAAAGTCGTGATTGCGCGCATACCACTGCACGAGATGGTCAGGTCAAAAGTGTCACAGGTCAAGGGTTGAGGAGTGCTAAAATTGAAATAACTAGGCCCCAGTATTTAGTCATTTGTTGATCAGGTTATTCAATCGAAGCTGAAGCTCCAAATGGGTCATCGCGTTCTAGGTATCCTGGGCTCAGGAAGTGCTCCTAGAAACATGAAAAAGTCACAAGTAGTACGGATCAACCGGCTCGTGATCCTATACTTGTGAGGGTCCAAAAAGGTCTGCACACAATTCTGCTAACTAGTCATGAGGAAGCATACATGCAAAAACAACCAAGGCAACAGGGTCTTGGAAGTGGATAAGGGCAAGGTTATGGTTAAAAGAAGGAAAGAAGGTTTGTCCATTAGACAGACAAACAAACGAGGGTGGTCGAGCTAACCCCAAAAGATAGTCATGTCATCTGAGTGCTGCCTACATAGCCCTTATCGTTAAGGCCTCAGACCAATGTAGTTCAGACAAAGGGTCCGAGTAGTAGACAGGTGGTCAAAATGGTCAATAGATTGGTCTTGGTTATGATGAAATGATGAGGAGAAGAGATGTTGCAGCCTTTTCCAAATGGTGTATTCTACAACATTGGTTGAGAGGTCTTTCATCCCTAGCAATATTCCATATTCGTGATGGATGTATGCTAAAAATGAATTGAGGTTTATTTACGCTTCAACAAGTATTGGTTTATGCTTAACATAAATTGCAGCAGGTCAATAGTTTCCATGTGTATTGGTGCCCATAGAAACTAGGGTGAATAGGTTATGGGGGTGGTCTGAAAAGAGAGTTGAGTTGATTGACAAGTGATGAAGGTGAATGTGACCAAAGTGCAGAAGAAGTGAAAAGCATATTGCTCTTTCATTGACAAGGACCAAAAAGATAGCATAGATAGGGGTTATGAGAACCAAGAGCCCCATTCATGCGTGACGTCGTTGACCATAGTTATGTTAGAGTGGTAATCGAATCACTTCGACATTAAAGTGAGCTCAAAGTCCCTTGAGCAGGTGATAGAAGAAGGAAAGAGGGTAACCTATTTTAAGAGCAGAGATAACTATGCCCCTTTTTATAGGAGACCCTGAGACAACTATAAGTCAAGTCCATGACTCTTTTGTTTTTTTTTTTTTTTTTTTTTTGGCACAGACTGATCAATGCGGGAAGCCTGCATAGAGATGTCATTTGCTTGGTGGTCAGTTGTGAAGCTGATCAATGCGGAAAGCTTCTAAAATAGTGTTGTTTATTGCCATATTAGTCATAGCCATCCTTCGAGGGAGTGGTCTAGATTTTTGTTTAATATAAGGGCTTTTGAATAGCTGTCCTTCGAGGGAGCAGTCTATTAATTATAGCAATGATAGTATAGCTGTCCTTCGAGGGAGCAGTCTGCTTTTTGATTTTGATATTGATATAGTGACCATGGATATTGTGATATCTTGATTTATTTTTATAGAAATGTGAGTCATGGACAAGATTATAGAAGGTCAAGGGCTCCCTTTTATGAGGACAAAGCATCCATACAGCATAAAAGGGTTATAGGAATTGTTAAGAGGAATAGGGTTGAGAGGAAGTAGGATTAAGAGGATGGGGATTGCTCAAGGGACAAGCTCAAGTTAAGTGTCAAGTGGACGAATACTCGACTAGCAGTAGAACGGTCGCAGATGCAACGCATTAAGAGGCTCAAGTTCTGGGCGTCCATCAAGAGAAGACAGATGATAAGTCCCTGATCCATACTTGTGTGTGATAATAAAAGGTTTGAGCCAATTAGGAGCAAACTTGCCTCGTTTACTTCGCTCCATATTGGTCACGTGTTGATTGATGAGTGGATGTGAAGTTGGTTGATATGGTTGTTGATCGATCGAGACTGGTTGAATGTTTTGATAAAAAGGTTGGTTGAATGTTTGGTTGAGATTTTGTCATTTGATAGTTGGTTAATGGTTGGTCGAGGGTTGATTGGTTGGTTTTTGATTTTTGGTTAGGTTGAATGTTTGGTTGAGGTTGGGTTAAATGTTTGGTTGCTAGTCTGGTTGAGGTTAAATTGAAAGAGTGATTGATATGTGGTCGAGACTGGGTTGGAAGATTGGTCGAGGCATGGATGAAGGTTGAATTCCCCCAACGGCTAGGGAGAATGCTTAACGGATTGGTTAAGGTCGATTGAGGCTTAGTGGTCAGATGGATTGTGTTGATGTCGAATAAGGGGGTTAAAGGCGGCGAAGGGACCCTAGTCTGGCGTGGTGATCTCGATTTAGGTGACGAGGTTTGAGAAACACGGGTCGATGTTGATGATTTGTTAAAGAGGTGGTCAAGAGGATCCTTGATGAGAAGGGAATCCTTTCTCCGTTGTTGATGAATGACAGCTTTAAGAGCACAACAACGCTCAGTGTCATGTCCCAGAGTGTGATGATAATGGCAAAATTTAGAGTTGTCGAACCAAGATGGTCTTGATCCGAGAGTTGATGAGTGGGTTAGTATTGAAGGTTGATTGATGATGTGGTCGAGAAGAAGGGTGTCATTCCCAAGACATTGGTGAATGGTGACCTTGAGGGCACAACAATGCTCCGTGTCGTGCCCAGGCGTGTGATGATATGCACAAACTTGAGTGTTGTCGAACCAGGGGGGTTTTGGTCTGAGAGATTGATATGGTTTAAGTGGCAGGAGATAGATACGAGAGGACTGCAACAATTTCTGTAACAGCAAGGCATAAGAACCTGCTAACGGGTCTGAGTGTCTTGTTGCAGTGAGGGTTGGTGACTTTGATTTGAGAGGCATAAGAGGTATAGGTCGATGGTTTGGAGGAGATATAAGTCTGATGGGTTGAGAGAGTAATGGAGGCGACTTGCCTCTATGAAGTATGGGAATGGGAAGCGCTCCGAGTAAAGTGGACGAATGTGGGCCCAAAATTGAAGGTAATGACGAAGGTGGGGGAGTAGGCCTCCGGTGTGTTTTAGTAGCCTTCTTTGGTTTGAGTTGAGGGCCACCTATATGTGAGGTGAGGTTAGATATGGGGTGAACACCAAGAGGTTTAATCTCTTTGGGCATGATGGATGCTTGCACGGGTTTGGACTTAGATGTAGACGGTTCTTCTCTCGATGGAGAAGAGATTAAAGGTGTGGGCACTTTAAGTGGAAAGAGCTCTGGAGTAGTCATGGCTTCTGTGTGTGGTTGAGGAGTCAAAAAGGTATGATCATTTATGGATGATAAGAAGGATGAAGGCGAGGCAGCTGGTGTTGATGTGGTCAAAGCATCCTCCAATATGGGAGAAGTCGATGGAGGACAAGTAGGAGAAGGAAGTTCTTCACCATGTGGAGGAGGTATAGAGGAAGAAGGGTCTTCCACCTGTGAAAGAGGTTGGTTAGGGATAAGAGAAAAGATAGTGTCGATTGTGTGTATATCATGGTCTTGAGGGTCATTGATCATGGTTTGGACGTTGTCTTGGGTAGGCGGGTGATTAGGAAAGGGTTGCTTGAAGATGTCGAGGTTTTGATTGGGTGGTGCGTTCGGGTTATCTAAAATAAGATCCCCCTTGTCTAGCATGTCCTGGATGATGTTTTTGAAAGTTTGACAGTGATCCGTGTCATGGCCTTTGACACGGTGATAGTTGCAAAAGTGATTCTCCCTATACCATGCAGGGATAGGTGTTGAGGGGTCAAATTGATGTGGTCAGATTGAAGGGAGATTGAGGACCCCCTGCTTGATGAGTTTATCCAAGACAGAGGCATATGACTCTCCAATTGGAGTGAATTGATGCTGTATGGATTGACATTGAAAATGTTTATTGATGTAGTCTAATGTTGAAGATGATGGTCAGTTGGTTATTGTTGAAGATGATGGTCTAAAGATGACAGTGTTTGCCGACCCCTTGGATTGAGAGTGGGCAGAAGAAGGTCTGGAAGAAGAATGGTCATTGGTTCTTGTGTTAGTGTTACGCAATTTGACCTTATCTTCTTCAATGGCACGGAGTTCAAGCTTTCAGGCCATGGTGAAGGCCTCGTCGAAAGTGTGGAATGTTTAAACCTGCAAGGTGGATGAGATGTGGCTGACACATGCTCGAGAAAAGAGCTCAATGAGCTCGGGTTGAGGCAAGGAGAAGGAGAGCTGGTTAATCAAGCCTCTCCAACAGGCGACAAAATTGACTATTGATTCGTTGTCAAATTGCCTAATAGAGTAAAGGTCTGTGATCGAGACTTGTTTAGTGATATTGATTGAGAAATAGTCAACAAATAGTTGGGCAAGTTGAATGAATGAAAAGATAGAATGTCTGGCAAGAGAGCTATACCAGTCAAGGGCAGGGCCAGAAAGAGACATAGGAAATGTGCGTAGAAGCAACGCATCGTCGTGGGTGATAAGGTAACAGGCATGTCTGAATGCCCGTAAGTGTTGTTGTGGGTCCTCCTTACTCTGAAAGCAGGTAAATTTAGGAAGTTCCCAATGGTTGGGATATGGTCAGATAGGGACAGAAGGATGGATGGGCTGGTTGTAAATCTGGTCATATGAAGAGACATTACTTGAACCGGAGATAGAAGCTTCGAGACTGGACATTTTATCCATCAGCATCTTGATGATGTCTACTAACGGATTGGTGGATGGAGCGCCCCCTAGGTTGTAAGGCACTTGAAAGAGGCTAGAAGAGGTGTACGACATAGTCGGTTGTACCAGTGAGGGCGCAACGTACGGATGACTAGTTGCAGGGACAGAAATGGAGGCCAAAGGTGGTTGGGTTATGAAGGTAGAAGGCATAGGCTGACTAGATACTGCCAAAGGAGGTTGTGTGGTGGCATGGGCAAAAGAGGAGGTCGGCACTCCTGCCTATATGGGCACAAGAGTGTGAGGGGTCAAGATAATCAAGTTCTGGTATGATGTAGAACTTGGTTGAATTGCAGGTGGTTGAGGGGGTAATGAAACCCCAATGGAGGTCGGTCTAAAAATAGACGAGGAGGCTAAACTTTACGTGTAGGCCATGGTCGGGTTAATGGTTGAAGCGAAAGGCTGAGTCGTAAAAGGTTGGGTGGCAAACGGTGCTGATGTCGTTGCCACATCGTCCGAAAGGTCCCGCGTTGGGTTTCTCGTGAGATAGTTTTAGAGGGCTGCGGTATTGAGGTCCAAGAATCTTGCAAAATCTTGGTCCCCTTCTAGGATGATAGGCATCTGGGTTGGAGATGGTCTAGTAGGAATTCTTTCGGTCTCCGAGTAGAACTCCATTATAGGATTGTTTATAGACAGGGTAGGCGAAAGCGATTGATGGCTAGCGTGGTCAAGAAGAGCCTTGGTTTGATTTCGTGTCAAAAACCATTCAAGGCAAGGAAGAACGTCTTCACAAGCTCAAACAAGCAGATAAGAATGAAAAAGATGAAGACACAAGCAGATCCTAAAACCTTAGGAGTAAAATATTAGGATTATAGTGGCTTATGCCTTAGAATGTGTGTAGAGGAAGGTTGGTTTTTGAGTTGGGTCCTAGAAGAAGCAGTCTATGGATGGTTTTGGGTTTTGTTATGGTGCTTAAGAAGTCTGTGTTAGGTTCGGTACGTGGCCTGGTGCTAAGGAGCAAGCTCCCCTCACTTCACGATTCCAGTGGTTAGCTGGTTTCGCTTAGCCAAAATATACCTCGCCTATAGTTTAGACTCTGCCAGAGAACAGAGTGGGCTTTCTCCTTGGTGATGAAATCCAAGTGAGATCACTGGGACGGGTAAGGTATCTGCTGGGGGATGAAATCCCAGTCGGGCCTTGTCTCAGGTAAGTTAAAATGTTTGTTTTGTGCAAGTGGTTTGGTCGTGTAACATCAAGTGATCTAGATTAATTCAATATATGGTTTAATTACTATGTGTGATCTAAGAGATGCAGGCAAACAGAAATGAATGCAAAGTGTTTTAATGCCCAAGTCGAAATGTTTGTTCGTATGAAGACGAATGGAGAAAGAGTCAAAGAATATGAGTTTTAGCTAGTCTAGAACTGCAAGAAAGAAGAGAAAAGTTTGTTTTAGTCCTGCTTATGATGTCATTTAAGAAGAGACGAAAGGAGGCGAAAAGGAAGGAACCTAATGCACCTATATGAACGAAAGAAAGAAAGAACCCAAGGAAGGCCCTAGGGTCCCACCGGGTGTGCCAGAATGTTTCTATGCAAAATTGATTTCTACATTCAAAGAAGAAATAAGAAACTAAAAGAAATGGTCAAGGCTAGAAGATACTTGATAAAGTCATGTGCACCGAAATCAGACGTTGGAAGATTCTCCTCTTTGGCTGTGGAGGAATGACACCTGCGAAGAAAAGAGACTGAAACATGAAAAAATGTTAGTCAAAGATATGGTGGGCTGTCAGGCGAATGCCCGATCCTGGAAGTACGAAGACTTCCTAGAAGGATATCAACCCACTGATAAAAAAGCAGAATATTGGACTAAAGTAGATAAAATGGAAGATAAAATGACAGAAATAAAGGACAGAAAATAAAACGCGTACCTGATAATGAAGTAAAATGTTCTGTGTAGTCGCCGATGTTGGTCTCTGTGTTGCCGGTGTCGGTCGGAAAGGTGCCGACGTCGGTTAAAGCACCGGCTTCGATCGGGGTAATGACCGGCATCGGTCGGGGCAAGTTCTGGACAGAGTCTGGGCAAGTTGCAGAAGGTCTGGTAGAATCGAGATAGGGTCTTGGTCAGGATCGGGACAGGGTCTGGATAGGGTCTAGTCAAAGTAAGGTCAAGTTTGGACAGGGTCTGGGGGTTTTAGTTGAGTCTGGACAGAGTTATGGATTCGGATAGTGGGCAGGGATGTAAGGAAGGGACTCAGGGCTCAGGTCTACGGTCTGAAGATCTGAGATGATAGAAATAACAAACAAATAATAACCAGAAAGAAATAAAACAAATAGAGTAAATACTTACCTGCCAGAAGACATGATAAAAGCCATGATTGAAGTTGTTGAAGCGTTGCCGTAAGTTGATCAAAGCAAATGCTGGAGTTGGTTGATCGCCAGAGTTGATTGATTGCCAGAGTTTTGTGAATGTCCGAGTTCGGGGGTCGATTGATCGATTGATTAGTTGATCGGCATTCGGGATTGATCAGTGGATGCTGATGAAGGCAAGGGGTGGTTCAAGAGACGGTTCGATAACTGTTCGGGAAACCGATTGGGAACCAAATGATAACTGATAACGGATAACGGTAAGGTGACCGACATCGGCAGGATTGCCGACGTCAGTCGATAAGTGACCGACGTCGGTGACATCGGCTGAGTAATGACCATCGTCGGTAGATGCACAATGGGGATAGAGTCTAGCTTTAGCTCTGTGCTCATTTTTACATGCTGCCAGGGTCAAGGCTAATGGAAAAAGTGATCGACAAGGGTTAAATAGGCGAAGAAGAATAAGACGGGGGATGACCAAGGGAGTCGACATGATTTTGGTGTCTACAGTGGGAAGGTAAGAAACATCCTTAGCTAGTTTGAAAAACAAAGGGACATTTTCATGCTCTTCTTTCCATCTTGCAATCACCGTATCAAAGCTTGGAAAATTTTAATTACTTGAACCTATTTTAGATTGAGGAGTAGGAGAATGAATTACCAACATATAATCTCTATCCATAAGAGTCTCATCAATATCTGCATTCCTCTCCTCTTTAGGTTATATTTACATTTGAATAACATCCTTCCAACATGTGAAACCAATAGCATAGTTTTTTCTATCTATTCTTATTCAAACTTTTGGGCTAATTCATGATGAGCACTACTCCAACTTAGAATCTTGACATCATGTGTTTCCTCTTAATGATAGGCAACAACTTCATTCACTTTCTCAAGGCCTTGATTTGGTTCATGATAGAATGTTCTCCAAATTGGGATCTTGACATCAAATTGAAGGGCTTAATGAGGTTGAGGGAGACTAGGGAGAGTTTTCATATACATAGGAGGATTTTTTTGAAGATAAATGTGTTGGTTTCCAAAGGAAATGGGATGGCTTTCTTCCAAGGAGGGCTCACAATCTAGGAATTTGGAGTAGTTAGTTTCCATAAAAGGATGACCTAATATATTTTTGTGTTGAATTGTTAATTTCAAAGGATTAATCATAGGAGTAGCCTATATTGACATAGGATAAGATACATTATATGGGATAGAGGGTTGGCTCATTTTATTTTGATGAAAATGTGTTATTTGATAGAAATGATTTGGTGTAAAAAGGGAGGGTTTATTTTATATGGGAGAAGGTTATCTTGGGATGAAATAAGGTGTACAAGAATGACTACCTTGAATGGGTTGACTTCTCCATCTTATTAGCTTCTCTTTCATGGATTGAATGGTTTGAGCTTGCCTAAACAATCACTCTTCCTTGTACATAAGCTCTTAATGATATCTATTTCACTCATTTAACCTATCTATTTCCAACATCTACTTTTCAAACTCAAATATTATCTCCCTAACACTCTTGGATTCACTAGGAGAAGAATAATTAGGAGGGATACTTGAGATGATTATATGAACAACTTGATCTTGATTAAAACTATATGAAGTAACAAAAGATCCATATTACTTAATAATATAATTATACACACCAAATATGACTTCTTGATGCATTAGGGATGCTTGACCAATTGATTTAACTCAGAGTTGCCATTGGTGTTGATTGAAATGCCTCTAAAAGGCTGATTGATTGAAGAACACACTAAGAATTCTTTAACTCCTTGGACAAATTGTCCCATGAATCATGCCAAAATCTATTGACACTTGGATTTGCATGCTTGAGGAGGTACTCATATCTCCTCATCCAAGAAAAAAATGGAATCATCTCTTTTGTTGTGGGTGATAATTCTATTGAGATGAATCTATATATTATGGGTTATCCCCCTTCATACACCTTTAAAGATCTCTTCCTATTATTAACAACTCAGGGGAATGAAAAGGGTTAGAATAACTAGAATTTAGACCTATTTTATTAAGGTGATGTACCAAAATATTTTCTCTACTCATACCCTGAACATACACTTGAAAAAAGGATAGGTTACAAATACACTTCTCTCAATATTGACTCTCTCACATCTGTGTCTCAACATGGGGTCTAAGAGATGGCATAGATTTAGGAAGACATAAGCAATAGGTATTCCTAGACACTCTATTGAATTATCTATTCACTATATTTACAATCTCTTCAGACACTTCTTATTAATCTATAAGAAAGAAATAAAAATACATCAGGTGCTAAAAAAATTAACATGTGAAGGTAAACAAAAATTACACTAGCATAAGATTAATGCCAAACATGTACACTTAATGCACTCATTGAATGAGGTTAAACACTTGTCATTAATGATTCAAGGTAAAATCTTAGTAGGGATTCATCATACTAGCTAGAGAGAGAGAGAGAATTTAAATGAGCCAAGAGAATACATATATATAGCCTTGAGAGAGAGATCAAGCTAAGGGATTTTAATGGTCATTTGGACATCTGTCACCCTGAGAAAAGAAATAGTTACGCTACATTCTATACAATGTTCTCTTTTTGGTTATTTAAATAAGATCAAGATACTTTGAAATATGTTTTTACATAATTAGGTCCATTGGTTAGAAATTCATTTGGATGCAAGTTATTCCTTATTAGCTTGATGAGCTATGAAATGGTATAACAACTCACTCTATTGACCTAGCTATTTCCATTTGATTATGCACATATGTTCAAGATCTCACCATTTTTCACCTTTATATTTCCCTTTTGGTTCAAATCAAGCTTTTATTTTAAACTTCAATAGCTATCTTATGTATTCTAATATTGACATTTTTTGGGCCATCACTCCTTTGTTTGAATCCCAATGGCTAATTTTCAAAGTCTGAACTTGACATTTTGTAGGCCATCACTTGGGTATTTATTCAGACTTCTTGTTTTTGGTATTATTTTAGATAATTTGTTTGAAATAATTCTTTGTCTTTTCTTCCTTTCCTCTCAACATTTTCTTCATAGATGATTCTCCTAAAAGAATTCATTCAGGTTTTTTGTGTTTGACAATTTCTCCAAAAAAATTCTTTGGACAATATTTTTGAAAGAATTCTTTTAGGTTTTCTACAATTGACCCTTTGGCTTGGTGAAAATGCCCTTCAAATTTTTGCAATGGTCCACCTCTTCCTTGAAAAAATCCTTCAAACTTTGTGTAAATATCCTTTTTGAAAATAACATACATTTTGAAAGAAATGTAAATGACCCCTTTGACTTGAAAGTGGCCTTTAGAAAAATGCAAGTGTCCTTTAGGATTTTTGTCACCTACCCTTTGAAAAAGATGAAGTGATTTTTGGAATTTTTGGAATGGTCCACATGTCCCTTGGCTTCAATTATTTTGGGTTTTTTGTAAAGGATAATTTTTTTAGATTTTTTGTAAATTGCCCTTCAAAAAATGGAAGTGACCTTTAAAAAGAATTGAAAATGTCCTTCAAAAAACCTAAAGTTTTCCTTTGTACCTTTCAAAATGGTCCACTTTACCTTTGAAAATTCATGATTGTCCTTTTGGAAAAATGAAAGAGACCACTTTATCTTCAAGAGATTTCTTTCAGACAAATTATCTGAAAGAATTTGTCACTTGACAAAAATAAAACCTAACAGAAATACACTTAGAAAAATACCATAATAGACCCTCTAAAAGAATTTGATATAAATGAATTATCCAAAATATGAAATAAAATTTTTTTCAAAAAGAAAACATTTGGGTTTTTTACATGTAAAAGACTTCAGCTTTGTATAAAAACACTTCTTGCATACTGGACATGAAACTTCCATACTAGACTTGGACAAAGGTATAGACTCAAACATTGTGCAAATAGGGGTGCCCAATTTCAGCTTGAAATGCCAAAATTTGGTCAAAATTTACTTTCATTATGCTAGTTACAAGTCATTTACATCATTTACTACCCTTCAATTCAGTTTATCTAATTAGAGTTAATATTCCAATTAATTAAAATTATGATAAAAATATTTGTGAACACTTACATTTTATTCAAGCTTTGATTAATTTTTTGTCTTAGGGTTTATATAATTTTTTATATATAAGGTTAAAGGTTGCTTTTTTGTCAAGGGTCCATACCCTGTAACAAGAGGGTCAAAACCCAAATGAGCATAAAAAACTAGTTTGAGACAACTTAAATAGAAAAAAACAACAAAACTAAAACAAAACAAGCTAAAAAGTAGTAGAAAAGAAGTAAGAGTAGCTCAAAAAACAAAACACCTTAGTAATTGTGAAGCATGTTAAGGATGTCCTTTATCTCTTTAATGTTGTTATGCATATTCTAGAGCCTGTTAGTGTGACCTTTCTAGTATGTTTTTGAATGCTGCCTCTACCTCCCTTATCTAAAATATTATAAATATCACTAATAATAGTAGCCTAGGTACCAATGATCTCAACTATACTAGTAGTGAAATTATTAGAATCGATGAACTTATTGTTGACCAAGTCTAACTTTTTAATCAAAATAGGGCATGTATAGGTAGAAAATTGAGTTTTAGGGTATATATGGGGTATAAATGGATGCTATAAAGTGTTTAAAAGATAAATTAATGTCATTTTATGCTATATTACCCTTGGTTATTATTCCCGTAGGTCTATTTATCATTTTGGGTCATATAGAGGTCATTTTAAGTGTATTTAATGCTTTGAATGGATTTTTTGGGAAGTGTGCAAGTTTAAAAAGGTCATATAATGTGCCATGTGTCCTAAAGAGTTTGTATTATCTATCCTTAACTAAAATTTTGTAGGTTGATCAAGGAGTAATTTTCCCTAAAAAAGGAGCTTTTGGGCACTTATACAGACTTTCCAAGTCCATCATTAGCCAAAAACGTGAGAAGAGAAACTATTAACCTTCTCAAACTCATTTCCACATTTTCACTTTAAGGATAATGCAAAAAATATCTTATGCAACTCATTTCTCATTTTCTCCTCTTGGCATAGAAAGAAGGCTCAACTTTAAGTGCTCACCATAAACCATACAGTTGAAGTTGGAGGAAATAATTTTGGGGGTGGATAGGGATCTAAGTCTACTCCACATACATAATAAGAAGTTTAAATTTGATTCATACTCTACTATGAATAATCATCAACACCTTTGGAAGCATTTTGAAAATTTGTATTAAAGAGGGGGTCTCTTTTAAATCTATTTCAATTTATTTTACTTTGGATTGATGTATTTGGTTGTTATAAGAGCTTCCCATAATTTCCAAGACATTCCCATGGTCCTTTTAGCTTTGGAGAGTTCAAGTGTCCAAGAAAATCCCTTTTAGGCTTGCTCATGCATGCAAAATGTCAATAGTTTACACCAACATTCATTTCAATTGCTTTGTAAATAACTCTCTATATTGACAGAAGTGTTTTGATGTTGTTTATATGATTCTCTTAAAGTTTAATTTATATGGAAGGGATAACAAGAAATTTTGTAGTTTTTGGGGAGTCTTACCCTTGTAAACTCTTGCTTCTTCATCTTCTTACCTATATGCAATAATCAAAACTCCATGTACAGGAACATGTTGATGTCACAAGTGTGAGTTTGAATATATGACATGGTTCTTATTCTCTTGAGATCACTAATTATCATTGAAATGTTGGATGAAGCCATGTAAGCACTTCAAACATGCATGTTTAGAGAGTGTTCTTAGTCTTGCTTGCATAAAAGAGATAACCATCTACAACTGAGGACATAAGCAAACCTTTTGGAGGTGTTTTAAGAAAGTGGTCAATCTAATTTAGGATTATTTTCTATAATAAGGCCTATACATGCCTATTGATCATCTTAGTTTACCAAGGGAAGTGTCAAAGCATCAATTAGAACCTTAGACTATGCTTAGGCCCTTTTGCCCTAAAAATGTCAAATAGAGACCTTGAAGGTTTTTGAGGACATCACAAAATCCACTTGTTATATGATCCAAGTTTTCAAATTGGATACTTGGGTATCCACATCCACCTAAAATAGTTATGCCAATTTTGAGAAGCTAAATATGAGGGGAGATTGGATGTTGAAAATCATAAAGATGGTTAAAAACCCCTAAAATAGGGTAGTGATGTCTACAAGATAGTGACCAAAATGTTAGTTTACATTTCATTTTGGTGTCCTAGGCTATGTTATGAAATTGAATGATGCTAAGTGATTCAAATGATGCTTTAATGGTAAGAGATTATGAGAAAAGTAAAATATAATTTCTTGAAACATGAATGAATGCTCCTTGTCTATACACAGGACTGTGACAGTCACATACAGGGTAGAGAAGATAATGGCTCAATGATTTAGTAAAAACATGGAGTTGAGGGTTCCTAATGATAATTAAGGTGAATATGAATGTTTCAAGACTAGACACAAGATTAATAAGCCCCTAGATGAGGTTAACATGATCCAAATTAAACTCATTACACCTATAGGCTTAGAAATAGGCATCTACAGTCAAAACCCTATGTTTGATCTTAGTCAAGAGAAAGGGAGATTTTGAAGGTACAAATAGAGCATGTAAGCATATGACATGATAATATAAGAGTGATAAGAGGAAAAATAATAAATGGCATAAAATTTAAGGTCAAAAACATACATTAGAAACCTACAGGCATGTAGGTTTATGTCTCAGTCTTGTAGGGAATGAGATCACAGTATTTGTTCAAGAATGTGTTAAAAGTATGGGAGTTTAGGAAAGCAAGATTTATACTTCACTACCATGATACACCCATTTTTACATTCAACACCATGACCCAAATGACCCTTGGTAACCTATAGGAAAGGCAAGGAATACACCTATAGCCAGGTTAGGTTAGGAATGAGCCAGGAGTGAGCAGGGTTGGTGTTATAGATGCTAGAATCACTATGAATAAAGGAAGGAGATTGTTTTGATTTTGAATTATTGTAAATAAGATATATATATATATATATATATATATATATATATATATATATATATATATATATATATATATATTAACACCTTATAATATTCCCACACAATAAGATATTCACCAATAGTACCCTTGTTTTCTACCTCAGTCAAGTAGGGTCACCTTCCAAGCTTAAGCAAAGTATGGGTTTTGACTTTCAAATAAAGTAATGGAAGGAATGAAAATAGTTTATATCCTAATAAATATGGATATAATGACCATGAACATCAAATTAAGTACATGCTATGACCAACAGACCCTAAACTCACAGAAACATAGTCCTTTCCCTTCTAACTCTGCATGCATTTTCTCAAAAAACTTAGTCTTGAGTTTTAGATCAGTTGGAGGGTCATCCATTGGATTCAAAAGCCCAAAATTTTTGGAGGTAATCTTTATGACCAAGGATACCATATATCATAATTTTTTGTTTGAAGTCAACAAGGGAAGTGCCCCCTCTATTATCTCAGATAAGGGTCACTTTTCCCTTACACAGACCTTGCAAAATTTGGAAACATGGTCAAAACCACATAATATAAGTGAAGGAGGGTTTCCAAGAATGTGTGGTGAGTTAAAAAAATTTAATACCATTAGTGAAACTTGGTTATATGATTGGAAGTCATAAAAAATTCTTGGAGCTACTAGGTTTATAGGTGTAACCGGTTGTGCAAGTAATGGGTCTAATACCAAATAAAGGGTCATTATTAATTTTAGATTTTTTAAAGCCCAATAATGTTTTTTTTTTCATTTTTTTAAATAATATTTGAGGTTTTTTATTTTTTATAGTCAATAAATCATCAATACATAGTTGTTTTTTAACACAAGCTTATAGGCAGACTCCTTGAATAAGGTTTAGGCCTAATCCTAAGGAGGACCCTTTCATGTTTCTATCTCTCAATGAGATATCCTATCAGTTTTATCACATTATTTGAGAATATATAGAGGTTATAAAACTCTTATTTTTAAAAGGAAATCATCAAGAAGCCATTTTGGTTGGGAATGGATCAAACCCCTCATAGAGTGCAAGAAATGGAGCTCAAAGGTCAACTTTTCATTACTCATGATTTTTGTGAAATAATGAATGGTACCTTGAGACATTTAGGAGAGTTATATATGGTATTTGAGGAGATTTTAGTTTAGTTTTGAGGTAGGCCCAATGTGAAATGGCTATGAACGAAGGTTAAGATCTCAGGTCACTCAAAACCCTTGTAAAACCCTCTTAAGGACCTGATTGGAAAGACAGAGTAGTTTGAGAATCCAAATTCAAGGTAGTGGCCATAAAAAAACTTTTATGTTGTATATTAATCTCATATAATTCCACACATGTGCTTTAATTGAATAGAATTGTTTGAAATAGGGGAAAACAAGGCTTATTTTTCCAATTTTGAGTAGTGAGAGAGATAAATAAGGAGTTAGGAGATGAAATTTTTTTTGTAGAGAATATATACACTTTAAATAACTCCAAAAATTCATATAACCTCATGAAAAAATCCTAATTGTCCCAACTAGATTCTCACTTTTAGCCAATCTAGTGAGCCAAAATAGTGAACACTTGGGAAAGTGATGAAAAGCAATTGGGGGGACATTTTGAAGTGTTTTTATTATAACTAGTAGTATGGGAGATATTTAAAAGTCTCATTTCATCTTGTTCATGGATCAATTATGAAGATATAGGAGTTTTTAATGACAAGTGGAGAAGATGCATAGAAAAGAGCCTTTTGAAAACTGCTAGTGATGATTTTACATGTCCACAAGAATGGGGATGATCAAGCATGAATAAAATGAATGTGGGGGATTTTTATAACCCTTATGTATTATAAAAATCATCATACCTGACCATTTGTAGTGATATAGATAGTTTTGGAAGGCAACTCAGGTGGGTAGTTTCTTATGTCAAGATGGCAATTTTATGCCACTTTTCACTATCTTTATGACTTATTTTGGATAAGTATGTAGTATGAATTAGCATATATTTACCTACCTCCATTGTTCATGCAAATTTAACTAAATTTTTCATCTTGACACATGTCTTAGGGACCCTTGGACTTATTTCTCTCTCTCCTTCTCTCAAACTCTACGAGAGTTGGCCATTTTGGCATTGCATGGATGTTCCACCTAAGTATGGTGAATCCCTATTAAATTTTACACCTTATGATAAATAAAATTAATAATTTTTATCTATATTATGATTTTTGATAGTGTGACATATTTGAATGTTGAATTTTCTTAGTGAAGACTATGGATTCCTTAGCATTGTACTTCATTCTTTCACCTATTTGTAGACTCTTCTTGTAGGGCATGTGAAGTGTTTGAAGATATGTTCATGGTTGAAGTTGGTATTATTTTCATTAGATTCATTCAAAACCTTATGTCTAGTCCTCCTAACTTGTATATCATCCAGGACCCCATAATGTAATATTGATGCAAGAAGGTATAGATTTGGGAAAGATTATATTTTAGTTGGTTATTTGATCTCAAGTGTGGAATGCAAGTGGTTGGAAGGCATTAAATTGATTTGGTGTATTGCATTCATATTTTAGGTTTGATTTATGTTATTCTCAACCCTTTTCAACCCCCCAAGTTGATAGTAGTATAACTATGACCTTAAATGGTGCATCAAGGATAGATAGCCCCTAATCTAGAGGTTCATCTCATAAGTTTTCTCACCCACAGCAAGTGAGATGTCCCCATTTTTATAGATGGATTATAGGCATGGAAATCCTCTTCTCATAGGAAGTATATAAGTGAAATATTGTTTGGCATGCCTGGTGGGATTATTTGTTCAAGGACTTGAGGAATTCTTGGTGTGTTCTTCAACTAATCAGCCTTTGGAGGCATTACAATAAACACCAATGGAAACTCTGAGTTGAATTAGCTAGTCAAACATCCCTAGTGCATCAAGAAATCACATTTGGTATGTATAACTCATTTTTTATCATTATGTTCCTTATGTTCCTTCATATGGCTTTGATCAAACTCATGTTATTCATGGAATCACCTCAATAAGCTCTCCTAATTGTCCTTCTCCTAGTCAATCCAAGAGTGCTAGGGAGATAATGTTGGAAATAGATAGGTTGAATGAGAAAAAAAGACATCATCAAGAGATAATGTACAAGGAAGAGTTTTTGTTTAGGCAAGCTCAAACCATGAAATCCATGAAGGAGAAACTAGTAAGATGGAGGAGTCAACCCACTCAAGGAAATCAGCCTTGTATGCCATTTTGCATCCCAAAATATCCTTCTCCCTTACAAAATAAACCTTTGTCTTGTAAACCAAATAATTTTTACCAAATAACACTTACTAACCAAAATAAAGTGATCCAACCTCTTAACCCATCTAATACATCTTTTCCTATAGAAAAAATAACTACTCTTGTTAGTCCTTTACACCTAGCAATCTAACAACAAAGGATGTTAAAATAGCCTTTTATAGAGTCTAACTATTTCAATTCCTTGGATTTTGAGTCCTCATTTGAATAATTTCATCCTATTTCCTTTGAAAACTAATGTGATCATCCTCAAGTAACTCCTCCTATGATTAAAAAAACTCTTCCTAATCTCCCTTAACCTCCTCAAGTCCTCCAATCTAATGTCAAGATTCTATGTTGGGGAAATGTCTAACATGAACCAGCTCAAGACATTGATAAAGATGAAATTGATGCCTATACTCAAGAAGAGAGATCCAATCCTAAGGTAATGAGTTGGAGTGAAATAGTGGAATCATGGGGTAAGAAAGAAGAGAAGAATATTTCCAAAGAGTGTGAAGTGAAAAATGAAGCTTATCCTTCTCAAATCCCTCCCACCCATCCTCATGAAGCTTCTTGTACATCATGGAAGCAATAATATACTCCACATCTTCATGATGACTCTTATGAGCTTCAAGAAAGAATCTTCCAAGAGAATCTAGCTAAATAAATCTAGGAATTAGAGGCAAAGATGACGTTTCGTAGTGAAGAGGAAATGAAAGATTTAGACCTAAAAGAAGATCCTATGCCTAGACACATCCCATTTGTCTTTCATCAAGAGAGTCCTTAAGATAATTTTGATGTTGATGAAGTTTTGACCAAGTGGAAGGAAGATAATCAAGTTATTTTGGCCCAGGTTTTGCTTCCTCTTTCTCATGAGCTGTCAAAAGAACCTCTCACATGTCATTCCCAACCCAATTTTGAGAGTCATTGTTTTGAACCTCTTGGCTTGGGTAATGAAGAATGTTTTCCTTGTGTTGAGGAGCCAATAGTGGGAAAGGTAATTGAAGAGGAATGTGATAAATTAATGACTTTTAAAATAGACTTAATGAGTGTGGAAGAGGATTAAATCACCATAGGTACCCCTCTTGGTGAACAAAAAGACATTTCACAATATTTTGAAGAAGGGAGTTTTCTTTTTTCTAAAGAAGAAGAAATGATCATTAGTTCCTTTCTCACCTTGAAAAACACCATATATGAATATGAACTATTCCATAATTAGTATTTGGATGACTTGTTTGAAGTCATTGGAGCAAACTATACTCCTCATCAAGGAGACCATGAGTTGATCAAACATAAAGAAGGTGGCATGGGGACTCAAGTAAGCATGCAAAGGAGAAAAAAGCCTTTATGTTTATTATTTAAATGGGTTTTTGAATCTAGGAATGATATTTTTTAAGTCATAAATAGTGGATATCATACTCTACAAGGAGATCACCAGCTCTTGAAAAATGGAGAAGGATCATATTGGCCTAAAGTTTCTAGTGAACATGAAATCAATCCTTTTGAAATCATGTCTACAAGAATAATGGGAGTTGATCATGAAAAAGTGAAGGAGAAACAATATGAAAAAAATGATCATGTCGAAGAATATTTCATTTATTTTTTTAGATTTATTGGATTTTCTTGGTTCCTAATGGGCATCATGCCAATGAAGTTGGTAGATTTTTTGAGAAGCATGGAGGTAGCAATGATAAGAGACAAAAGGCTAGTTAACTCATCTAATCCTACATACCATGAAGTAAGAAGAATATCAATCTTCCATTTTGATCTATGGGGAGGTATGTTTATAGTTAGTTGTATATAATATTTGTATTGTGTCTCTCCTAAGTGCCTTGAGCACATGTGTGTCTTGTGTGTGTTTGTCTTCTTTATTGTGTATGTCCTTTTACTTCCTCTATTGAGGTAGTCACTAGGTATCTTGGTAAATGGTCAAATATCTTTTTTTTTCAGTCCTTAGATGACTCCTAAACCCAATGGAATATTAAGGCTACTAGTCTAGTTAGTATAACAGGTATACTACCCCCATGAGTCACCAAGTTACTGACCAAGTTTTACTTTTTAGTCAAACATGGGCACCTATAGGCAAAAAATTGAGTTTTAGGGTCTATATGGGGTCTAAATGGATGTTATAACATGTTTAAAATATTAATTAATGTCATTTTATGCTATACTACCCTTGGTTATTAGTCCCTTAGGTCTATTTATCATTTTTGGGTCATTTAGAGGTCATTTTAAGTACATTTAATTCTTTGTACAATTTTTTTGGGAAGTGTGCAAGTATAAAAAATTAATTTCACATGTCATGTGCCCTAATTATTTTTTTAGTATTTTTACCTAACTAAAATTTGGTAGGTTGATCAAGAAGGAGCAGTTTTCCCTAAAAAATAGGAGCTTTTGGGCACTTGTACAAACTTCCCAAGTCCATGATCAGCCAAAAACGTGAGAATATAAAATGTTCACATTCTCACACTCATTTACACATTTTTAGTTCAATTATAATGCAAAAAATCTCTTATGCAACTCATTTCTCATTTTCTCCTCTTGGCATACAAAAAAGGCTCAACTTCAAGTGCTCACCATAAGCCATACAATTGAAGTTGGAGGAAATGATTTTGGGGGTGGATAGGTATATGATTATACTCAACATAAATAATAATAAGTTTCAATTTTATTAATCTTACTCTATGAAAAATCATCAACACCTCAGGTAGCTTTCTGAGAATTTACATTGAAGAGGGGGCCTTTTTTGAATCTATTTCAAATTCTATTGCTTTGGATTGATGTATTTAGTTTTTTTAGGAGTTTACAATATTTTAAAGACATTATCAGGGTCCTTTTAGCTTTGGAGTGTTCAAGTGTCCAATAAAATCCCTTTTAGGATAACTCATGCATGCAAAATGTCAATAGTTTGCACCAACAATCACCTTAGTTTCTTTGAAAATAAATCTCCACAGTGAGAAAAGTGATTTTATTTTGTTTAAATGATGATCTTAAATTTTAAGTTATATGTAAGAGATAACAAGCACTTTTGTAGTGTTTTGGGAGTCTTACCCTTGTAAAATCTTGCTTCTTCATCTTCCTCCCTATGTCAATAGTCAAAACTCCATCTACAAGAGCATGCTAAAATCACAAGTGTGAGTTTGAAGATTTGACATCATTATTTTTCTCTTGAGGTCACTAATGAGCATTGAATTTTTGGATGAAGGCATGTATGCACTTCAAACTTGCATGTTTAGAGACTGTTCTTAGTCCTACTTGCATATAAAAGATGACCATCTATATCTGAGGACATAAGAAAACCCTTTAGAGGTGTTATAGGAAATTGGTCAATATAATTTGGGAGTCTTTTCTATAAGAAGGTGTCATGTCCCCTTTTTAGTTGACATCGCTTAGAGTTGATGATTAGCCTATCATGTGACCCTCGTAGGCTGATAAGATGGATAGAGGGTCTTGATGGAGCTTGGCTTGGCTTCGATTAGCAGAATTTGTCTAGTTGGCTTTTTGTTTGGGCTCTTTTGAACACATTTTCCTGAGCTCCTATTATATAGGGATTTTCAACACTCAATGAAGCATCCTTGTTATGGTATGGTCATGTGCGGAATCACTCCTTGGTTCACCAGCTTTAGACGGTTCGAAGATCCAACATGTATGAGGGAGATATTAATATTTGATTGATTTAATCAAATATTAATTATTTGGCATATTTTTAATTATGAAACCCTAATTCTTAATTATGAAACCCTAATTAGGGCAAGCACACCTTTTTGAGGATATAAGGGTTTCTCATAGGAGGAAGAAATATTATGATTATGGATTATTGATTGAAGACAATTTTTGCTAAGGATTTTCTTGAGAAGATTGAGCCAAGGGTTCCAATATTCTATCTACATTGAGGAACATGCCCTCTTCAGTGTGTGTGATTCAGAGGCTGTGAGATATCAGCTGATCTATTGCCAGGTTGAGAGATAACTTCACATAGAAGTTATCACAAGTATTTACAGGGATTTATTTTATTAGGTTTTTGATTCAGATATTGCATAGATAAAGATCTTCCGTATTAGAACCATATATCTTGAGATTAGGTGTCTAGCATACAGGTTGTACTTTATTGTATTGGCATCCGTATGAAGTGCGTATAGATCTGTGTAAATTTGTACACATTAGCAGAAAGTGTAGAGACTGACATCGACAGGCAAAAATCAATAGTGGCTAACATCGACCAACCCCCATACCGATGTCGGTAGGCTAACGACAATAGGAAACTGACGGTGGTAATATAACTGATTTCAGCGACTGTGTTTTTGACACAGCAGGCCAAGATGTACCAGATCCAAGTTTTATTCCCAGTTTGCAAAAAAATCAAGTTTTTAAGATAGTATTCTATATTATTTTATATGCATGATAGAGACTCAATATTGTAATCATCTTGGAGAATAATAAGAGCATTGATTAGTTAGTTGATAGATTATACTGTGGTTTATTTATTTATTTGGAATTATTTTGCAAAACTCACAATTTTTCTTATTACATGCATAAAACACCTAAAAAAATAGAATACATAGAAAAGCAATTCAAAATATTTAGTTTTAAAATTCAAGGGAAACAGGGGATATTACAGTGGTATCATAGCTAAATTCTACCATCCTATTGGGTAGATTGGTCATTAAATCATTGAATTAATCATGATTACTTTGCATAATCATAAATAGTGGGACAAGGATATGGAGATGCTCAAACAAGGTTTGAACAAGTTGGTTGAACACCAGAGGAGAATGAATGAATTTCTTTTAGACCCTACAATAGAAGCCAAATTAGTACGGTGTATGACATCTATTTTTAAAGGGTCCACATCACAAAACAAGAAGGAAGAGGAGGTTGACCAGTTTTCTCATGAGCTGGAGGATACTCAGAATTATTTGGTGTGTACTCAGTTGGCTCTCCAAGATTTTGAGAGACATGTGGATGAGCTTTGTCTTGAGGTGAGTTTAGTTTAGGAGTTAGCACATGTGGCAGGGACTCAGCTTTCTTTTACAGTTAGGTCACATGTTGATGATGATATGAGTATGTCTAGCATTCACACTCCAGATTCAGAGATTGTAAAAGAGTCTTAGGATCTAATTATTGCAGATGACACCTAGGAGAATGCAGTGGATAGTTTTGAGGAATTAGTTTCACTAGCAGTTTCTTTTGATATAGAGGAGTTAGACAGTGATGCTATAGTTTTTGATACTCTGTATGTTGATATGAGCTTTGGAGTTGATTCGTAGAGTATGGATGGTAGTACTCTAGAGATCAGTGATCTTGAGTCTACTCTTTTAGAACGTGCATCAGAGGAGGATTGTAGGAGACAATCTAGCCAGTGCCATCATGTGTCTAGTCAGCTGAGGGTTAGTGAGTGAGACATTACTATCGCTTGTGAGCATTTTGATGCTACTCGTTAGTTGTTAGCAGTTTATGGATGGGGTTCTCTTACTAGCGATGAGCGAGGAGGTAGTTATTTTTCCTTGATAGAGATCCACTCTTTATGGGAGGCTATCCAGATTCTGAGACAAGATTATATGCAGTTGGTAGCTGATAGAGATTATCTTATGGAGTGGGGAAACACAATGTATGATGCATTATTGGCCAAGGAAGATAAGGTTAGTGAGCGTACTCAGTAGCTCGAGGTGACTTCTAAGATTCTTGAGAGTATGTAGGTGGCTTATGAGGAGTCACAGTTTCATTTGGCTGAGGAACATGTTATTGGGGCTAACACACATGTTTAAGACTTGGGAGTACCTGATCTTGATGAGTTTGGGATACCATTGGAGTCAAGTCTCCAGATTGATTCATCTCACACAGATGATAGTGTGGTATAGTTGGTTGTGCCACCGTTATAGAGGGATCAATTGTGGTGTGTGGGGAAGTATGTTGATGCTTTTGCATATAATCTTTACTGCACTAAATCATTCATGGAGTATTTGCTAGATAGCGCAGGTGTTCATCTGGACTCACATAAAGTGACAGAAGGTGTTCTCCTCCGAGGTGCTAGTGCTATTAGAAAATTGGGTGGGGAGATTATAGTGATCCTTTCTACTATGCTACCTCATAGGGATTTTGAGGAGGGGTTTGTTGAGTGGGTTACACAGGTTCCTATCCAACCTATAGCTACTCAGAGTCAGAGATTGGAGCCATCTATTGATTCCTAGTTTGGTAATAGTGAGCCAATAGCAGAGTTTGGGGGTTCCTACTGGCATTATACGGTGGGGTATGCTCATTATTTTTCTTTTGACCCAGAGATAGAAGATTTGATTTCACACAGGTGTAGATTGGCTCCAGTTTCTTACCATCCATTATGGGATGGATTGGCACCATCTTTTGTAGATGGAATTGGTAGTTGCAAGTTACACAGCCTGCAATATCGACACATCCAGGGCAGTTGTGATTTTAGAGATTGGTTGAGTTGCATTCACCAGTTTGATTATGGATTCCTCTTGGTTATATTTTAGAGGATATTGCAGGAGCTTGTGTTGATTGTCATTAGTATAGATCATGACTACATTTGGGATCCAGGTGGATTGATTGGTTTGTTGTTCTGAGATTGCTTGGGGATAAGCAATTTCAGGAGGGGCAGATTGTCATGTCCCCTTTTTAGTTGACATCACTCAGAGTTGATGATTAGCCTATCATGCGACCCTCGTAGGCTGATAGGATGGATAAAGGGTCTTGATGGAGCTTGGCTTGGCTTTGATTAGCATAATTTTTCTAATTGGCTTTTCATTTGGGCTCTTTCAGACACGTTTGCCTAAGCTCTTATTATATAGGGATTTTTGACACTCAGCGAAGCATCCCTATTATGGTATGGTCATGTGCAGAATCACTCCCTGGTTCACCAGCTTCAGATGGTTTGAAGATCTGACATGTATTGATGGAGATATTAATATTTGATTGATTTAATCAAATATTAATTATTTGGCTTATTTTTAATTATGAAACCCTAATTCTTAATTTTGAAACCCTAATTAGGGCAAGCACACCTTTTTGAGGATATAAGGGTTTCTCATAGGAGGAAGAAATATTATGATTATGGATTATTGATTGAAGACAATTTTTTCTAAGGATTTTATTGAGAAGATTGAGCCAAGGGTTCTAGTATTCTATCTACATTGAAGAACGTGCCCTCTTTAGTGTGTGCAATTTAGAGGCTATGAGATATCAGCTGATCTATTGCTAGGTTGAGAGATAACTTCACACAGAAGTTATCACAGGTATTTACAGGGATTTATTTTATTAGGTTTTTGATTCAGATATTGCACAGATAAAGATATTCTATATTAGAGCCATATATATTGAGATCAAGTGTCCAGCATACATGTTGTGCTATATTGTATTGGTGGCTGTATGAAGTCCATATAGATTCGTGAAAATTCGTATGCATCACCAGAAAGTGCAGAGATCGACATCGGCAGGTAGAGACCGATAGTGGCCGACATCGACTGACCCCCATACTGACATCAGTAGGTTAATGACACCAGGAAACTGATGGTAGCAATATAACTGATGTCGGTGACTGTGTTTTTGACACAACAGGCTGAGACGTACTAGATCCAAGTTTTATTCCCAGTTTGCAAAAAACTTAGGTTTTTAAGACAGTATTCTATATTATTTTATATGCATGATAGAGACTCAATATTGTAATCATCTTGGAGAATAATAAGAGCATTGATTAGTCAGTTGATAGATTATACTGTGGTTTATTTATTTATTTGGAATTATTTTGCAAAAGTCATAATTTATCTTATTACATGCATAAAACACCAAAAAAATTAGAATACACAGAAAAGCAATTCAAAATATTTAGTTTCAAAATTTAAGGGAAATAGGGGATATTACAGAAGGCCTAGAAAATCCTATTTATTATCTTAGTTTGGTAGGGAAGTGCCAAAGCATCAATTGGAACCTTAGACTATGCTCAAGCCCTTTTGCACTAAAAATGTCAAATAAAGGCCTTGAAGGTTTTTGAGGAGATCACAAAAGACACTTAATAGATGAGCCAAGTTTTCAAATTGGATAGTTGGGTATCCATATCCACCTAAAATAGTTATTCCAATTTTGAGAAGCCAAATATGAGTGGAGATTGGATGTTACAAAGCATTAAGATGGTAAAAAACCACTAAAATAAGGTAGTGATGTCTACAAGATAGTGACCAAAATATTAATTTACATCTCATTTTGGTGTCCTAGGCTATGTTATAAAATTGAATGATTCTAAGTGATTCAAATGATGCTTTCAGGGCAAGAGAGTATTAGAAAAGGCAAATATAATGTCTTGATTTACACATAGGGTAGAGAAGACAATATCTCAATGATTTACCATAAACATGGCATTGAGGGTTAATAATGAGAATTAAGGTGAATATTAATGTTATAAGACTAGACACAATCTCAATAAGCCAATATATGAGGTCAACATGATCCAAACAAACTCATTGCACCTATAGACTTAAAATAGGGATCTACAGTCAAAACCCTGAGTTTGATCTTAGTGTTGATGCAGGAAAATGCACCCAGTGGCAAGAAAACAAGTTCATGCCCTCTCCTCGCAACATGGAAAATCCTCTCTCACCTATGGGATGGTGAAGCAGGAGAGGAGAGTCTCTAGATAAGGGCTATCTCCCTTTGATGCATCGTGTTTTTTCTAGCAAGTGCTAACATACATATATACAGGTATAATATAGGGGGGATGAAAAGGGAGAAGAAATGCATAGAAAATAAACTACCTACTCTAAAAGAGGTGATGCACCAAAAATAAAGGTTGACCTTCACACATCCACTCTCAGAATCAAACAAATGCATACATACACTATGCACTTGGCAGAAGGACCAGGCTACAAGAAACTAGCAGGGATGCTTCAATGGAAAATCTAGAATAGAGATCACCCAAGGTGCTGTGAAACACACACTTATGAAGTAATTTCTTCTACTCCTTCACTCCCAAATACTACTCTTCTCCTATCAACTACAATAATGGCACCTTTTAGACAACAAGTTTGTTGGTGTTGAACCTATGAGAGCATCAAAAGACAATGACTGGACACAAGCAAACATTCAACGCATACACAAAAATGTCTATCCAAAATGGAGGTAAAAAATTGCATTTGTATTGATCCAGATGAAATTTTTGTAGAGCTACACTCTTTACAAATATGGAAGATAATTACAAAAATGACCAAGTTCACAATATATATGAGAAGCAAAGAGGCCCATTTGGTGCTCCTACTTTTACAAGTGGCATACGTGTCCTTTCATAAAGAGAAAATTCACTCAAAATATTAATGAGCTGTTCATTTGTCTGCTCAAAATTTGCATTTATTGCTTGGATGACTTACAGAGTTTGCCTTTCAATTAATGCAAATGGAGAAATCAGTTGTTGATGATGGCCGCTATCATCTCAAATGATCGATTTGCTGGCATATCTCACCTACCGAAGTCGCTTCTTCAATCTATGCCATTTGGACTTAACTACTCACTCATTCTTTACTTATCACTCTATCCATTTGCTCTTTATGCCATCAGTCAATAAATTGCCTTGTTTATGCCACTTGGACTACTTGACTACTCCTTACCTTGTCATCTCTACTTATTACTCAAAATTTGTCTTTTCTGCTTTCTCGGTCCCGAGGGGCAAACACTTAGTAGATCACTGTATTTAGACCCTTTTCCCTTTTTTAATGTTTGAAAACCCAATAGCTATTCTATTTCATTAAATTTGATGGCCTCAGAGATGTTGGGTCCATGCTGGCAGTTAGGTACTAGTCGGGCACTTCTCCATGTCAGTCGGGCACTTCTTTATTTCTCTGCGGGCATCTTCCTTTGCTATTTTCCTTTCGACACCTTTGAAATGTCCCTTTTGTCTTGCCTGGAAGTTCCCCACATTCCTTTGTTTGTTGTGCCTACCTTTGAACTGTTTGGTTGAACTCATGTCTTGAACCTTTGACTTTGAACCAAGCCGCTTGAATTTTTGACTTGAACCAAGCCCGTTGAACCAAAATTTGGTTCAATGGTTTGGTTCAACCATTGTTGAACTGATATTTGAACCAAGCAGCCTTGAACTGAAACATGAAATTGTGAACCTAAAAATGACTAGTTTTGGAAGCACAGGGGGAAGTTGACCAAAATTTTGCCTATGTGAAAAATGGGTCAACAGATTGGCGACTCACAGGGAAAGCATACCTGCCATGCTTAGAACCTAGTTGCCTTGCAGTCCATTGGGCATGGAGTCAGGTGTAGCCATAATGAAAGCAACAGCCCCAAAAAATCTGAGAATCAAATATGAAGCCTTTACCCCACACGCAAAGGGAAACACACAAGGCTAAAAACACTACTTGTGCAACTACTCTTAGGGAACGTGAGAAAGAAACTAAAAACAAACTATTATGTATAGCTAACTACGAATGTTCACCTCCCTCTTGGATTGAAAGGAAAATTCCTTAAGACCCCTTCCTTGCAAAAAGACCTATGGTAGCAGGCAAGTAGCTAAAGGAAAAGGAGATTTGGTGACTTGCTCCTCTTGCCTATCACCTGCATTGGCTGGAATCTAAGTGGATCAGAATCGAACATGCTTCCAACATATACATACTCTATTTGTTCCTGGAAGCTTGCTAAATGCTAGTCCTTTGAATTGGTGCTCTTCACCAAGAAATCAATTGCTACTGGCTCATCACCATAAGCCCTTTGATCTACACATTCCTTTTGCATTATATCATGGTCTGACTTGTTTCCTTCTACCTCATTGAAAATCTTGTAAGACTCATCCTCTACTTCCCTTTGGCCTTCTTGAAGAAGGGTGACTACTGTGATGTCTGAAATGGACTCACAACATGATTGCTCATCCCACAGAACATCACCTCTTTCTTCAAAAATCTCTTCTTCAAGGCATTCCTCCAGGTAGACAAACCTCTCCTTTCTTTCCTCCAACTCAGGATCCTCAGCGTAGTCATCCTCATCATCAAAACAACAAGGAAGTTCATCAAATAGAGGAGAAGAGAGCTTACCATGCATTTGTTCCTCTTCGTATTGCTAGAACATCTACATGTATGCAAGACCTACATCTTCTCCACTACTGATAAGGTCTTCACAAGGAGTATCAATGATGATTTCTTCTTTGTTGTCACTCATGGCAGCTTCTTGAAAGACTATAGATTGAATCTTCTGCTCCTCACTTGCCTCTTGTAGAATAGGTTCTTCCTTGAGGAGGGGTGAAGTGGCAAAAACATGTGGAAGAGGAGGCAGTCCTTGAGCTAGAATCAAATGATTCTCCCCTCTCCACTAGATCAACACTTCATCAATATCAGGTGTGCCTTGATATTTCTCTTGGAAGTGTGTAGATGGGGTGTGTTCAAATATGGAATGTGCCATTTGGTCTGAACCATCCATCACACATTGGCTGAGGAATTTTTCTTTGGATTCCAACTCTGTAATTCTCCTGGCTATATCCTCTTGGAAGAGCCTTTCCTGGAGGTCACCAGTATCATCAAGAGCAAGAGCAGCTTTAGCTTATTCAAGGTTTTGAGAAAAACCTTGCTTCTCCTCCTTCCTGCCCCATGATTCCACTATCTTTTCCCAGGTTAGGAACTTGAAATTAGAATTTTGCTCCTACGAATAGGTAGCAACTTTGTTTTCCACAAGGTCCTAAGGCTCCTCCCAAGGTCTATAAGTTTTTTCTCTCTTTCAAGAAGTAGCTTCATCTTGGCCTCTAAATCTTCAATTTGCTTGGCTAGGTTATCCTAAAAGAGTCTTTCTTGGAGGTCACCAGCATGATCCTCTCCAAAGCTCAGAGCTAGTTCCTGGTATTCCTTCCTCTGATCTAGAATCTACACATTATGCTGAAGGACTTGCAGTGGTTGGGAAATGCAAGGAAGAGATTTTTGGTGCATTGGAGGAGACTTTAGAGGAGGGACGTGATGGTTGGTGGTACTCCCCCCAATGGAAGATGCATAATATAAAGGATTGGGAAGATCAATCTCTGTGGAGGGTTACTCTGATGCCCTTTGATATTGGAAAGCTAGGTGCATGGGATTGAGAGCAGATGCATTTGGTAAGCTGGAGTGAGCAAGTGCAATGTGATAGAAAGGATTTGGTGTGAAAGAGGGGGCTTCTTTTAGAATATGAGGGGGCACACAAGGTTGACTGCCTTGGACAAATGGATTTCTCCATTTTGTTTCCTCCTCCATGGATTGTGAAGCCTATGCTTGCCTAAATAAACACTCCTCCTTATACATCAGCTCCTGCTGATATCTATATTGCTCCTCTTCTCTATTGATCTCCATTATCTACCTCTCAAACTCTAGCCTCATTTCCCTTCTCGTTGCAGGGCAACTAGGAGAGCTGCTTGAGGGGATTGCATAAATATCTGGAGCCTGATCATAGTCATATGGAGTACAAGGTCCATGATTTTGTGTAAAAGAAGTATACATAAATAAAGTAGATTTTTGATGGCACCAGGCTACTTAACCAGTAGATTCAACTCAGAGTCACCATTAGTGTTTGACACAAAGCCTCCAAAGGCTAGTCAGTTGAAGAGCACACCAAAAATTCTTCAACTCTTTGGATAAAACCTGTCCCACTTGGTCCCATCAGGCGTGCTAGAACTGTTGACATAGGAAAATGCACCCAATGGTAGGAAAATAGGTTCCTACCCTCTCCTCACAACATGGAAACTCCTCTCTCACCTGTGGGATGGTGAAGTAGGAAAGGAGAGTCTCTAGATAAGGGCTAGCTCCCTTTGATGCATCATGTTTTTTCTAGCAAGTGTTAACACACATATATATAGGTATAATGTAGGGGGGGATGAAAAGGGAGAAGAAATGCATAGAAAATATACTACCTACTCTAAAAGAGGTGATGCACCAAAAATAAAGTTTGACCTTCACACATCCACTCTCAGAATCAGACAAATACATACATACACTATGCACTTAGCAGAAGGACCAGGCTGTAAGAAACTAGCAGGGAGGCTTCAATGGAAAATCTAGAATAGAGATCACCCAAGGTGTTGTGAAACACACACTTATGAAGTAATTTCTTCTGCTCCTTCACTCCCAAATACTGCTCTTCTCCTGTCAGCTGCAACAATGGCGCCTTGTAGATAGCAGGTCTGCTGGTGTTGAACCTGTGAGAGCATCAAAAGAAAATGACTGGACACAAGCAAATATTCAATGCATACATAGAAATGTCTATCCAAAATGGAGGTAAAAAATTGCATTTGTATTGATTCAGGTGAAATTTTTGTAGAGTTGCACTATTTACAAATGTGGAAGATAATTACAAAAATGACCAAGTTCACAATATATATGAGAAGCAAAGAGGCCCATTTGGCGCTCCTACTTTTACAAGTGGCATATGTGTACTTTCATAAAGAGAACAAGTCACTCAAAATATTAATGAGTTGTTCATTTGTCTACTCAAAATCTGCATTTCTTGCTTGGATGACTTACACGGTTTGCCTTTCAATTAATGCAAATGGAGAAATTGATTGTTAATGCTGGCCACTATCATCCCAAATGATTGATTTGTTAGCATATCTCACCTACCAAAGTCACTTCTTCAATCTATGCCATTTGGACTTAACTGCTCACTTATTCTTTACTTATTGCTCTTTCCATTTGCTCTTTACGCCATCAGGCAATAAATTGCCTTGTTTATGCCACTTGGACTGCTTGACTGCTCCTTACCTTGTCATCTCTGCTTGTTACTTGGAATTTGTCTTTTATAATTACTCGGTCCCAAGGGGTGAACACTTAGTGGATCACTGCATTTAGGCCCTTTTCCCTTTTTTAATGTTTGAAAACCCAATGGCTATTCTATTTCATTAAATTTGATGGCCTTAGAGACGTCGGGTCCATGCTGGCAGTCGGGTACTAGTCAAGCACTTCTCCACGTCAGTCGAGCACTTCTTTATTTCTCTACAGGCATCTTCCTTTGCTATTTTCCTTTTGGCACCTTTGAAATGTCCCTTTTTTCTTGGTTTGAAGTTCCCTGCATTCCTTTGTTTGTTGTGCCTACCTTTGAACTGTTCGGTTGAACTCATGTCTTGAACCTTTGACTTTGAACCAAGCCACTTGAACTTTTGACTTGAACCAAGCCCGTCAAACCAAAATTTGGTTCAATGGTTTGGTTCAACCATTGTTGAACTAAGATTTGAATCGAGCGGCCTTCAACTAAAACATGAAATTGTGAACCCAAAAATGACTGGTTTTGGAAGCGCAGGGGGAAGTTGATCGAAATTTTGCTTGTGGGCAAAATGGGTCAACACTTAGTAAGGGGAAAGGGATATTTTTAAGGTGAAAATAGAGAATTTAAGTAGATGAGATGATAATATAATAGTTATAATAATAAAATAAATAAAGGGAATACATTTTAAGGTCAAAAACATACATTAGAAACCTATAGGCCTATAGGTTTATGTCTCTATCCTGTAGGGAATTAGACCACAGTCTTTCTTCAAGAATGTGTAAAATGCATAAGAGATTAAGAAAGAAATATTTATACTTATCTACCATGATCCACCCATTATTATCTTCAAAACCATGACCCAAATGGCCCTTGGTAACCTAGAGGAAAAGCAAGGAATACACCTATAGCCAAGTTAGGCCAGGAATGAGCCAGGAGTGAGCAGGGTTGGTGTTGTAGATGCTAGAATCACTATGGATCAAGGAAGGAAATTGTTTTCATTTTGAATTATTTTCAATAGGATATAGATATATATTAACACCTTAGAATATTCCCAAATAATAACATATTTACCAACAGTACCCTTGTTTGCTACCTCACTCAGGTATGGTCACCTTCCAAGCTTAAGCAAAGTATGGGTTTTGACTTTAAAATAAAGTGAAGGAAGGAATTAAGATGGTTTATATCCTAATAAATTTGTAGATAATTACCATGACCATAAAACTAAGTATAGGTTATGACCTATAAACCCTAAACTTATAAAAACATAGTCCTTTCCCTTCTAACTCTGCAGGCATTTTCTCATGAAACTTAGTCTTGAGTTTTAGATTAGTTGGAGGGACATCCATTGGATTAAAAAGCCCAAAATTTGTGTAGGTAATCTTTATTACCCAAGATATAATATATCATAATTGGTTATTTGAAATCAACAAGGTAAGTGTCCCCTTTTTATCTCAGATAGGGGTCACTTTTCCCTTACACAAACCTTGAAAAATTGGGAAAAATGGTCAAAACCACATACCAAAAGTGAAGGAAGGTTTCCAATAAGGTTTTTTGAGTTAAATAACATCTAATACCATAAGTTAAAATTTATTACAAGGTTTTAAATCATACAAAATTCTTGGAGCTACTAGGTTTATAGGTGTATCCAGTTGTGCAAGTAATGGGTCTAATACCAAAAAGAGGGTCATTCTTAATTCTAGATTTTGTAAAGTTATATAATTTATTTTATCATGTGATTAAAATAATATTTGAGGTTTATAATATTTTATAGGCAATAAATCATCAATAAATAGTTGTTTTTGAACATAAGGTTATAGGCAAACTCCTTGAATAAGGTTTAGGCCTAATCCTAAGGAGAAGCCTTTCATGTTTCTATCTCTTAATGAGATATCATATCAATTTCAGAATGTTATTGGAGAATATATAGAGGTGATACAAATATGATTTGGAAAATAAACTAATCAAGAAGCCATTTTGGTTGGGAATGGATTAAACCCCTCTTAGAATGCAAGAAATGGAGCTTGAATGTCAACTTTCATTACTCACAACTTATATGAACTAATGCATGGGACATTGAGCCATTTATGAGAGTTATATAGGGTCATTTAGGAGCCTTAATTTGAATTTTTATGGAGTCCTAGTGTGAAGTGGCTATGAACTAAGGTTAAGATCTCATGTCACTCAAAACCCTTGTAAAACCCTGATAAGGACCTGGTTGGAAAGATAGAGCAGATTGAAAATCTAAATGAAAAGTTTTGGCCATGAAACCACCTATATGTTTCAGATTAATCTCATATAGTTCCACAAATGTCCTTTACTTTTATGGAATTGTATGAAACAGTGGAAAACTAGGCTTATTTTGGCTATTTTGAGTAGTGAGAGAGCCAAAAAAGGAGTTAGGAGATGAAAAAAGTTTTGGAGGGAGGCTATAAAATTTAAATAAATACCAAAAATATTATCACATCATGAAACAAATCCTAAGTGTCCTAACCAGACTCTAATTTTTAGCTAGTCCAATGAGCTGACATAGTAAACACTTGGGAAAGTGATGAAAAGAAATTGGGGGGACCTTTTAAAGTCTTTCTATTGTAACTAATAGTAGGGGAGATCTTGATAGGTGTCATGAAATATTTTTAATGGATCAATTATGAGTATTGATGAGTTTTTAATGACATGTGGAGAAGGTGCATAGAAAAGATCCTTTTGAAAACTACTAGTGATGATTTTACATATCCACAAGAATAGGGATGATCAGGAATCAATCCAATGAATGTTGGGGATTATTTATAACCCATATTACTTAGACCAATCATCAGACCTAACCATTTTTAGTGATAGAGATAGTTTTGGAAGGTAACTCAGGTGGGTATTTTCTTATGTCAAGATGGCAGTTTTGTGCCACTTTTCGCTATCTTTATGACTTGTTTTGGACAAGTATGCATTATGAATTGGCATATATTGACCCACATATATTTTTCATATAATTTTAACCCACCTCTATTTTTTCATACAATTTTAACTAAACTTATTAGCTTGACACATGTCTAAGGGACCCTTGGACTTCTTTTATCTCTCCTTCTCTCAAAATCTATAAGAGTTGGCCATTTTGGCATTGTATGGATGATCCACCTAATTAAGGCAAAGCCTTGATCAATTTTACACCTTATGATCAATAAAATTACTAAGTGTTTACCTCTCTCATGACTATTCATAGTGTGATCTATTTGAATGTTGAATTTGCTTAGTGAAGACTATGGATTACTCTTAACATTGTACTTCATTCTTTAACCTATTTGTAGAATCTTCTTGCAGGGAATGTGAAGTGTTTCAAGAGATGTTAGTGGTTGGATTGAGTATTCTTTTCATTAGATTCATTTAAGACCTTTTGTCTAGTCCTCCTAACCTTGTATATCATCTAGGACCCCACAATGTAATATTGATGCAAGAAGATATAGATTTGGAAAATAGTATGTTTTGGTTAGTTCTTTAGTCTCACATGTGGAATGAAAGTGGTTGGAAGTCAATAAATTGATTTTGTTTATCACCTTCATATTTTAGGTTTGATTTATATTATTCTCAACCCTTTTCAACCCCTTAAGTTAATAGTCATAGAAGCACGAGCTTAAATGGTACATCAAGGGAAGCTATCCCCTAATCTATAGGTTCATCTCACAAGTTTGTTCACCCACTACAAGTGAGATGTCCCCATTTTTACACTTGGATTAGAGTCTTGGAAATCCTCTTATCATAGGGTGCTTCTAAGTGACAAATTTTTTTGGCACACCGAGTGGGATTATTTATCGAAGGAGTTGAAGAATTCTTGGTGTGTTCCTCAACCAATCAGCCTTTGGATGCATTGCAATATACACCAATGGTGACTTCAAGTTGAATCAACTAGTCAAGAAACCCTAGTGCATCAAAAAATCACATTTGGTATGTATAATATCATTGTTGAGCATTATGGACCTTATGTTCCTTCATTTGGATTTGATCAAACTCATGTTGTTCATGGAATCATCTCAAGCAACTCTCCTAATTATCCTTCTCCTAGTTAATCCAAGAGTGATAAGGTGATAATTTTGGAGATAGATAGATTAAATGAGAAAAATAGATATAAAAAAGAGCTAATGTACAAGGAAGAGTGTTTGTCTAGGAAAGCTCAAACCATGCAATCCATGAAGGATAAACTAGTAAGATGGAGGAGTCAACCCACTCAAGGCAATCAACCTTGTATGCCTTTTCCATCCCAAAATAGTCTTCTCCCATACAAAATAAACCTTCCTCTTATACACCAAATCTTTTTTACCAAATAGAACTTACTCACCAAAATAAAGTGATATAACCTCCTATCCCATCTAATGCATCTTCTCCTATACCAGAAATAACTACTCTACTTGTTAATCCTTTACACCTAGCAATCCAACACCAAAAGATATTAGAGCATCCTTTTATGGAGACTAACTATTTCAATTCCTTGAATTGTGAGCCCTCCTTTAAATAAATTCATCCTATTTCCTTTGAAAATGAACATGATCATCCTCAACTAACTCCTCCTATTCATAAATAAATGCTTCTTAATATCCCTCAATGTCCTCAAGTCCTCCATCTAATATCAAGATTCCAAGTTGGGAAAATGTCTATCATGAAATAGCTCAAGACACTGAGGAAGATTAAATTACTACCTATCCTCAAAAAGAGAGTTATAATCCTAAGGGAACGAGTTGGAGTGAAAAAGTGGAATCATGGGGTAATAAAAAAGAGAAGAATATCACTCAAGAGTGTGAAGTGGAATATGAAGCTAATCCTTCTCAAATCCATCCCATCCTTCCTCAAGAAGATTATTGTACATCATGGCAGCCCTCATGTACTACAAACCTTCATGATGACTCCTATGAATTTCAAGAAAGACTATTCCAAGAGAATATAGCTAAACAAATTGATAAATTAGAGGAAAAGATGAAGTTTCTTAGTGAAGATTAAATGGAAGGTTTAGACCTAAAATAAGATCCTATGCCTAAAAACATCCCATCTACCTTTCATCAAGAGAGTCCTCAAGATAATTTTGATGTTGATTAAGTGTTGTCAAAGTGGAAGTAAGAGAGTCATGTGATTTTGGCCCAAGGTTTTCCTCCTCTTTCTCATGAGCTGTCAAAAAAACCTCTCACATGTCATTCCCAATTTGATTTTGAGAGTCCTTGTGTTGAACCTTTTGGCTTGGGTGATGAAGAATGTTTTCCTTATGTTGAAGAGCCTATACTGAGAAAGGTAAGTGAAGATGAATGTACTCAATTCATGACTAATCAAAGATACTTCATGAGTGTGGAAGAGGAGGAAATCACCATAGGTACCCCTCTTGGTGAACAAAAATACAATTCACAAGCTTTTTAAGAAGGGTGTATTCTTTTTTCTAAAGAAGAAGAAATGATCATTAGTTCCTTTCTCACCTTGAAAAACACAATAGATGAATATGAACAAGTCCATAATAATTCTTTGGATGACTTGTTTGAAGTCATTGGAGTGGGATATACTCCTCTTTAAGGAGACCATGAGTTAATCAAGCATGAAGAAGGTGGCATGAGGACTTAAGTAAGCATGTAAAGGAGAAACAAGCCTTCATGTTTATTATTTTAAGGGGTTTGTGAATATAGGAAAAATATTTATGAAGTCATAAATAGGGTATATCATCCTCTAAAAGGATATCTCTAGCTCTTGAAAGATGGAGAAGGATCATATTGGCCTAAAGTTTTTAGTGAACATAAAATCAATCCTTTTGAAATCATGTCTACAAAAAGAATGGGAGTTGATCATGAGAAAGTGAAGGGAAAACACTATGAAACAAATGATCATGTACAAGAAGAGTTCATTTCATTGGTAAAAATGTTTATATTTACTTGGTTCCTAATGAGTATCATGATAATGAAGTTGTGAGACTTTGTGAGAAGCATGGAGGTAGCAATGATAAGAGACAAAATGTTGGTTGAATCATCTAATCTTGCATGCCATGAAGTAAGAAGAATCTCAATATCCCCTTTTGATCTAGGGGGAGGTATTTATATACTTATTTGTATATGGTAGTTTTCTTTTGTCTCTCCTAAGTGCCTTAAGCACATATGTCCCTTGTGTGTGTTTATCTTATTTGTTGTGTGTGTCCTTTTCCTTCATGTGTTGAGGTAGTCACTAGTTATCTTGGTTAATGGTCAAATATCTTATTTGTTTCAGTACTTAGATGACTCCTAAACCTAATGTACTATTAAGGCTATTGCTCTAGTTAGTGTAGTAGGCATTCTACCCCCAGGAGTCACCAAATTATTGACCAAGTTTGACTTTTTAGTCAAACTAGGGCACCTGTAGGGAAAAATTTGAGTTTTAGGGTCCATAGGGGTAATAAATTAATGTTATAAAGTGTTTAAAAGATCAATTAATGTCATTTTATGCTATATTACCCTTGGTTATTAGCTCTCTAGGTCTATTTATCATTTTTTGGTCACTTAGAGGTCATTTTAAGTGCATTTAATGATTTGTACAAATTTTTTAGAAGTGTGCAAGTATAAAAAGGTCATATCATGTTACATGTGTCCTAAGAAGTCTATATTATCTATCCCTAATTGAAATTTGGTAGGTTGATCAAGAAGGATCAGTTTTCCCTAAAAATATTAGTTTTTGGGCACTTGTATGGACTTCCCAAGTCCATCATCAACCAAAAAAGTGAGAAGAGTAATTATTCACTTTCCAACACTCTTTTTTATGTTTTGAATTCAAGTATAATGCAAAAAAACTCTTATGTAACTCATTTCTCATTTTCTTCTCTTGGCATACAAAGAAGGCTCAACTTCAAGTGCTCACCATAAGCCTTATAGTTGAAGTTGGAGGAAATAATTTTGGGGGTGGATATGGATTTGAGTCTAATCCACATACATAATAATAATTTGAAATTTGATTCATCCTCCTCTATGAAAAATTGTCAACACCTTAGGTAGCATTTTGAGAATTTACATTAAAGAGGGGGTATCTTTTGAATCTATTTCAATTTATCTTGATTTGGATTGATTTATTTGTTTGTTTTGGGAGTTTTCTATACTTTCCAAAACATTCCCATGGTCATTTTTGTAGACACCTAAAACTAGCCACCAATAACCTCCAATCAAGCTTTTGACCAATTTCCATCCAAAATGCACAATTTAGCCTAAAAACACTAAAACACACTAAATGATGTGAAACTAACATATTTAAGTGCCAATTTGGCTAGGGTATCTCTAAATGGGGCAATGTAATTTATGGGCTAGCTAACTTTGATCAGATCATTCTGAATCAAAATGCCAAATTTACACTTGGATGCTCTGGATTGCTCTTCCCCATCAAATCTTTTACACAATATTTGTGCCTTTGTTATTTGTTTTTTTCAACATCCTAAATAGTAATATGGTTTCAACGCATCTGATAGTGACTTCCAATTCCAATCTAGTCAAATTTTGGACCAATAACAAGGCATTCTGATCAATTTGAGTAATTTGTGCATAAGGAACCCTTGGAATCAAAAGTGTCATTCCTATTTCAAATAGCCTATTCCAAGGCTTAGAAATAAAGTCATCTAAAGCACTCCCCAAAAAATTGTCAAAGTTTGTGTGACCTTGAAAATGACCCTAAAGTCTTTCTATTTCATGTTTTATTTATTTTTATGCATCTTCGCTTGTGAGGAGGACATCATTACCTCCTACGAGTTCTTTAGAGAAGCTTTGACTCAAGGTTTTATCTTCTAGCATTGACTTCACTTACTCCTTCTAAGCTACGCATGAGATGTGTTTATATTTGGCCATCACACTACACTGAGTGAATAGTAGGATGTAGTGGTTGTAAGAAGGACTAGACCTTTTTACAACTATCCAATTCTTTTTTCACCCAATTTTTGTGCTTGGTTTTTGCAATATTTGACATGAAACTCATTATGTAATTGATTCCCCTAGAATGATCAAAGCCTTTCTAGTTTAGTAGACCCCATTTTGCCATACCCTTGTTAGGATTTGGATGATTATACTTAGTGTATTTTGGTCAGTTTTGATTGGTATGTTTTGATACTAAAACATGTTTGTTTGTTTATAAGACATGTCAAAATAATGCATTTGAGTTGTGAGGGGTAGTGTTATGCTGCCCAAATCATGTTAAAACCATTTTAAGCCTTTTGAATTTTTTGAAACATAATATTGACTACATTATTCGAGCATGTTTACACCATTAGGATGCTTAATTTATTTCAAGACTTGTTTCACCTTGTGTCAAAAACCATTTTTTTCAAACCATGTCATGTATACTATTTGGACCTTTGTCTTATGTCGTCATGTTGTTCAATCTTCTCTAACCTAGTTTTCAATGTTGAGTTTTCAATTAACCTTATCAAAGTTTGGATTCAAACATTGATTGATGTCTATTTAGGCCTCAATTCATGGGGCTGATACACTAATATTTCTCTTTTGGGTTGCATAACTTTAGTTAATTGATTGCTCAAATTTGAAAACTATTGATGGTTTATTTGTTCAACACCTATCCTCATCATTATTCATGCCTTTATTTTGGAAAACATAGTCTTTCTTCAAAGAGCCTTTTATCTTTTGCCTTATGCCAACTGATCATGTTTATGTTTGATTCCATGTGCTGGGTTTATGTCAAAGTTATTTCCAAACTTGTTAGATTAAATCAAATCCCATCAGCCTTTGTTTCAAGTCTAGATTTTGAAGTCATTTGGTCATAAGTCCTAGCATATGCCTATTTGTTTGAGCCTAGATTTTGACTCCATGTTTGGACAAAAGACCTAGTAACTAAATTTTTCCCTTTCTTAGTTTAGACCTTATTTGGAACACTTTGACCTAGACCATTGACATGCTAGTTTTTATTCAGATGCTTGATCTTTTGTGTGTATGACATTTGATGTTAGACTATTTTATGCCAAGTTTTAGGACAAACAATTTTGGAGATACAACTCCACTTTTAGACCATATTGTAGATACATCTCCACCCCTTCAACAAAGTTAGACCAAGCTTAAACCTTTTATCCTTTGGACATAGTTTTTTAGAGTTTATGGAAATCTAAGCCTTTTTTTCAGAGCTTTCTTCATTTACATGGATATGCCTAGCTACACTTATGGTGGAGCCACTTACAATCTGAATTTTGAAAGAATGGCTACACAAAATGACTTTTATGGCTTTAGTCAAGACCCCAATGATGATAGTATGGTTTGTGAGAGAGATTTCTATCTGTCTTATATTAATCATTCATGGAAACAAAGTCATGAAATAAATTACGATCCAACTCAAGACCTTGATAGGTATGAAGAGGCTTGTGAAGAGGACTTTGAAGACCCAACTACAGATAATGTTTTTTGGGATATGAATCCATACCCTCTTTTCAATAATTAGTACATGGAACATAGTCAAGAATCAGCTTATGAGCCAACTCACAACTAAGATGATATGGTTTATGAGGAAGACTTGGATGTTTTGTCTTATGCAAGTAATCAATCTCTACCACATCATACCATTTCTATTTTAAGACCACATTGTTACACCATTTCTATAATAGGACCTTGTCCATTGGTTTATGTGAGTAATCAAGCTCCACAACACCCTTTCATCATTCTAGGACCTAGTCTTTTGGCATGTGCAAATAATCATGTTCTACACCACCCTATCATTACCATATCAGGACTTTGTCCTTTAGCTCATGTGAGCAATCATGCTCCCTAATGCCCTATCATTATCCAACTGTAAGTTATTCCTCATCTAGTATCGATCCCAACTAAACCTCAACCAATCTAATTAGTCAAAGACCAAGTTGTGTTCAAAACTAGTATTTTCCAACTCATTAAAAACCAAAGCTAAGAGAACCAACCAATCTAAGACGTTTTTGTTGAACCAACCACTTATGATAAGTCAACCTATGATGAATCACCTATTGATCCTATACCAATTGTTGAGGAATCTCACACTGATGATCCAGTCTGTATCAAGTTACTTCTTAATGATTATAAACACCTTTGGGAAAACCATTACCTCGACCATGTGCCTATTTTTCAAGAGCCTCCTATTGAAAAGCCAGTATTTGAGGAGTTGTCTCTTGACCTATTTCCCATCCTATAGGAGTCTCACTTTGACAAACTAGTTTTTATAGAGCCCATTATTCTATCATAGGTCATTACCTGTCCAAAACAAAATATTCAATAAGACATCATTATAATAAAGTACCTATCAAATGAAGAATCAGAGTTAGAGTCAAGATTTAGTCTTGGACTGACATCAAATTTAGGATCAAAATTAGAATCTAAATCAACATCAGTCTCAACATTAGATTCAAAGTCCCTTAACTTATAATCAAATTTAGAAGAATAATATGTTCATGGCTATTAAAACATTGGTTATGTATGCCTTGTAGATCAATTTGAATACATTTTTGATCCTTTTATGGTTTTTGAGGATGAGTACTTTAGCTTTGACATAAGCTATCCTAGTATCTTCTACAAGGATTGTGTATCCTCTCCCCATTTAATTACTATTCCATAGGCCTTTACCATCAACCAAAATAACCATTTTATTGACATTCCATCTCCCATAAGTGTTGATTAGGACTAACACAATCACACTTTGTTGAACTGCATCTATGGTGACATAGTATTTAAAGAAGAGCAAGGAGGCCAAGACAAAATTCATGTAGTAGAATAACACTCTCTTAGTGAAACCTTTTTGAAGGTACTAAGGGACAATCCAAGTCAGAACTCAACATCTTTTAGTGAAACTTTTTTGGAAGTGCTAGAAGAAAATCAAAGTCTAAATTCAACATTCCTTAGTGAAACCTTCTTAAAGATGCTACGAGACAATCAAGACAACTTAATTGGTAAAAACCTCATTGAGGCACCAATAGCTAAGCACAAAATTTATTCACTAATTGATGAAGACAAAATCAAAGATCAAATCAAAATAGCTTCTTATCTATAGCTTAATCAGATGGTAGCTACTCTCAGGTCCAAACAAAACAAAATCTTATGGTCCTATCAAGAGAACAAGTATTTGACCTTGCTATAACCAAAATTATGTCAAATTTGACATCAATAACATTACATGTGACTGAAAGCCTTGATATTCATTTTTTCTCCATCATTATACATTCTATTATCATTTACCATTCCATTTCACAATCAAATCTACCATCCATTATTTGTCCTTGTTTACCATCCATGGTTGTACTTTACTTTACAGAGGCTACAAGGATACCTTGTCTTGATGTTTGAAGGAATCAAAATCAATGACAAAGGAAGAACACAAAAACATTCTTGACATCTAAATCTCTAACAAATTATTGATAGAGTAGCTTTTAAAATGAGGTGTGGGATAGAAATTAACATCATTGAGTATTCTATTTGTGTCATTTTTTATTAAAATGTACATCTCCACATCAATAGGAACAATAGAATCAAAAACCACACCTAAGACAAAAACATGTACCATGATATTTCCATTATTACATATCATTTTACCATTATCACGTATCCTTATATTCACCCCATCACTTGGGGATAAACCCTCTTACCATTTTATCCATCCTACCATTCCATTCATATCTAGGCCAAAGCCAATTTTTAGTCATTCAACCCAATCTTGTTTTGGTCTTGGTTACTTTGGTTCTTCTTACACTTTTTATGAGAGGATTTCAATCAAGTTTCAACTCTTATCAAATTTATGTTTAAATGATAGTCTATGAAAGTAGTGTGGTAGTTGATCTGGCAAGATATCTTTCATCCTATCAAGTTTGTTTATATGAGCCTAATTATAACTTCCTATGGGCAAATCAATGTTTCACTAGTCTTGCTACTAATTACAACCACCTATGGGAAAATTAGTAGCATTTACCTATGTCATTTTATAGTAGTTATAACCTCCTATGGGAAAACTAGGGGAAGCACTTGTTTATCATGCATTGCCACATCACCTTGCCATTACTATTTTCATTTGACAAGCCATTTGCCAGATTTGAGAACTTATTAAGACCTGGTTGGTTTTTACTCACCTTTTGTGTGGATGGAATTACTATGACTTGGGGTCATTTCAATACTATATGGGTCATGCTCAATTCATGTTGAGGTCACCTTAGTCCCCCTTTTCATATGCTCTCACCATTTTATGATAAACCTAAGCCACACTCTCATCATTTTGTGATCAACCTAAGCCACACTCTCATCATTTTGTGATCAACCTAAGCCACACTCCCATCATTTTATGAGAAACATAAGCAATGCTCTCACCATTTTTAGATAAACCTAATCCATTCTTTCACCATTTTACAAGAAACATAAACCATGATCTTTCTATTTTATGACCAACCTAAGCCATGCTCTCACCATTTTGTGAGCAACCTCGGTTTGAATTCTCTCACTATTTTGTGAACTTGAACCATATAGTGTCTCATTATTCTCGATTGAGTTGAGTACTCCAAAATGATTCTAAAACAAATTAAAAAAACATTAGAAAAGAACAAAAATATTGACCACTTTTTTGCCTATAGGATTATGGCAACCCTTACTAAGTTACAAACAAATCACTTGTCACTTAGTTTCCCCATCTTTTTTAGCCTTTTTCTCTCATGCACTTGCCATTTTTCAAGGCCATTTCTCTTCTTATATCACATTCTTCCCATTCCCTAGGAGAACTACATTTGGCCTAAAGTTTTTTATTGGATAGTACATCTATGGAACTATATAGGCAGTGTCCACTTGCCTAATGCATATAGAGACAACTCAGCCATGCCCTTCCTTTGCTTCCATTCCCCCATTTTGTTCATTTTTTAAGTTGTCACCTATTTTCTATGGGCAATGTTTGTAGGGTTTCTTTGTTTGTTTCTTTATTGTTTTGTTTATCTACCTATTTAGTTACTTTTATCACTGTTGCCTTGATTCAATTTATGTGTGTTCATTGGGTGATTCCTTGTCCACACTTATACTCAAATCCATGCCTATATTCATATGTTTACATTATCATTATAGTTTATATCATTGGTGCATTGTTTTCTATTCATAATTGGATTATGTGAGTTAGTCCTCATGCATATTTTATCCAAGTCCTCATGATGTTATACCATGATGTATATCGACATGTGTTACAACAAACCTTAGCTTCAATAATTTTATTCAATAATAGTGGCATCTCTTCAACACCAACATCATGATTCCATCCTAATCATATCCCAAATAGAGTAATTAATCATGATTGAATTTCAACCTTTATTAGTTCAGACAAGCATCTCTTTACTAGTAGGTTGTTCTAATTCATCATTACCCTCTGTGTTAAGTTATCATCATCCTCAGCCAATTATATCATGTTTTTGATAATTGGGGTCCAATGATTATAACTACTTATGGAAAAATCATTGCACACCATCCAACCTAAATTTTTCAATGTTTATAACTGCCTTTGGTAAAATAATAGTGTTGTTATTATCTTTTTTTTCTATTCTAATTGGGGTAGCTCCATCTTCTCAATGATTATAACTACCTTTGGGAAAATCATTGTGTATCATACCATGTTACCACTATCGGGGTATAATGTTTATAACTACCTTTGAGAAAATCATTGCACACCATCCCACTTAAATTCTCAATGATTTTGACTACTTTTTTAGTATCATTATGTTTTCACCCCCTCATCCTTCCTTTCTTTGATCCCCTCATTTTGCTTCTTTATTTTTGAGGGACCATTTGCTAACTTGCTTATGCCAACCATTCCCTCGAGGGGTAATCATATTGTTAGTTTATCATCATTGCAATTATAGGCATATAGAACCTTTTCAATCTTTGAGAAGATGTTAATGTGCTTATATCTTGCAACACCTTCCCAAATAGGGGCAAATTATAGACACCTAAATCGATAACTTCTAATCAGGGTTTTAGCTAATTTCCTCCTAAAATTCACAATTTGGCTTAAAACACTAAAACATGAAAAATGATGTGAAACTGACATATTTAAGTGCCGATTTTGGCCAGGGTATCCCTAAATGGGGAAATTCAATTTATAGGCTAGCTAAATTTCATCAGATCATTTTAAGTCAAAATGCCAAATTTGCACCTAGATGCTCTAGATTTCTCTTCCCTATCAAATATTTTTCACAAGATTTGTGCCTTTGTTATTTTTTTAGTAACATCCTAAATAGGAATACAGTTCCAATGCATCTGATAGTGACTTCTAATTCCAATCTAGTCAAATTTAGAACCAATAATAAAGCATTCTAAACAATCTGAGTAATTTGTACATAAAGTGAATAATCATGCTTAAGAGCTAATTAACCCAAATCAAGGCCTAATCAATAATACCATGGAAAATTTTTGAATGCGTATTTTTGGAAATGAATATTAAATATCTACATCATTAGGTGACCTCATTTTTTGGGAAGACATCCCTAGGCCATAAATGCCACAAATATCAAGATCCATGCCCTCCATGCCTCATCAATGCCCTCCATGCCTCTTAGTTAACTCTTCTTCCAATGTCATGATGAGGATAATTACAAACTTAATTCAAAAAATTGAATTAATCCTCAATCACACAATTCAATCTTGAGATGGATGGTTAAGGTTGATTCTAATCAAATCCAAAAATATAAAAATAAGAGGCCTCACAACATCATTTCTAAGCTTTTTTAATGTAAAGTTATAATTCCAAATTTATTCCAAAAGCTTCAAGCAATTAGTGTTACCATGCCAAATTGATTCCAAGCCAAGCCAAGCCACAAGCTAAAAGTGCCAAGGAGAGATGGAGGTAGCCAAGATTCTATTGCCAAGGAATTCATAGCACAAGTTGAGTAAGCTACTACTACAAAGGAATTTGGAGCATCCAAGGAAGGTGAACACTTGTATTTGATCCCTTACTTTTTATTTGTGCTTGTCATTTGCTTTTTTTAAACTAAGCTCTCCCTAGTGTATAGGCCTAGACATGTTATGCTAGTTAGTGTGTTTCTTTTATTTTGTTTTCATTTTGGAACTAACACCATGCTAACCATCCTCTCTTGATTCAAATTGCTAGATCAAACTTTTAAATTTGAAGATTTCAAGTGTCCAAGAATAGAACTTTTAGGCTTGCTCATACATGCAAAATGTCAATAGCTTACACCAATAGTCATCTCAGTTGCTTTAGAAATAACTCTCCACATTTAGAAAAGTGATTTGATGTTGTTTATATGATGCTATTGAATTTTAAGTTATATGGAAGGGATAAAAAGAATTTTTTTAGTGTTTTGGGAGTCTTACCCTTGCAAAATCTTGCTTCTTCATCTTCTTTCTTGTGTGCAATAGTCAAAAATCCATCTACAGGAGCATGTTGATGTCACAAGTGTGAGTTTGAATATTTGACATGGTTATTATTCTCTTGAGATCACTAATTATCATTGAAATGTTGGATTAAGGCATGTAATCACTTCAAACTTGCATGTTTAGAGAGTGTTCTCAGTCCTGCTTGCATAAAAGAGATGACCATCTACAACTGAGGACATAGGCAAAACTTTTAGAGGTGTTATAACAAAGTGGTCAATCAAATTTGGGAGTATTTACTATAAGAAGGCCTAGACAGGCCTATTTATCATCTTGGTTTGGCAAGGGAAGTGTTAAAGCATCAATTGGAACCTTAGACTGTGTTTAGGCCCTTCTTCCCTAAAAATGTCAAATGGAAGCCTTAAAGGTTTTTGAGGATATCACAAAATTTAATTAATAGATGATAACAGTTTTCAAATTGGACATTTGGGTAGCCTTATCCACCTAAAATAGTTATGAAAATTTTGAGAATCCAAATATTAGTGGAGATTGGATGTTGCAAAGCATAAAGAGGGAACAAAACCACTAAAATAGGGTAGTGATGTCTACAAGATTGTGACCAAAATGTTAATTTACATCTCATTTTGGTATCCTAACATATGTTATCAAATTGAATGATTAAAAGTGATGCAAATGATGCTTTCATGGTAAGAGAGTATGATAAAAGTAAAATATAATGTCTTGAAACACCAATCAATGCTCCTTGTCCATACATAAGATTGTGACAGTCACATACAAGGCAGAGAAGATAGTGTCTCAATGATTTAACACAATCATGGAATTAAGGGTTCCTAATGAGAACTAAGGTGAATATAAATGTCACAAGACTAGACACAAGATCAATGATTCCCTATATGAGGTCAACATGATCCAAATCAAACTAATTGCACTTACGGGACTAGAAATAGGCATCTATAGTCAAAACCCTGAGTTTGATCTCAATCAGGGGAAAGAGAGATTTTAAAGGTGAAAATAAATCATGTAAGTAGATGAAATTATAATATAAGATTTATAAAAGGATAAAAAATAAATTTTATACATTTTAAGGTCAAAAACATACCTTAGAAACCTACATGCCTATAGGTTTATATCTCAGTCCTGTAGGGAATATGATCACAGTCTTTGTTCAAGAATGTGTAAAAATCATGGGATTTTAGGAAAGAAATATTTATGCTTCACTACCATGATACACAAATTTTTACCTTAAACACCATGTCCCAAATGGCCCTTGGGAACCTATAGGTAGGGCAAGGAATACACATATAGCCAAGTTAGGCCAAGAATGAGCCATGAGTGAGCAGGGTTGATGTTGTAGATGCTAGAATCACTATGGATCAAGGAAAGAGATTGTTTTTATTTTGAATTATTGTCAAGATGATATATATATATATATATATATATACACACACACACACACTTTATAATATTACCACAAAAGAAGATATTCACCAACATTATCCTTGTTTGTTACCTTAGTCAAGCAAGGTCACCTTCCAAGCTTAAGCAAAGTATGGGTTTTGACTTTCAAGGAAAATAAAGGAAGACATGAAGATGGTTTATAGCCTAATAAATATGTATATAATGACCATGAACACCAAAATAAGTATAGGTTATGACCTACAAACCCTAAACTCATAAAAACACAGTCTTTTCCCTTCTAACTCTGTAGGCATTTTCTCAAGAAACTCAGTCTTGAATTTTAGAACAGTTGGAGGGTCATCCATTAGATTTAGAAGACCAAAATTTGTGGAAGTAATACTTATGACCAAGGATATCATATATATTAATTGGTTTTTTTAAATTAACAAGGTAAGTGCCCCCTCTTTTGTCTCAGACATGGGTCACTTTTCCTTTATATAGACCTTTCAAAATTGGGAAAAATGGTCAAAACCACATACCAAAAGTGAAGGAAGGTTTCAAATATGGTTTGTTGAGTTAAATAACATCTAATACCATAAGTGAAACTTGATTATAGGGTTTTAAATCATAAAAACTTCTTGTATCTACTAGGTTTTTAGGTGTACCCAGTTGTGCAAGCAATGGGTTTAATACCAAATAGAGGGTCATTCTTAATTATAGATTTATTAAAGTCATATAATGTATTGTTTCAAGTGTTTCAGATCATATTTTAGGTTTTTTATTTTTTATAGGTAATATATCATCAATAAAGAGTTTTTTTTAACACAAGGTTATAGGCAGACTCCTTGCATAAAGTTTAGGCCTAATTCAAAGGAGGAGACATTCATGTTTATATCTCTTAATGAGATATCCTATCAGTTTTAACATTTTATTGGAGAATATATAGAGGTGATAGAACTCTTATTTAGAAAATAAACTCATCAAGAAGCCATTTTGGTTGGTAATGGATCAAACCCCTCACAGAATGCAAGAAATAGAACTCGAAGGTCAACTTTCATTACTCACAACTTTTGTGAAATAATGCATGGGACCTTGAGAAATTTAGGAGAGTTAGAGAGGTTCCTTAAATAGCCTTCAATTGAATTTTTAGGTATGCCCAATTTGAAATGGATATGAATGAAGGTTAAGATCCCAGGTCACTTGAAACCCTTGTAAAACCCTCATAAGGACCCGATTGGAAAGATAAAGAAGTTTGAGAATCCAAATGCAAGGGTATGGCCATGAAATTACCTTTTTATTGTATATTACTCTCATATAATTCTACACATGTGCTTTAATTTTATGGAATTGTATGGAATAGGGGAAAACCAAGATTGTTTTGGCCATTTTGAGTAGTGAGAGAGATGCAAAAGGAGTTAGGAGATGAAACAAGTTTTGGATGGAATCCATACAATTTAAATAACTCCAAAAATTCATCTTACCTCATGAAAAAAATCTTAAGTGTCCCAACCAAACTCTCATGTTCAGCCAGTCTAGTGAGCTAGAATAGTGAACACTTGGGAAAGTGATGAAAAGCAATTGGGGGACCTTTTAAAGTGTCATGTCATCTTGTGCATAGATTATTTATAAGGATAGAGAAGTTTTAATGATAATTAGAGAAGGTGCATAAAAAAGAGCCTTTTGAAAAATGCCAATGATGATTTTACATGTCCACAAGAATAGGGATGATTAGGCATCAATCTAATGAATGTGGGGGATTATTTGTAACCCCTATTATTAGACCAATCATCATACCTAACCATTTGTAGTGATAGAGATAGTTTTGGAAGGATAATCAAGTGGTAGTTTCTTATGTCAAAATGGTAATTTTGTGCCACTTTTCACTATCTTTATGACATGTTTTGGATAAGTATATAGTATGGATTGTCATAGATTGACACACCTCTCTTTTAAATGTAATTTGAACTAAATTTCTCAGATTGACACATGTCTAAGGGACCCTTAGAGTTATTTATATTTCTCTTTCTCTTAAACTCTATAAGAGTTGGCCATTTTGGCATTCTATGGATGCTCCACCTGAGTATGGTGAAGCCATACTCAATTTTACACATTATGATCAATACAATTACTAAGTGTATATCTATCTCATGACTTTTGATAGTGTGATCTATTTGAATGTTGAATTTTCTTAGTGAAAACTATGTATTCCTTAGCAGTGTACTTCATTCTTTCACCTATTTGTAGACTCTTCTTGTAGGGCATGTGAAGTGTTTCAAGATATTTTCATGGTTGAAGTGAGTAGTATTTTCATTAGAGTCATTCAAGACCTTTTTTCTAGTCCTCCTAACCTTGTATATCATTCAGGATCCCACAATGTAATATTGATGTAAGAAGGTATAGATTATGGAAAGAGTATGTTTTAGTTGGTTCTTTGGTCTCATGTGTGGAATGCAAGTGGTTGTAAGTCATGAAATTGATTCATTATATCACCTTCATAGTTTAGGTTTGATTTATGTTATTCTCAACCCTTTTCAATCCCCCAAGTTGATAGTAGTCAAAGCATGAGCTTAAATGGTGCATCAAGGGAAGCTAGCCCCTAATCTAGAGGTTCATCTCACAAGTTTTCTCACCCATAGAAATTGAGATGTCCCCATTTTTCTACTTATATTAGAGGATTGGAAAACCTCTTCTCACAGGGTGTATCCTAGTGACAACACTTACTATAAAGGATATTAATTTTCTCATCCAAATTGTGAATCTAAATTTGAGAAGTTTGAATATTATCCTCATTGTAATCCATATATTTTATCTTATTTTTATAATTATGATTGAGAATGTTAATCTCCTTTCTCACATCATTGACCAAGAATTGGATATTATCTATCTCCTTATGGAAAAAATTGAGGTTGGCCTAGTATAATGGAGTAGTCAAGGAAAGAAGGATTTGGACCACATTAGCCTTATCAAAATCAATATTTCTCCTCTATTTTGAATGACTGTAAAGAACCTTTTTATTGGGGTCCTTGTTTAGAACTTCAGAAATGACCCTAACCCTTTTATAATCAGAGAAAGAAGGAAAGGGGTTCTTAGGTGGAGGGGTTAAGGAAATATTGCTCCTCGAGGTGGAGTTTAAAAAGTGTAGATGAAACAGTAAAATAATGGCTTGGTGAAAGGAAGTGACTAAATTTATTAAATACATTTTATGAATAGATGTTTCAAGATAATTAAGAATAAATAATGGTAGACTCACTATAATATGATGCCTAAAATGGTTCAAAAATACTAAGTGGAAGCTCTTGATGACATGGTGCCATCCACCCAGAGTTAGGAACTACATAATGATCCTTGCAAGCTTATCAAAAGGCCTAGGCAAAGAGGTTTTAAGGAAACCCCATGGTATAGAGTCAGTTATTCACACCCCACTATGAAAGTGTCAATTTCATGTTATTTATCACATTTATTTCCTTAAAAATTATAACCTTTAGTACTGAGCCTTGTGATGAAGGAAATTAGACCCTCAATAATGGAGAAATTCTTACCTATAATATTGACACTTCTATCTTTCCAATTATGGGAAAAGTTATAAAAAATGTGAGAGTCATGCCCTCTAACCTTGCAGATAAAATTTGCAAACCCTCCAACCTATATATGCTCCCTTAACACTTTATCAATCTCCCAAGCCTTGTTTAAGGTATCCTCTATTTTTATATGTTCACCACCCATTCTACTAGAAACTGCAATTGTGACAAGGAGAGGCTCTTGCTTAAAGAAAATGAGGATGCAAGATATAGGTTTTATATAAATTATTAAATATTTGACACTAAAATAATATTCTTTCGACCTTAGATTTAATATCTGACACTAAAAAAACTTTGTTTTAACCTTGAATTCAATATTTGACACTAAAATATCCTTATTTTTACCTTGGATTTGATATCTAACACTAAAATCACTTTATTTTGACCTTGGATTCTAGGGAAATTTACTAATCTCCATACACAAAAATTATCCTTTTTCTAGGACCTGAATTTCATCATTTTTTTCTTGCTTCTCACATTCAAAAACTTATATAGTTATAATGGATGAGGACACTATTTAATTGTTCCTTTAATCTTTCATAATTTTCATTAAATGTTGTTTTCCCATATTAAGAAACATCATTAACAATCATGAAATAAAATAAATCAAATCTAATACGTAAAAAAACACTAATGAACAAAATAAAGTCTTATATGGTTCCTATTATTGTAATATCCAATCCAAAATTTTACACACCCTCTTCGTGGGATTATTATGACCATATAGAATGATAAGGCCTATAAATATCACTTAGATAATAAAAACAAATTTTGTCATATTGATGTAAATGAATTTAGCTAATATATTGATGCCCACCAAGATGATATTTAATATTTTCTATTTTTATCTTGACAAAAACAAAATAAACATGGTCATGCTAGCACATCTAAAGAATCAAATGATTCTATTGGTAATATTGATCAACTTTTTCTATTTCTACAACACATGTTACTACCTCTGTTATTGCCACTATCATTAAATCTACACCTTTAAACTTTGGGTAAATTCAAGGCTTCCAATAGACATCTATGACCATTCCTAACCAAATGATTCATATAGATTCCTTGATAGCCACACATAAATACATCACATTCCTTGCCTACTACATAATACCTTGTGAAAACTATTTCATATTTGCAAGATAAGGTGTTATAATTAGAGAAAGGTATATAAAAATATAGACAATCAATGGATTTTCAAGTCTTAATTAATAATCTATTGTCACCTAATATTGCATCATATCCTTTACCTACATGATATGTAAGTCCTAAAATTCCACTATATGAATGTAAACAAGATCCGAAATAAAACATTCAATATTTTCATCCTACATGTATTATGCTTTCAATCACAAGTTGATAACTATTTTGTTTTTTATAAGTCTTGTGTTGGTTTTACGATTTACATATCCACTCAGTCAAAGTATTCAATCCATTAGAAGATGAATTTCTCAAGCATTTTTCTATCAACATTGATGGAAATATATCTTATACAAAAATTGTTAAACTTATGTAAGGAACTAATGAGCCTATTAGTGACTCTATAGTTCTTTATAAGATTATTCTCACCAAAATGACTAACACCTTGAAATATAATGAATTAAAATATATCTTTAGAAAAAAATTACATACACCTTTGTATGAGTCAATATTTTTTAGTAAATTCAAATAATTTGAAGAACTTTGACATACAATAAAAGAAATAATATTCAAAATTATCAGTTTGAACAAGCTCAAATATTCACCTACATAAACTTCAACTGTTACAATTAAGTTTCAAGAAAAACCATATTAAAAATTAAATCCAACAAATTATAAAATAAATGTAAGGATCATAGTCAATATTATATCTCAACCTTTAAATAATCTTGTTTCATTACATTAACCAAGAAAGCAATATTATAGATTACAATAACTATGTCATAAATTGATAATAAATTTACTTGAGTGTAATCTCATTATTTTACCTCCACCACAAGAGGTTGACATGAGTAGACCTCAAATTAAATCTTTTTATATCAATGCATACTATGATTACCATATATGCAATGGACACTCTACCAATATAGGTTTTAAACTCAAACACCACATTCAAAACCTTATCAGTAATAATGTCATGTAATAGACACTTATATAGAGGGAACTAAGCATCAATGAAATGAAAATAATAGGTTGAATATATTTAGTGAGCCATTCTAAATCATGAGATAAAAAGGATAATTCAAAAATGCATCATAATTATAATGCAGAACCACCTCCTGAGATATTTGATCATTGATTAGATGAAATTATTGATACAATTATTTAAATTTCCCAAACACATTCTATGATCACCTTTGATGATATTTTTATAGTAGATGTTGATTATGCTATCCATGCCTTATATATACAAGCATACATTGATAAAAAAACACATACACAATGTATTAGTTGATATTGGAAAGTGAGAATGCATGTATAATGACATTAATCCATTCATTGGGTTACACATAACATGACATACAAGAAGCATCTAAAAGTGATAAAACATTTAATGGGAAATAAAAAACTACATTGGGACACATTGAGTTAATTCTTAAGGTGGGTTATGCTATATTATCTAGTTCATTTCTATTTATACTAAAAATAGGGTCTTTAACATGATATGATGTAGACCTTGGTTATATAAGCCTCATGTTGTACCTTCCACATTACATAGATACCTAAAATACATTTATTGCAACCAAGTGATCATAGTTTTAAGAATTAGATATGATTACCATATAAAATATATGGTACCTCCTCCCCATCCACCATTACACTGCATTGATACATATATTAAATAACAAATCACATTTACAAATGTTATACCTATGCATAGATATTTATATACAACCTATTATCAAAATGTGACATCATTTTACTTATATGAGTCCAAGTTTGTTTCATGTTCCCATTCTCCTATAAGTGTTTATAGGCTTTGGCATCCCTAAAATTTTACACCTCAAACTTTGGGATATCCCTTTAATTTTTTTTCATCTTCATCTTATGTGAGTTAGTTTTATTTTTTGTATCAGCCCTCTGAATAAGTAACTTAGGTTCTATTAGTTGTTTTACCTTATTGCTTATTTTCATCAATTTCTCTTAATTGTTCTATAAAGTTGAAAACATTTTTCCTAAAGTCATTACTAAAATCCATCTACTCATATCCCTTAGTATATTAAAAGAAGTATAATTATTTTGGCTTACCCATAAAGTAAATCAGGTTCTGCATACTACTTTACTTATTTGAAAAGAAGTAAAGTTGTTCTAAAAACCTGAGTTACTCATCATATTCCAAATTGGAGCTATTAAATTACTTTATTATACTATTTAAAATTAAGTAGAGTAACCTTGCAAACCCTCTAAATACTTCCCAATGAAAATTGGGTTCTCAACATTGCTTACTTGCACACAATCTCAAGTAAAATTAATGCATGTCCCCAAACCCGAAATACTCTTCTTATACCAAACTTGGATTATCTAGTTGCTTTAATACATTTCTGAAATTAAGTAAATTAATTCCACAAACCTAGATAAACATTACCTAGACACATCCAGGTTTTCACCACTACTTTACTCATATAAATCATAAGTCAAATCAATTTGGGTTCATGAACCCGAGTTACTCATCGACCTAGACCTAATCAATTTTATGGGAGTACTTAAGTTCAAAGGTTAAAATGAGTAAAGAAATTCAAGAAACTTGACAAAAATAAAAAGGGTTGATGTGGTTTGCCATGATTTCAATTAATGTGTTTGTATATATATATATATATATATATATATATATATATATAGAGAGAGAGAGAGAGATAGAGAGAGAGAAATTCCATCTCATTCCACCTGTCAGCCAAGTCATTCAAACATGTAATCTGTAGACACCTAAAACTGGCCACCAATAACCTCTAACGAAGATTTTAATCAATTTCTTACTAAAGTGCACACTTTGGCCTATAAACACTAAAATGCATTAAATGAGTTGAAATTGATATATTCAAGTGTTGATAGTATCCCTAATTGGGGTAATGTAATTTATGGGCCAATTAACATTGATCAAATAATTTTGAGTGAAAATGCTAATTTTGTACCTAGGTGCTCTGGATTGCTCTTTTCTATCAACATGCCTTTATTATTTTTTACTGACAACATCCTAAATGGGATAATAGTTCTAATGCATCTAGCATTGACTCTAATTCCAATCCAGTAAAATTTTGGACCAATAACAAGGCATTTTGATCAATTTGAGTAATTTGTGCACAAAGTGCTTAATCATGCTTAAGAGATAATTAAACCAAATTAGATCCTAATTAAGAATTCCATGGAAAATTTTTGAATTCTATTTTTTAGAAATAAATATTGAATATATGCATCATTAGGTGACATCTTTTCTTGGGAAGATATCCCAAAACCATAAATGCCACAAATATTAGGATTCATGCCTCCCATGCCTCATCAAAGCCCTTCCATGCCTATTCAATGCCCCTCTATCCCAAATATTAATGGGGATATTTATGTAATGAATTTAATATTTAGATTTATCCTTGGCCATGCATCTCAATCTTGAGATGGATGGTTCAAGTTGATTCTAGCCATTTTCTAAAATCTATAAATAGAGAGGCCATGAACATCATTTCTAAGCTATTTTGGTGCAAAGTTATTAAGCTCAAATATATTCAATAAGCTTGGATAATTCAAAGTTATAATGTACAAATAATTCCAAAAACATTTTTGGTTAGTGTTATAATGTCCAAATATTGAGCCAAGCCAATCCAAGCCAAGTCAAAGCCAAAGGTGCTAAGGAGAAGAGGAGATAGACAAGCCTTCTTTGATGAAGACTTCATGAGCACAAGCTGAGCAAGCCACTACACCAAGAATTTAGACAATCCAAGGAAGGTGAATGATTCTTGTTTTTATTTACTTTTTAGTTATGCTTTTCATTTAATTTTATTATTAAGCTCACCCTAGTAACTAGGCCTAGAGATGTGTGCTAGTTAGTTTATTTTTATCAAATTTGTTTTCATTTTAGGACTAACACAATACTAATCACCTCTCTTGAGTCAAATTACTAGTTCACATAATGGCATGTCTGATGGGACACAATGCATCCCATGTATGAAGGAGAGCATGAGGCAACTTAAATTTTTTAATTTAGATAATTAAAACTCTTTCTAAGTGATTTTATAACTTCATTTGGCATTTTTTCTTTATCATTGGTTTACACAGTCAACCATTAAAAGCCAGAGGAACCACTAATGGTTAAGTAAACTATCGATATTAATTTTTAACCATCAACATTTAGGTATAACCATTGATTGTCACTATCAAAACATAGACCTGAGAGTTAATAGGCAATTTTAAAATGCTTGGTTTCAGGTCATATGGACTTCATTTTGGATGATTTTTTTTTTTAAACCAAGTGTTTTTTTCCAAATTTTCAAAATTTGACATTAGTTTAGCTTCAAGATTCATATATTTTTCACAAACTTTGGAAAATCTCTTTAGATGTTTGTAATCTAACATATTTGCTTTTGGTGTGATGCCTTAAGGGTAGACAGGTAACTAGTGGACTTCAAACTTGATAAATCATGTTTTAGATCACCTTTTGCATACTTTTAAAATGAACTAGAAAAATTTCTTTGGTGATTAATGTAAAATTTAGGTGCTTAAGTAATTATTTTTGATCATTAGTTTTCAAAGTTCAAATTCTTAAGACCAAGGGGTCAAAAGAACACCACCACACCTTTTGATTTGAGGCTTAAAAATGAACTCATCTTTATAAGATTTTGTGTTCACTACTTGTTTCAATTAGCACTTTATTTTCCCAAAATACATGGATGTTACATTTATGATCTTCCATTTGTTCCCTTTAGGGAACCCTTGGAATAAAGAGTGCTTTCCTTATTTACAAATTGCCTAGTCCAAGGCTTAGAAAGAATGTCATATAAAACACTCCCCAAAAACTCATAATAGTATTGGGTGACATTGACACAACCCTAAAGTATTTCTATTTTATGATTTTTTTATTTTCATGCAAACTTGGCTTATGAGGGGGAATTCATTACCTCCTGTTAGTTCTTTAGGGAAGCTTTGACCTAGGGTTTCATCTCCTAATATTGACTTCATCCAATCCTTTTGAGTTGCACATGAGACGTATCTACATTTGGACATCACACTACACTAATTTAATAATAGGATGTAGTGGTTATAAGAAGGACTAGACCTTTTTGCAACAAGTCAAGTGTCATGGACACCCAATTTTCATGTTTTATTTTAATCATTTTATGTCGAAGTCATTATGAAATTGATACTCCTAAAAATGTTTAAAAACTTGCTAGTTTAGTCAACCCCACATTGTCATGCCCTTGCTAGGATTTGGACGATTATACTTAGAGTATTTTGGCCATTTTTTCTTGGTATATTTTGAGACTAAAACTTGTTTATTTGTTCATAAAGCCATGTTAAAACTAATTTGTCTATATGTCACTATTTTGTCTGAAGAGGCGTTATGCTAGTCATTTTACACCACACTTGTGCCTTGAAATTTTTTCTAAACTTGTTTGTGTGTGTGTCAATTTGAATTGAGGAGGGTAGTGTTATGCTACTCAAATCATGTCAAACCATTTTTTGCCTTTGAGTCTTTTGAAGCACAACATTGATCACATCATTTGAGCATGATTACACTGTTAGGATGCTCAATTTATTTCAAAACTTGTTTACCATTGCACATCATTTGTTTCAAATCATGTCACATCAGATATCTGGACCTCATTTATGTGTCATCATGCTATCTAATCTTGTCTAGCTTGTTTGTTCAAATCCTAGTTTTTAGCATTGAGTTTTCAATTAACCTTGTCAAGTTTAGATTTGAACATTGATTGATTTTTGTTTAGGCCTTAATTTGTGGAGTTGATACATAGATATTTCTCTTTTTGGTTGCATAACTTTGGTTACTCGACTACCCAAATTTGAAAACTATTGATGGTTTGTTTGTTTAAATTCCTATCCTTATCATTGTTTGTGTCTTTATTTGGGAGAAAATAGCCTTTCTTCAAAGATCCTTTTGTCTTATGCCTTATGCCAAATGATCATGTTTATGTTTGATTCTGTGTCCCAGGTCTATGTCAAAGTTATTTCCAAACTTGTTAGATTAAATTCACATCATGCCTTTGTTTCAAATCTAGATTTTGATGATGTTTGGCCAAATATCTTAGCATAGCCTATTTGAGCCCAGCTTTTGACTCTGTATTTAGACAAAAAAACCTAGTGAGTCTTTTCCCTTTCCTAGTTTAGACCTTATTTGGAACACTTTGACCTAGACCTTTGACATGCCAATTTTTATTTAGATGCTTGATCATTTGTGTGTATGACATTTGGCATTAGACATTTGATGGTAGAATTTTTTATGACAAGTCTTAGAAAACATCATTTTAGAGATAGAGCTCTACTTTCAAACCACATTGGAGATACAATTCCACCCCTTTGACCAAGTTAGAATAGGTTTAAACCATTTGTCCTTTGGACATAGTTTTTTAGAGTTTGTGGAACTCTAAGCCTTTTTGTTTTGAATCATTCATCATTTATGTGGATATGTCTAGCTACACTTATGGTGGAGTAATGTAAAATATAGCTTATGATAGAATGACCACACAAAATCCCACTAGGAACCCCTATAGAGAAAGATTTTCTAAGGAGTTTTATTATTCTCCCTACAATACTCCATATGGAGAACATAGTTAAAATCCACAAAATCCAAATTGAAACATTGATTGGTATGAAGAGACTTATTAGGAGGACTTTGAGGACCCAAATATAGATAATGTTATTTGGGATATAAATCTAGACCCTCTGTACAATAATCACTACATGGAACATAGTCAAGAACCAACTTATGAGCCAACTCACAACTAAGATGATATGGTTTATGAGGGAGACTTAGATTTTTTGGCATGTGTAGCAATCAATTTCCATGACATCCTTTTGTTATTCAATCATTAACTACCCCTAACCCTCAATTAGATTATACAAGTTATTAATCTCTACAATATCTAAGGAATACCATTACCATTCCTAGACCTCATGCTTTGGCTTGTGTGAGCAACCAAACTCCACAACACCCAACCATTTCTATACCAAGACCTCATCCTTTAGCTTGTGTGAGCAGCCAAGCTTCATAACGCCATTTCATCATTCCAGGACCTTGTCCTTTGGCTTGTTCAAGCAATCAAGATCCACACCACCCTATTTTTACCATTTTAGGACTTTGTCCTTTGGCTCATGAAATAAATCATTCTCCCTAATGCCCTACTATTATCTAACCATAAGCCATTCCTCCCCCATTACCATTTCCATCTAAACCTTAACCAATCCAATCATTCGAAGACCAAGCTATGTTCAAAACTGGTATTTTCCAACTCATTGGAAACCAAGGCTAAGAGAACCAACCAATCCAAGATGTTTTTATTGAAAAAATCATTTATGATAATTCAATCTATGATGAATCACCTATTGATCCTATACCGATTATCAAGTAGTCTCACATTGATGATCCAATCTTTTTTGAGTCACTTCTTAATGATTATAAATACCTTTGGTAAAATCATTACCTTGACCATATGCCTATTTTTCAAGATCCTCCTATTGAAAAGCTAGTCTCTGAGGATTTTTTTTGACCTTTTTCCCATTATAGAGGAGTCTCAATTTGAAAAAATAGTCTTTGTGGATCCCATTATGGCATTAAAAGCTATTACTTATCCAATACCAAACATTTATGAAGACATAATTGTAATAGAGTACCCATCAAATGAAGAATCAATGTTAGAGTTAGGATTTATTCTTGAATGGACATCAGATTTAGCATTAGAATCGAAATCAACATAGTCTTAACATCAGATTTATAGTCTAATGAGTTGAAATTAGATTAAAATACAAAATATGTTCATGACTATTACAACATTGGTTATGCATGCCTTTCAAATCAATTTGATTACATTTGTGATCCTTCTATTGTTTTTGAGGATAAGTACTTTAGTTTCAACACAAGTTATCCTAGTATCTTCTACAAGGATTATGAAGCCTTTCCCCATTCCATTACCATTCCATAGACCATTACCATCAACCCAAATAGCCATATTATTAACATTCTATTTCCCACAAGTGTTGATTGGGATTGATAAAATCACACTTTGTTGAACTACATCCATGGTGACATAATAGTTGAAGAAGAACAAGGAGGCCAAGACCACATTCATATAGCAGAAGAACACCCTCCTAGTGAGACTTTTTGTAAGGTGCTAGGAGATAATCAATGTTCAAACTCAACATCTTCTAGTGAAACTTTTTCAAAATCACTAGAAGATAATCAAAGTCAAAATTCAATGTTCCTTAGTGAAACCTTCTCAAAGTCATTGTGGCACAATCAAGATAAATTCATCAGTGAAAAACTCTTCGAGTCACAAATAGCTGAGCAAAACATTTCTTCACTACTTAATGAAGACATTATTTAAGATCAAATCAAAATATCTTCTAATCTATAGTCTAATCAGATGGTAGTTTCTCTCAAGATCAAACAATAGAAAAATACGGTGGTCTTATCAAGAGAATATTCAGAGGTCTTTGGCCCCACCACAACCAAAGTTATATTAAATTTGACATCAACAACATTACATATGACTGAAAGTCCTGATCTTCATTTATTTCCCAACCATTCCACATTTCATTATCATCTACCATTCTATTTCACAATCAAACCTACCATCCATTATTTGTCCTTATTTACTATCCATGGTTGCACTTTCCTTTATAGAGGCTATAAAGATACCATGTCTTGACATTTGAAGGAATCAAAATTAATGACCAATAGAGATCACAAAAACATTCTTGACATCCAAATTTGTAGCCTATTTTGATAGAGTAGATATTCAGATGAGATGTGGGCTAGAAATTAACATGATCAAATATTCTATTTGTATCATTTGTGGATTAGGATGTGCATCTCCCCATCAATAAGAACAAAAAATAAATTAAAAACCACACCTCAACCAAAAACATGTACCATACCATTTCATTGTCATGACATTATCATTGCTACATATCCTTTTGCCATATCCCAACCATTCACCCCATCACTTGGGGGTAACCCACTTACCATTTTATCCAATCTATCCAAATCCATCATTCCTATCTAGACCAAAGCCTATTTTTAGTCATCTTACCCAATATTGTTTTGATCTTGGTTACTTTGGTTCTTTCCATAATTTTTGTGAGAGGATTCTAATCAAGTTTAAACAATAAATCAAATCTATGTTTATAATGACAATCTATGAAAATAGTGTGATAATTGATCTGGCAAGATATCTTTCATCTTCTATCAAGTTTGTTTATGTGAGCCTGATTATAATCACCGATGGGCAAATCAATGTTTCACTATTCTTACTACTAATTATAACCACCTGTGGGAAAATTATTATCATTGATCTAAGTCATTATATCCTAGTTATAACTGCCTATGGGAAAACTAGGGGCAACACTTGTTTACCATTCATTGTCGTATCACCTTGTGATTATTATTTTTATTTGACTGGCCATTTTCTAGATTTGAGAACTTGTTGGGACCTGGTTGGTTTTTCCACACATTTTATGTGGATGTATTTACTGTGACTTGAGGTCATTTTAGGGCTATGTAGGTCATACTCAATTCATGTTGAGGTCACCTCAGTCCCCCTTTCCATACACTCAAACCATTTTGTAAGCAGTATAAGCCAATGTTCTCACCATTTTTTGAGTAGATATCTTGTCATTATCTAATGAGTTAAGATAACTCAAAATTATAAAAAAAATTAAATATTTCAAAATCTAAAAACATTTGTCCTATCTAAGCCTAGTCATTTATCCTTAGGCTTTCTATTTTTTTGTTTATTTCAAGTTATTTGTTTGTTTTTCTATTTTTTTATTTGTTTACTTGTCTATTTATTGCTTTTAGCACTATTTCCTTGACTCAGTCTATATGCATTCGTTGGGTGATTCCTTGAAAAATTATTCTTGAGTCTATCCATATTCATACATTGACATTGTCATCATGGTTTTTATCATTGGTGCATTATTTTCAATTATTTATTGGATCGAGAGTTAGTCCTTATGAATATTTTGGCCAAGTCTTCATGTTGTTCTATCATGATGCCTAACATCACATACTACAAAAACAATTAGCTTCTATAAGGTCTACAATCAATGGAGCCACAAAATTTTCTCATTGGCACCTTGGCAAACTTTCCATCCCACCCTTGATCAAATCAACCCATTTCCCATTCTAGTTTTATCATTGCTAATAAGGATGAACATCTCCTTGTTGGTAGGTACAACTGAATCATTTTGATTGATCAATCTTATTCTTATATCCATCTCTTTCATCACTTTATGACTGATCATATTTAATATGTATTCTAGGTTATATCCTTTAGTTATGCATGCTAATCATCCCTAATTGGGGCACCATCATCTTTATCTAATCTAGTTCCTCTTAATGATTATAACCGCCAATGGGAAAATCATTATTTTTTACTTTTATTCTTGATTTTAACTAGCTTTGGGAAAATTAGAATCCTTTTTAAATCAATGCATGCAAGAATTTTCTCATTTGGATTACTCTCAACCATGGGTTAATTCCACCTTTCTTATTATTTCTTTTTGAGGGACCATCCATCAAAAAAAGTGATGGCCACTCCCTCGAGGGAGCATCATCATAGGCTTTCCAAAACTCTTTGGAACTTTTTCTTTAACCATCATCTTATTTTTTTGGCATACATGCCATCTCTCATTATTTGAGAAGACATTTCTTTTCCTATAGTTTATAACATCTTTATAAATAAGGGCAGATGATAGACACCAAAAATTGGCCACTGATAACCTCTAATTAGGCTTTTGATCAATTTCTTACTAAAGTGCACAATTTGGCCTAAAAACACTAAAATGCATTAAATGAGTTGAAATTGATATATTCAAGTGTTGATTTTGTCTAGGGTATCCCTTAATGTTGAAATACAATTTATGGGCTAGGTAACTTTGATTAAATCATTTCGAGTCAAAATGCCAATTTTGCACCTAGGTGCTCTAGATTGTTCTTTTCTATCAAATTTATTATACATGACATGTGCCTTTTTTATTTTGTGTTGACAACATCCTAAATGGGATAATAGTTCCAATGCATCTGACATCGAGTTCTAATTCTAATCCAGTCAAATTTTAGACCAATAACAAGGCATTTTGATCAATTTGAGTAATTTGTGCACAAAGTGCTTAATCATGCTTATGAGCTAATTAAACCAATTTAGAGCCTAATTAATAATTCCATGGAAACTTATTGAATACTTATTTTTATAAATGAATATTGAATATACGAATCATTAGGTGACATCATTTTTTGGGATGACATCCCTAGGCCATAAATGCCATAAATATCAAGATTCATGCCTCCCATGCCTCATCAGAGCCTTTCCATGCCTATTCAATGCCCGTCTATCCCAAATATTAATGGGAATATTTTTATAATGAATTTAATATTTAGATTTATCCTTAGCCACACATCTCAATTTTGAGATGGATGATTTAGGTTGATTCTAACTATTTTCCAAAATCTATAAATATAGAGGCCGTGAACACCATTTCTAAGCTATTTTGGTGCAAAGTTATTATGCTCAGATATCTTAAAGAATCATAGATAATGAAAAGTTATAATGCATAAATAATTCCAACCATTACAAGTAGTGTTATAATGTCCAAATATTGAGCCAAGCTAAGCTAAGCCAAAGCCAAAGGTGCCAAGGAAAAGAGGAGATAGCCAAGCCTCCTTTGATGAAGACTTCATGATCAAAATTTGAGAAATCCACTACAAAAAGCATTTGGATCATCCAAGGAAGGTGAATAGTTCTTGTTTTTCTTTAATTTTTAATTGTGTGTTTCATTTATTTTTTGTTATTAAGCTCACCCTAGTAGCTAGGCCTGGAGATGTATACTAGCTAGTGTGTTTTTATCAATTTTATTTTCATTTTGGGACTAACACAATACTAATCACCTCTATTGAGTGAAATTCCTAGTTCACATAATCATTCCTGCAAACCTTGACCCATGTCGTTTGAGCTTCTATAACACTTTCAAGTGATTTCCTCTTTGATCCATTTGTGCTTGAGGTAAGTAATGTAGTCACTAGTTATTAGAAGAAATAAACAAAAATATATTTAGGAATGCAATGTAAAATTTCATATATTTATTTTTGTACAATGGGTAAGCTTATAAATCTTATGGAAAATAAGTTGGTTATAAAACCAACTAGTAGGTATAGAATAATTAAAAATTAAATAAAGCAAACTAAAAATATAACTTTGGACTACTAATGATCCCAACAAACTCCCCCTTGATCCAAAGGGCTATAGAAATACTAAATCAATGAACTGTGAGTCATCTAAGTAAACATGGCTACAACTGCAATAGGTACACTATGCATCTTGGACTAATCTATACCCCATGATCCCCACACTGTAGTAGAACATGATCATGCACTATCCAATTACATCAATCCTCACATAGAATCTATCCAAAAAGTGAGTTCCCTATGTACTATGTATGGCACATATCAAACTAATGGCCAAAAATCACCAACATCTCCCATAATCCTTTGCTCAACACTAACAATGCTGAATTGTACCATACATTATTGATGATTGATCAAAAAACCAATATGCTTTATCTTCTCCACCTATCATGTGAGAGGTGAGAAGCCATGCAATAAATAAACCAAGTACAAATCACTAAAATTCTCCACATCAAAGATCATAAAATCACTATATCTATGAAAGCAAAGTACACAAGCCAAAAAACGCTACTATATCAAATCTTAATCTTGAGCCTAACAACTTGCACAAGCTGGGTATATCACTAGCTCAAAATATATAGTCATAAAATATAAAGTATGCAACTTCACAGTCATCCCATCCATCAAAATAAGATGTAGAAGAATATCCAGAAGAGTGACCAGAGTGATTGGAGTGATCAACAATGTTTTCTTCTACCTTCTGTTGATCTCGAGAGGACCTTCTTTTGGAGGGGCAATCTATAGAAAGATGTCCTATGCCACCAAAATTGTAGTATATATTCTCATGTCTACTAGAACTAAAGGAATAATAAACACATGAATAAGAATTCCTATGTTTGTGCTTGTGTCCATGTGAATTTTTATGGTGATGCTCATGCTTTGGAGAATCAGAATGATGTCTATGCTTTGAAGAGCATGAATGATCTCTATGTCTAGATTGATGCTTATGTCTAAAAGTGTTCCATGGAGAGTTTTTCTATATTTGATAGTGATTTTAAGAATATTTTTGTTATGCTCATATAATGGATTGCCTATTTTGGTATAGTGGGCCTCCTCCATGGATGTACTCTTCTTTGAAAACTATTTCTTATGATGAGTTAATAACTAAAAAATGGAGTCAAATGTGGCACCATTAAGCTTATTACTAAGTTGTAACATTTCAAAAAAATTGGTGTATTTAGAATAAAGACCATTCAATGCGATGAAAATCAATATATCATCATCAATTTTACCACCAGTTGTGTAATATTCATGTTTCAATTTTTTCATGCAAGAAAGATATTTATAGACACTTCATTATCTTCTAGTTTATTATTTAATAGTTGCATGAGAAGGTCACTATTCTTGTATGTAGCTTGTTTTTCATACATATCTTTTAACACTTTCCAAGCTTTCCATGTACCAATTTTAACTGCCTCAATATGAATGATTACCTATTCAATGCAAGATGATTTCAAAATTGTGAGTGTACATTTATCACGTTTCTGATATTCAATCAACTTTACAACTTTAATTGGTGGTGTGGTTTATTTCTCAATGATTTCCCATAGGTATTTAAAAATGAGTCTATTTTCCATGTTCCTACTCCATTCTTTGTAATTTTTAGGTGATAATTTACCATTTTTGGAAATCAAACTCATGATTTTTGCCATGGTGGTAAAAAGTACTATTTTGAGGTTTTGCCTTTGCCTTCAAAAATAGTTTTTGATTACACAAAATTATTGGGACTTGTAGAATAATTCAAATTATAAATCCTATTTACACCCTTATATCACCATGATTTACAATTTTACTCATTATAATTTCTTTTGTAAAATAATTGTACTCTGTTTGTAAGATCAAAAATTTAAAATTTGATCAAAAAATTAAATTTATGGGTTTTGAACCCTTAACCTCCCTATTTTAAGCAACTTCCAAGAAGTTGTATAACCATATTCTCATCAATAAATTCAAGAACATATAGGTTAAACCTTCTATAAGATATGTATCTTTTGAACATGAAAAAAAATATACATCTAAGTTTTTCACTTCATGTTCTTGATGAGACTCACTCAAAAAAAAAGAACATTACTTTTTTTTATTGTGCCATAGCCTAGAGAATTATGTTATTGTTCTAGATTTTTATTTTTAGGAACCATGATTTTATAGAAGCCATGCTTCTTCTTCACATTCCCTCAATTCAACAAAGTATAGACCCAATACTAGCATTGATTACTGTGTGCTAGATTTGTGAGCTTCATGAGTATACATTAAATTTATATGTTGGTTATATAAGAAAGAAACATTGATATCTATATATATACTACGTTTCAAAAAAATTAGTTGTAAAAAAAAACCATTAATGTCTATGTAAACCACCATACAAATTATAACTTTGTAAAATAAAATAAATATCATAGTCGATTTGGACATCGTACTAGTCAAACCCTAGTTTTGATTTTAAATAACTTTAAAACATATGCTCACAAATTTTTGGTCCACTCCTAGCTTTTTTTAGAATGATTTTATTACCTTTCAAAACCACCAATACAAAACCTTGTCTTTGGTCGATGCCTGCCAAAAAATGATCAACATTATCTTCTTTCTCCTCACACTATGGAAAATAAATAAATGCAAGAAATAATCAGCATTGCCTTCCTCCCACAATACTAGTTAGTGTGTTTTTATCAAATTTGTTTTCATTTTGGTACTAACATAATAATAATAACCTCTCTTGAGTCAAATTCCTAGTTTACATAATCATTCTTACAAACCCTAACCCGTGTTATTTGAGCTTTTGGAACACTTTCAAGAAATTTCCTCTTTGACCCATTTGTGCTTGAGGTAAGTAAATCATCTTCTTGTGTTCTTATGTCTTTAGTTTGAATTTTTATTGATGTTTTTCTCTGCATAAGTTTTTGTTTGTGCCATCATGATCATTTCTTTGCTATGTTTGCTTTACTATGTTTTTTTATTATTTTGTTTTCTTAACATAATTAGTTGTTTTAAATCACATGTTCACACTTTTAATTGTTTATCATCTTCAAAAAACCCTGATAAAACAATCCCTTTATGAAAAAACTAGCATTTGAATATCCCTTACCCAATCAGGTATCATAACCTTATTTACTTCATCGGGTTCTTGAAGTGAAGTAACAAATAATGAGAAAACCAACTCCTAAAATCCCTAGTCATCCAGACTTTTGAGCTCTAATTACTTTGGGTTTTCAATCCCAAGTAACTACCACAATAAAACCTAAAATCTTGATCTTATACAAACCCATGGAACATTACCTAAGACATATTCGGGATTTCTTTTCCTCATTACATACTTTGGATTTCTCATATGCAGTTACTACATCACAAGATCCCAAAGTCTTGAGCCCAAAGAAACCTATATTATACTACCCAAGACCAACTTGGACTTCTTTTGCATACTTGATTTCTTTGGGTTTTTTAGTCCAAGTAGCTAGTCAAGGAAAACCTAAAGTTATTTGTCTAGAAAAACTGATGTTTCCTATGTAATCCTAGTGTCCTACTCAGGTTTCTAAAGTCCTATTACTTATAATGATACTTAGTTTTTCAAGACATTCCATTACTCAAAAATTAAAACTTGTTTAGAGGTAATTCAAGAGAAATGAATTAACTCTTTTGTCAAAATTTCAAATCTAGTGGAAGTAGTTAATCAACACCAAAGAATACATATCAAGTTCTTTAGAGTAAGTCAGAGCCAACGTCTAGATCAAAAAATTAGGGAAGATCAAATGAATAGGTAGCTAAAGTACAAGAGAAAAAAAATTATTGAAGAAGTCCCATATTTAGCCTTATCAAAGATCCCATAATGAAGTAGGAAGGGAAAAGGAAAATCTAATAAATTCAAGCCAAAAGAACCAAAAATGAAGTATGAGTATAAGGGTTACCTAATTTAATCAAGCATAGTCTCCAAGTTAACTGAGATAAGTGACACAGATAAGGGGCATGTGTCTATAAAGGAATTATTGGAGAGATCTATAGCCATAGATAAGACCCCACTCATGCATGTTATGAAAAATAGTGGAATCCTTCAAGTTGTAGCCTTCCCAAGCTCAGGTCAACTCCCTAAGTTTGTGTTGACATGTGCCAAATATTATGGCTCCCTAACTAGGACTGTGAGAGATGCTATTAGGAACATAATTATAAGATTGGATGCTTAGTATCTCAACTACTATCTCAAGATTCCAACATCACCTAAAGTAATTGACATAACAATGAGGAAAGCCATCAATCACTGGGAAACTAGGACAACTGAGTGTATAAAGATATTGAATATATATTACTTGAAAAGACTAAATCAAGCTTCAAGGTTTCCTAAACACATTGAAAGATCAGATTTTCTTCAAGAATGTGATGATATCATTTATTTACTATGCAATATTAATGGTGAAAAGAATACTGAGTTTTTCTCTCCATGGATGTATGCTTTTATCAGAACCATTGATGTGACTAGAAGCTCTTCTAAAACTAAATGGGCAAGAATGATAAGTCATAATAGAGATCAATAATTTAATATTGTATTAAAGACCTTTTATTTTAAGATGGCATCATATATTGTATATATAACTACTTCAAGTGTAATTTTATCAAGGCTAAGGACTAAGGGAACACTATCAACCATGCCTATATATGAAAATTATCCTTAGTTGGTCCTTGAAAAATACTATAAACATTACATTATAGTAAATGATGGTTTCTTTTATGAACTTATTTACAAATTGGATACATCTCTAAAACATAGAAGAGCATTAGATGAAGCATGGGATGCAATTTCATTATATGGTTGTATTTTCATTCAATTCCTTGACTTCACGTATCTCAGAGTAGGATTTTTTTCAATCACATCTATCAAGTTGCCTAGATATCCTAATTACAAGTAGATCCTCATGGAATTTTATAGACAACTTGTTGAATTACATGATCTATAATTAAAATCTCACAAAGATGTTATCGATTTTCCCATTATGATTGGTCACTATCATTGTCCTCACATTTAGAAAGCCAAAAATGTATATAAAGAAATGTATCACTATTATAATCAAGGGCACTTTGATGCCATATCTAATTTTTATTGTAGGGGTGTTGCTCAGAGTATTATTTCTCTTGAGTACATACATATCCCAACACTTGAATATTTTTTTATGGATTGTAGGGATGAGTTTAAAGTGAGAACAAGGGATAACAACAAGATGTTTGTAGAATAGATTCATGCATTTGATTGAGCTTCTATTCTTGAAAATATAGAAGATGATCATGTCGTTACAAGTGATGCTTTTCATGTAGTAGGAAGGGATAGTGTCCTGCTTCTAACAATCACTTTTGGAGATGATCCTGATAAAACAATTTATAAGAGAACTTCAAATGTTTTGGAAAAAAATTCCAATTGGCTCTTTAATAACGGTCATTACATGAAGGAATTGATAAGTGAAACTAAAAGTGTGGGGCAAAAGATAAAAGAGATGGTGCAAGGAGAGAGTAACCAAGGCTAAGTATATACCAAGAAGATAAAACCCAAAAGGAATAATGATGATACAATTTTAGTAGTAAAAGATAAGGAACCTATTCATGCAGATGTTCCCCTTCCACCATTTGCCACTACCATAGGTCCTCCTATTTCTATCATTCCCACTATTTCTCCCATTCTAATTTCCACTACATCCAAATCAAATCCATCAGTACTAATGCCTCATCCTAAGACTCATATCACCATAACTCTTGAGAAATCTATTTCAAAGGAATTATGTCCTCCTCGATCTTCCCCATCATTTTCACCACTACCAACTTCTCTAGAATATCGACCCATTACTAAAAAATAACTTGAAAATTTACAAGAAAGATCTGAGGTAATTAAAGAAAGAATAAAAACTAATGAATAAGTACATGAGTTGATGGTAGCAACATAAGAAGTTACAAAAAGTCCTAGAGAAGAGGAAGTAATGGCTGAGAAAGTGGTAGAGAAGATAGTAGAAATAACTAAAAAAGAATTTAAAAAAGAGATCTAGAAAGGAGTGGAAACTCAAGAAACTTCTTCTCAAGAGATAATGATTAGAAATGATCAACAACAAATAATATCTCATATAGATACTCTTATTCATACAGATTTCTCATCTTAGCTAGATACACATAACACTTCTAAGGTGAGAGAAGTAATATATTTTGAAGAGATATATTTACAACTATTGAATAGTGTTGATAAGATGGGTAAAAATCCAAAACCTACCAAAGTAACTTAAAATTTATAGATTAAATCTTCAAGACAAACATTTGTTGAGATAGCAGTCCCACCTCAAGGGATGAGCAAACAAGAAGTCACTAAAAGTGACTTAACCTATTCAAGAATACCCCTTGGGGAGGTAACTACTGAGAGTTTGAAGGAAGATACTTAGACTCTCATTAACTCTCTTTTCAAGAAGTTGGATGAGAAGAAGGCTACCAAAGCTAAATTAAAATAACATAATACACAATTATGTGAAATAATAGCTAAAGTGGCCAAATATTTTCTACAAGTTATTACTTCAAGAGAACCAATTGAGCAACAAGTGATTTTTGAGGTAGAAGAGACTCAAGATAAATCTAAAGCTATTGATAAGTGTATTGATAGAATGAATCAAAAGGTCCAAAAATGTTTTCCTAGTATTCAAGATGTACTTATTGATATTTTGAATAAATTGGCAAAAATTAAGTCAGTAATGAAAGAAATTGAGAATAAAAATGGAACTTTTAAACTGAAACAAGAAATATTATAGACCATAGGCAACTTGAATGAGAAATTAATAGTTGAGGAAAATATCACCCTATATGGATCAGTGAAAAATATAAAACAAGAAGATTATATCATATCTTTTCAAATAAACATTTTGAAAGAAATGAGTGAAGAAATGGAGACTTTGTTAAAAGAAACAAGATTCATTATATGGCTTAATTGGTATCTAGTCAAACAAAGTTTTGAGGACATCTGAGCATTTGTATGAGCAATGCAAGTAATTGATAAAAAAAATACACAACTCTTTTTACATACAAGTCCATCAAAGAATTGGTCAAATGTCAACAAGAAGTAAAGAGACTTGAACCAAGAATTGAAAAAGTAAAATCCCATTGTAGAAAGCTAGATAAAATAAATACTAAGATTTGAAATAGAAAGACAAGAACTTGCCAAACTAGATGGTATAACCATATATAAAATAATGTCTCAACACATCAATTATAGAGAGAAGTGCAAGAGTCAAGTTCATGAAGTAGATTAATTTTGCTCCAAGTCTTGAATAAATTCTTTCTTCTATTTTCTCTTTTCTCTTCATAAACACACTATGAGTAATCTTGTTTTCAGTGATTACTTCATAAAAGAAATGTCATTATATGATTTACTTTTAGAAGTGAAATTACTTTGTAAAATACAAAGATTTAAGCAACTTAGCCAAAATGCCATTACTTAAAGTTATTTTGTAAAAGCAAATTACTTGGGCTATTTCAATGCTACATGTAGAGAGTTAGTATTCGATCCAAGTAAGAGGACCAAGTTTCATCACTTGTCATCAACCATTTCAAACCATGGAATAAAAATTCAAGGAAGAAGTTACTCAATGTTTCCCTATTTTAGCACAACACATGGATATTTCAGAGATTGACTCCTATTCAAATTGTATATCTAAAATTGTTTAAATATAATATAAGTAAAGGCATGTAAATAGAGAGGATAATTTTTTAAAGGATGAGAGTTTTTGGAAAACAAAAAATTTAAGAAATATAAAACTTTGTGTTTAGATAACCAAATTATTTTGTATGAATTGTGTTGCAAGTGAATAAGAAGGAGATTTATTTTATTAAAGAACTTTGTGCGTGAAGAATTCATTTTCTACATTCTATGAAGATAAAATGGTAAAATTTGCATTATCTTTGATCTAAATTGAATTCATAGATTTCTTAATCATTTGTTGAAAATTTATCACAATTAAATTCACTTATCTACTTGCAAGGATACAATAGACTCTGCACAACTATCTATTGTGAAATGCAATTTTTTATTTCTCAAGTGTTGAAATCTATCTCTTATTCCCCAATTTCTATTAAATTATTTTCACATTTCTTAAAAAGAGTTTATTAATTACTACAAGATCCCTTTATTATGGTTCATGAAAAAAGTGATTAAATTAATACCCCAATTAAAACCAACTTGCACATAAATTATTAACTTTGTGAACAACCATAAGTGTAAGTAATTAGAAATAGATAAGTACAAACATACAGGAGCTTCACCATTAAATGAAGGGGATTTGATCACCTGAATACCTAGATACATATTAATTAATTTAAAAAATATCTAGCCAATAGTTTCATGTGACTCCACTAAGTAATTGCATGTCTAAACTCTTAGAATAGATTTTTGATTTTGCCGACTAGTTAAGACAAGTCCAATATTACACTAATTTTTTCTCCATTCCCCAAATTTCAAATTCTAGTCAAAATTATTGCATGTTTAGGATGATGTATCTGCTTAGTTGAGTTTAATTTCTCTTATTTTAAGTAAACACACATTTTTAGTCAATTAGCTAATATTTTTGGAAATTCTTAGTTTCACACCTAGTTTACTTCTAGTTTGCTTTTCCAAGACCACTAATTATTGACTAAACCCTGATCTAAGTTTTTACCTATTAGATATAAGTACTAAGCATAATACTCAAGATAAATCTTGCATTTCAAAACTATAAAATCACCCATTTACTAGATCAAGGAGAGTATAGGGTCAAGCAGATGAATTCTTCAAATTACAAGAGCGTTTCAATTTTAATTTTCCTATTTATGCTAGAACTAGAAGATCTAGTCTTTCATCTATTAGATAAGCAACTTTTCCAAGACATCAGCTTCAATATAATTATTTTGAAATAATACAACCAATCATTCAATAATTTCTTATTCCTAGAAGAATGGTGTTACCACTTCTTGACCAAATATTGACCCTTTTAAATTTAAATCCCCCTTTGCATGACTTGACTAAAGGATCAAGAAATAATTTTCCCAATTTTACTAGTGATGGCAAGAAAAACCTAGATGAGCACTTGGTTGCCTTATTTTTAGTGTGTGGAGTAATCGAGGTTGAACATGAAGATGTTTCTATCAAATTTTTGTGGAGACCTTACCTAATCTAGTTACAGAATGGTTTTATCATCTGCCTCTGCATATTGTAACCAATTGGGATACTATGCATTAGAAATTTAAAAAAAGCTTCAAATCCACTAAAGATGCTCACATACTACTCATGTAATTGACTAGGATGAGCACATGCATGATTTTATTGCCAAATTCAATAAATTACTTTATAATATTCCTCAAGTTGTGTTGCCTATAACTACGAAGAGCATGACCAGTTGATTTAGTAGCAGCCTAAAATATTACTATAGAGGTTGAAGATGATTTGATGTCAATAAAATAGTCTCTAAAGGAGAATATTCTATTCCAACCATATCTCAAAATCTAGATCCCTTATTATAAAAGCTGGCTAATGACTTGCTTCAAGTCAAAAGATAAATTGCTTAAGGTACTCATGCTATTCTTGTCAAGAATATTCCCACATGAAATTTAAATAATCAAAATAAGAACCATATTGCTGGTCCTTAGAAAAGATTATAAATTTAATATGCTCCCAAAAATCATGTTAAGATGAGTGAATGGGACTCAATAGTTGATGGTACTAAATAAAACATTAACGAGGAAGATGAATTTGTAGATCTTATTGGTGACTCCAACTATTACCTAGACTATGAATAAAAAATTGACTATGAATAAATGCTTCATAATATCATAGTCAATCTTATGTAGTATTTACAAGATGTTAGAGTCAACAAGATAGTGGGAAGTCATCAAAATAACTAGAGAAAGGGAAGGAATAATTAAGTTCTGATGTGAGCATTCTTAAAAGAGGTAGTCTTCTACCTTTTTCCCTCACTCCTAAGGAGAAATATGCTCCCTCTACTTCTCAAAATTATAAACCAATTTCTCATATAGCTGAAGTTAATTCCATCTTGCCTATACTTATTCCTTCTTTTGACATAATTGATCATATAAAGAAAACTAAAATTCAAATGTTACAAGCTGAATATTTAAGATCTTACCTGGATTAGCTAAATAGGCTAATAAAGTATGTTCAAAGAAAGGGATCAAGTAATGTCCTAAATGCTTCAAAAGGTATTCAACCTATTCCTAGAAAAAAATATTTTTGGAATAACTCTGTAGCTACTTAATCTACCTCCATTTCCACATTAGAAAGGATAGAGACTTTTTATGTGTCCTTAATCAAAGGGTATAAGTTGAGTAATTATATTTTGGATTTGGGAGCCTCTAATAATGTTATGCTAGCTAAAGTAGTTGTTTCTTTTGTCCTTAACCTAACTAAGTCCATAGGAAAATTCTATTCAATGGAGAGGCAAGTCCCCCTGATCAGACAAATTAAATATGCTCAAGTTGTCCTAGAAGCTTTACTAGATAAAAGACTCAAAATGACAATGCTAATAGTAGACATTCTTGTTTCTTATGGAATGTTACTAAGTAGAAACTTTTGTAAGGATTTAGGTGGAGAGGTCAAGATGGAATAGTCATGTGCACACATCCTAATCAAAGGGGTAAATCATAAGCTAGAACCTGAGAAGAAATCCAAATACACAGTCTCTAATTCTAATGATTCAAGACCAAAGATTATTTTTGAAGAATTAGATCATAAATTTTAATTTCTTGAATTAGGTGAATAAATTCAAAAAGAAAAGGAAGAAGAAGAAGAAGAAGAAGATCAGTTATGGACTTTAGAGTTTGATGGTAGTTGTTTCTTGCTTGGGTCTAGTGTGGGAGTAGTGTTGATTTCACTTGAGGGTAAGTTTTTTCCTTATTGCTATAAACTTATGTTTGAACACACTAACAATATAGTATAATATGAGGCACTATTATTAGGCCTTAAAAAATAAAAATAAAAAGGAATAAGGCTCCTTAGAGTGTAAAGAGATGAAAAATTATTAGTGAAATAGATCAAATGACAATATCATGTGAAGAAAGATAAGATTAAGCATTATCATGATAGAGTTCTAAGTGCCACACTTGATTTATCTACTTTCTCAATCAACTCAGTTCTTAGAGATAAGAATTCAATATTTTATTCACTTTATATTATTACATCTTTTCTTATGCTAAAGCAACAACCCTCAATATTTAGAGAAGGTGATTACAAAGTAAAAATGGTCTAGCATTCAAAGGTTCCAGACAATGTAGAAAAATGGCAAACTTTTAATGATGATAAACAAATAGTTTCATTTTTGGAGAAGCAAGATAATTTCAAAGGCTTTTAATTTGAAGGAAGTAGCTCACATCCACATGAAACAATAATAGCTATCACTGAATCTAAACTTCCTCATAGTCTAAGCATAATTCAGCTGAAAGTAAATAAAATCCTTAAAGGGTTAGTCTCTTTAGAGGAAATATTTGACAAACATGATCAGTTTCTAAAGAAAAAGAAAGAGTATGGTGATATTTCCTCTTTAAAAATAAAGCAGGTTAATCTTGGTAGTAAAGAAGAGCCCAAGATGGCCAACATTGGCGACTGCTACTCACAAGAGGAAAAGGAGGCATTCATTAAACTTCTCATAGAGTATATTGATGTGTTTTCCTAGTCCTACAAAAATCTTAAATCTTTTTAGCTAGATGAGGTGTAGCATTATATTCCACTCTAGCCAGAGATAAATCCTTTTAAGTAGAAGTTATGCCACTATAATCCAACTATTTTAGGTATAATTCGTGATGAGATTCAAAAACTCCTTGATTCAAAGACCATATATCCAATTCATCACTAAAAATGGTTGTCAAATATTATTCCAATGAGAAAGAAAAATGGGTAAATATGCTTATGTGTTAAATTTTGTAATTTAAATCAAAATTATCTAAAATATAATTATCCACTACCCATCATGAATCATATCCTTCAAGTGGTTACAAGATCATAGATGTTACCCATGATAGATGGATTTTTTTGGATATAATCAAATAAGAGTAGCTGAGGAAGATCAATACAAAACTACTTTTACAATACCATGGGGGAGGTTTGCTTATGAAAATATGCCTTTTGGGATAGTTAATGTTGGATAAACCTTTTACTAGGCAATAGATTTGGCATTTACTCACTTGAAGAATAAGAGTATTTTAGTATACTTGTATGACTTAATAGTCTTTTCAAAGTAAAGAGTTGACCATCTAGCCGATCTTGAAGAAGTCCTAATCTAATGTAGAAGACATGAGATCTCTATAAATATAGAGAAATCCATATTTTTTATAACTAAAGGTAACTCCTTAGTCATAAAGTCTCAAATGAAGGAACCAAAATTGACCTAAAGTGGGATAAATCCATTTAGATTTTGCCTATGTCTACATCTAAGAAAGGTATACACTCATTCTTCACTAAGGTAAATTTCCTTAGAAGATTTATTCTTAATTTTATTGAGTTAACTCACCACAACTCAGATATGATGAAGAAAAAACAAGATTTCAAATAGTATGTTAAAGGAAAATTGACATTTGAAAGAATAAAGGTAGTAATAGTTGAAGCCCTAGTGCTAGTTTGCCCACATTTTAATAAATAATTTATTCTTTACTGTTACTCTTCATAGCATACCATGTCAACTATACTCATGTATAAAAATGATGGATTTGAACCCCTTATATCTTTCATGAGTTAGTCATTAAAAATCTCATAATTGAAATACTCACAGATGGAGAAAAATGCCTTTACAATGGTCAAAGCATGTAAAACTTTTAGGTATTACATATTGTCACCTCATACTATAGTATATTTCTTATATATTATAGTTAAGTCAATTACAACTCAACAAGAGATAGGATTACTCATAAGAACTTGGGTAGCTAAGGTGCAAGAGTTTGATCTTGATATCAAACCCATAAAACTAGTAAGAGGCATATGCCTATGCCATTTGATGATGGAAAGAAATACTAATGTTGTGGATATAGAAACATATTCAAATAAAGATGAAACAAAAGAAGAGTTTCCCATGGTACTCTTTGATAACCTCATTAATGAATGGTACAACAAGTTTTCTTACTTCTTGACCTATGGAGATTGCCTTTGCTTAGCACTAACAATGCTAAATCATACCACACATTTTTGATGACTGATCAAAAAACCAATCTGCTTTATCTTCTCCCCCTATCAGGTGAGAGGTGAGAATCCATATTCTAAATAAACCAAGAACAATCACTAAAATTCTCCACATTAAAGATCATAACATCACTATATCTATGAAAGCAAAGTACACAAGCCAAAAAATACTACTACATCAAATCCCAATCTTGAGCCTAGAAACTTGCACAAGATGGGTGTGTTACCAGCTTAGAATATATAGTCATAAACTATGGAGTATGCAACTTCATAATCATCCCATCCATCAAAAGAAGATGTAGAAGAATATCTAGAAGAGTGACTAGAGTGACTGGAGTGATCAACAATATTTTCTTCTACCTTCTATCGATCTCGAGAGGACCTTATTTTAGAGGGGCACTCTATAGAAAGATGTCTTATGCCACCACATTTGTAGCATATCTTCTCATGTCCACTAGAACTAGAGGAAGAATAAATACATGAAGAATAATTCCAATGTTTGTGCTTGTGTCCATGTGAATGTTTATGGTGTTTCTCATGCTTTGGAGAATCAAAATGATGTTTATGCTTTAAAGAGCATGAATGATCTATATGTCTAGAATGATTCTTATGTCTAGAAGTATTCCATGGAGAGTGTTTCTATTTCTAATAGTGATTTGAAGAATGTTTTTTGTTATGATCATATAATGGATTGCCTATTTTGGTATAGTGGGCCTCCTCCATGGATGTACTCTTCTTTGCAAACTATCTCTTATGCTAAGTTAATAATTCAAAAATAGAGTCAAATATGGCACCATTAATCTTATTACTAAGTTGTAACATTTCAAAAAAACTGGTGTATACAAAATTAAGACCATTCAATGTGATGAAAATCAACATATCATCATCAATTTTACCATTAGTTGTGTAATATTCTTGTTTCAATGTTTTCATGCAAGAAAGATTTCAGAGACATCTTCATTATCTTCTAGTTTATTATTTAATAGCTACATGAGAAGGTCATTATTCTTGTATGTAGCTTGTTTATCATACAGATCTTTTAACACTTTCCAAGATTTCCATGTACTAGTTTTAACTGCATCAATATGATTGATTACCTATTAAGTGTAAGATGATTTCAAAAGTGTGAGTGCACATTTATCACATTTTTGATATTCAATAAACTTTGTAGCTTCAATTGGTGGTGTGGTTTCTTTCTTAGTGATTTCCCATAGGTCTTTAAAAATGAGTGTATTTTACATGTTCCTACTCCATTCTTTGTAATTTTTAGGTGATAATTTACCATTTTTGAAAATCAAACTCATGATTTTTGCCATGGTGGTAAAAAAATACTATTTTAAGGTTTTGCCTTTACCTTAAAAAATAGTTTTTGATTACACAAAATTCATGGGACTTGTAAAATAATACACCTTATAACTCCTATTTACACCCTTATATCACCATGATTTACAATTGTACTCATTACAATATCTTTTGTAAAATAATTATACTCTGTTTGTAAGATAAAAAATTTAAAATTTGATCAAAAAATTACATTTATGGGTTTTGAACCCTTAACCTCCATATTTTAAGTGACTTTCAAGAGCTTGTATAACCTTCTTATCATTAATCAATTAAAGAACATATAGGTCTAACCTTCTATAAGATATGTATCTTCCAAATGTGAAAAAAATATACATCAAAGATTTTCACTTCATGTAAATTCGTGTTCTTGACGAGACTCACTCAAAAAAAAAGAACATTACTATTTTTTATTATGCCATAGCCTAGAGAATTACGTTATTGTTCTAGATTTTTATTTTTAGGAACCATGATTTTATAGCAGCCTCGCTTCTTCTTCACACTCCCTCATTTCAACAAAGTATAGATCCAATAATGTTATTGATTACAGTGTGCTAGATTTGTGAGCTTCATGAGTATACTTTAAGTTTATATGTTGGTTATATAAGAAAGAAACATTGATATTTCTATATAGACTACGTTTCAAAAAAATATTTTTAAAAAAACCATTAATGATGTCTGTGTAAACCACCATACAAATTAAAACTTTGCAAAATAAAATAAATATCACTATCGATTTAGATGTCATACTCATCAAAACCTGGTTTTGATTTTAAATAACTTTAAAATATCTGCTCACCTATTTTTGGTCCACTCCTAGCTTTTTTTAGAATGATTTTTTTACCTTTCAAAGCCACCAATACAAAACCTTGTCTTTGGTCAATGCCTACCAAAAAATGATTAGCATTGTCTTCTTTCTCCTCACACTATGGAAAATAAATAAATGCAAGAAATAATCAGCATTGCCTTCCTCCCACAATACTAGTTAGTGTGTTTTTATCAAATTTGTTTTCATTTTGGGACTAACATAAAACTAATCACCTCTCTTGAGTCAAATTAATAGTTCACATAATCGTGCCTACAAACCTTGACTTGTATTTTTTGAGCTTCTGGAACACTTTCGAGAAATTTCCTCTTTTACCCATTTGTGCTTGAGGTAAGTAAATCATATTATTATGGTTCTTGTGTCTTTTGTTTACATTTTTATTAGTGTTTTTCTTTTCCTAAGTTTTTTTTGTGCCATCATGATCATTTCTTTACTTTTTTTTCTCTACTATGTGTTTTTATTATTTTTTTCTTAACATAATTAGTTGTTTTAAGTCACACGTTCACAAATTTAATTGTATATCATCTTCAAAAACCCTTGATAAAACAATCCCTTCATGAGAAAACTAGCATTTGAATATCCCTTTCCTAGTCGAGTTTCATAACCTTCTTTACTTCATCAGGTTCTTGAAGTGAAGTAAAAGGCCATGAGAAAACCAACTCCTAAAATCCCTAGTCATCTAGACTTTTGAAACCTAATTACTTTGGGTTTTCAATCCCAAGTAACTACCATAAGAAAACCTAAAATCTTGATCTTGCATAAACCCATGGAACATTACCTAAGACCTATTTGGGATTTCTTTTCCTCATTACTTACTTTGGATTTATCATATGCAATTACTACCTCACAAGATCCCAAAGTCTTGAGCCCAAATAAACCTATATTATACTACCCAAGACCAACTTGGACTTCTTTTGCATACTTGATTTCTTTGGGTTTTTGAGTCCAAGTAGCTAGTCAAGGAAAACCTAAAGTTATCTATCTAGAAAAACTAATGTTTCCTATGTAATCCTAGTGACCTACATGGGTTTCTAAAGTCCTATTACTAATAATAATGATACTTAATTTTTCAAGAAATTCCATTACTCAAAAATTGAAACTTGGTTAGAGGTAATTCAAGAGAAATGACTTAACTCTTTTGCCAAAATTTCAAATCCAGTGGAAGTAGTTAATCAACAACAAATAATACATATCAAGTTCTTTAGAGTAAGTTAGAGCTAATGTCTAGATCAGAAAGTTAGGGAAGATCAAATGAAGAGGTAGATAAAGTACAAGAGAAACCAAAATTTATTGAAGAGGTCCCAGAGTTAGCCTTAGAAGAGATCCTAAAATGAAGTGGGAGGGGAAAAGGAAAATATAAGAAATTCAACCCATAAGAACCAAAAATGAAGTATGAGTATAAGGGTTACCTAATTTAATCAAGCATAGTCTCCAAGTTAACTGAGATAAGTGACATAGATAAGGGGCATGTGTCTATAAAGGAATTATTGGAGAGATCTAAAGCCATAGATAAGACCCCACTCATGCATGTTATGACAAACAATGGAATCCTTCAAGCTATAGCCTTACCAAGCTCAGGTCAACTCCCTAAGTTTGTGTTAACATGTGCCAAATATTATGACTCCCTAACCAGCACTATGAGAGAAGCTACTAGGAACATAATTATAATATTAGATGCTCAGTATCTCAACTACTATCTCAATATTCCAACATCACCTAAAGTAATTGAGATAACAATGAGGAAAGCCATTAATCAGTGGGAAACTAAGACAACTAAGTGTATAAAGATATTGCATACATATTACTTGAAAAGAGTGAAACAAGCTTCAAGGTTTCCTAAACACATTGATAGATTAGATTTTGTCCAATAAGTTGATGATATCATTTAGTTACTATGCAAGAGTAATGGTGAAAAGAATACTGAGTTTTTCTCTCCATGGATGTATGCTTTTATCAGAACCATTGATGTGACCAGAATCTCTTCTAAAATTGAATGGAAAAGAATGATAAGTGGAAATATAGATCAATAGTTGAATATTGTATTAAAGACCTTTTATTTTAAGATGGCATCATATCTTGTATATATATCTACTTCAAGTGGAATTTTATCAATGCTAATGACTAAGGGCACACTGTCAACCATGCCTACATATGAAAATTATCCTTAGTTGGTCCTTGAAAAATATTACAAACATTACATTATAGTAAATGATGGTTTCTTTTATGAACTTATTTACAAATTGGATACATCTCTAAAACATAGAAAAGTATTGGATGAAGCATGGGATGTAGTTTCATTATATGGTTGTATTTTCATTCAATTCCTTGACTTCACCTATCTCAGATTAGGAGGTTTTTCAATCACATCTATTAAGTTGCCTAGATATCCTAATGACAAGTAGATCCTCATGGAATTTTATAGATAACTTGTTGAATTACATGATCTATAATCAAAATCTCACAAAGATTTTATTGATTTTCCCGTTACGATTGGTCACTATCATTTTCCAAGCATTTATAAATCCAAAAATGTATAGAAAAAAATGTCTCACTATTATACTCAAGGGTACTTTGATGCCATAGCTAATTGTGATTGTAGGGGTGTTATTTAGAGTATTATTTCTCTTTGATTACATGCATATCCCAACACTTGAATATTTTTGGATGGATTGTAGGGATGAGTTTAAATTGAGAACAAGGGATAACAACAAGATGACTATAGAATAGATTCATGCATTTGATTGAGCTTTTATTCTTGAAAATATGGAAGATGATCGTGTAATTACAAGTGATGCTTTTCATGTAGTAGGAGGGGATAATGTCCTACTTTCAACAATCATTTTTGGAGATGATTATGATAAAATAATCTCTAAGGGAACTTCAAATGTTTTCGAAATAACATCCAATTGGCTTCTTAATAAAGGTTATTGCATGAAGGAATTGATAAGTGAAACTAAAAGTGTGGGGCAAAAGATAAAAGAGATGGTGCAAGGAGAGAGTAGCCAAGGCCAAGTATATACTAGGAAGATAAAACCCAAAAGGAATAATGATGATACATTTTGAGTAGTAAAAGAGAAGGAACCTATTCATGCAGATGTTCCTCTTCCACCATTGACCACTACCATAGGTCCTCCTATTTATACCATTCCCACTATTTATCCCATTATAATTTCCACTACATCCAAATTAAATCCATTAATACTAATGCCTCATCCCAAGACTCATATCACCATAACTCTTGAGAAATCTATTTCAAAGGAATTATTTCCTCTTCCATCTTCCTCATCGATTTCACCACTACCAACTTCTCCAGAATATCAACCCATTCCTTAAAAAGTACTTGAAAAGGTAACTAACAAAAAATAGACACCATATAAAAAATAATAATAAGAAAAGTTGAAATAAAGAGTTGAGGTAATGAAAGAAAGAATAAAAACTAATGAAGAAGGACTTGAGCTGATGGTAGCAACATAAGAAGTTACTAAAAGACCTAGAGAAGAGGAAGTAATGGCTAAGAAAGTGGTAGAGAAGATAGTAGAAACAACTAAAAAAGAATATAGAAAAGAGATATAGAAAGGAGTGGAAACTCAAGAAACTTCTTCTCAAGAGATAGTGATTAGAAATGATCAACAAAAAATAAGATCTCATATAGATAATATTGTTCCTACATATTTCTCATCTTATCTGGCTACACATAACACTCCCGAGGTGAAAGAAGTAATATATTTTGAAGAGATATATTTACAACTACTGAATAGTTTTGATAAGATTGGCAAAAATATAAAACCTACCAAAGTAACTTAAAATTTATAAATTAAATCTTTAGGACAAACATTTGTTGAGATAACATTCCCACCTCAAGGGATGAGCAAACAAGAAGTCACTAAAAGTGACTTAACCTATTCAAGAATACCCCTTCAGGAGGTAACTACTGAGAGTTTGAAGGAAGATACTCAGAATCTCATTAACTCTCTTTCCAAGAAGTTGGATGAGGAGAAGGCTACCAAAGCTAAATTAAAAGAACAAAATACAAAATTATGTGAAATAATAGCTAAAGTGGCCATATATTTTCTATAGAAAGTTATTACTTTAGGAGAACCAATTGAACAACAAGTGATTTTTGTGGTAGAAGAGACTCAAGATAAATCTAAAGCTATTGATAAGTGTATTGATAGAATGAATCAAAAGGTCCAAAAATGTTTTCCAAGTATTCAAGATGTACTTATTGATATTTTGAATAAATTAGTAGAAATTAAGTTAGTAACGAAAGAAATTGAGAATAAAAATGGAACTTCTAAATTGAAATAAGAAATATTATAGACCATATGAAACTTGAATGAGTAGGTAATAGTTGAGGAGAATATCACCCTAGATGGATCGGTGAAAAATATAAAACAGGCAGATTATCTCATATCTTTTTGAATAAACATTCTGAAAGAAATGAGTGAATAAATGGAGATTTTGTTAAAAGAGGCAAGTGATGTAAAGATAAAGCTAGAAGATTAATTATATGGCTTAACTAGTATTTGATCATTGAGGACATCTGAGTATTTGTATAAGCAATTCAAGCAATTGATATAAAAATACACAACTCTTTTTACATACAATTCCATCAAAGAATTGGTCAAATTTCAACAAGAAGTGAAGAGACTTGAACCAAGATATGAAAAAGTAAAATCCCATTACAGAAAGATAGAAAAAGAAATGCTGAGATTTGAAATAGAAAGACATGCACTTACCAAACTAGATGGTGCAATAATATAGCAAATAATGTCTCAACACATCAAGTATAGAGATAAGTGTAGCACTCAAGTTCATGAAGTAGATTAATTTTGCTCCAAGTCTTGAATAAATTCTTTCTTCTTTTATTTTCTCTTTTCTCTTCATAAACACACTATGAGCAATCTTTTTTTTAGTGATTACTTCATAAAATAAATGTCATTATATGATTTAATTTTAGAATTGAAATTACTTTGAAAAATACAAAGACTTAAGTAACTTAGCCAAAATTCCATTAGTTAAATTTATTTTGTAAAAGTAGATTACTTGGGCTATTTCAATGCTACATGTAGAGAGTTAGTATTTGATCCAAATAAAAGGACAAAGTTTCACCACTTGTCATCAACCATTTCAAGCTAGGGAATAAAAATTCAAGGAAGAACTTACTCAATGTTTCCCTATTTTAGCACAACACATGGATATTTCAGAGATTGACTCCTATTCAGATTGTATATCTAAAATTGTATAAATATAAGTAAAGGCCTATAAAAAGAGGATAATTTTTTTAAGGATGGGAATTTTTTGAAAACAATAAATTTAAAAAAAAAATAAGAAATCTAAAACTTTGTGTTTAGATAACCAAATTATTTTGTATGAATTGTGTTGAAAGTGAATAAGAAGGAGATTTGTTTTCTTGAAGAACTTTGTGTGTGAAGAATTCATTTTCTAAATTCTATGAAGATAAAATGGTAAAATTTGCATTATCTATGATCTAAATTGAATTCATAGATTTTTAAATCATTTTTTGAAAATTTATCACAATTACATTCACTTATCTACTTTCAAGGATACAATAGACTCTGCACAACTGTCTATTGTGAAATGCAATTTTTTATTTCTCAAGTGTTGAAATCTTTTTCTTATTCCCCAATTTCTATTAAAATATTTTCAAATTTATTAAAAAGAATTGCTTACTTAATGAAATATCCCTTTATTATGGTTCATGAACAAAGTGATTAATGTAATACCCTAATTAAAACCAACTTGCACATAAATTGTTAACTCCATGAACAATCATAAGTGTAAGTAATTAGAAATAGATAAGTGTAAACATACGAGAGCTTTAGCATTAAATGAAGGGGATTTGATCCCATGACTACCTAGATACATTTAAATTAATTTTAAAAATATCTATCTAATAGTTTCAGGTGACTCCACTAAGGAATTGCATGTCAAAACTCCCAGAATAGATTTTTGCTTTTACCGACCAGTTAAGACAAGTCCAATATTACAATAATCTTTCCTCCATTACCCAAATTTCAAATTTTAGTCAAAATGTTTGCATGTTTATGATGATGCATCTACTTAGTTGAGTTTAATTTCTCTTATTTTAAGTAAACACACTTTTTAGTTGATTAGCTAATCTTTTTGGGAATTCTTAGTTTCACACCCAGTTTACTTTTAGTTTGCTTTTCCAAGACCACTGATTATTGACTAAACCTTGATCTAAGTTTGTACCTATAAAATATAAGTACTAAGCATAATAATCAATAGAACTCTTACATTTCAAAACTAACAAATCAACTATTTACTAGATCAAGGAGAGTAGAAGGTCAAGCAGATGAATTCTTTGAATTACAAGAGTGTTTCAATTTCAATTTTCCTATTTATGCTAGAACTAGAAGAGCTATTCTTTCACCTATTAGACAAGAAACTTCTCCAATACATCATCTTAAAAATAATTATTTTTAAATAATCCAACCAATAATTCAATAATTTCTTGTTCCTAAAAAAATGGTGTTACCACTTCTTGTCCCATGGGGACCAAATATTGACCAATTGAATTTAAATCCCCCTTTGCATGACTTACCTATAGTGTAATTTACTACTCTACATCGTATTCAATTATTTTCAGTTGAGCACTGCAATTTTGGTTCTTTGGGCAAAGTGGTAGAATTTTGAAGCAAAGGGCCAGTTCATTTTGCCCAAGTGTTGAGATGCAGTGAAAGCTACCAAGTGTCACCCTTCGAGCAGGTCTTTTTTCCCCTTCTTGTTTCCTTCATCTCATTTTTAACTGAGTATTAGTTCAAGTGGATGCTTCCAAGTGTCACTTTCTAGGAGACAAAGCTGACAGTTGGCGTCCCTTGAGTCCCCTTTTTGTAACCTTTGAGAACTGTGGATCATGCCACATACCCAGTAGCAGTTAAGCGGAATGCACCACGTGTCATTATCCACATCTCATATCGGAATTTACACTTCATTAAAAGACTTTCAACATAAGGTATCAGAGAAGGTAGAAAGTGCCAAGTGCCAGTTGCAGAGGCCCTAAAATACCTTTTTGGATAAAAATCACAAGCCACCACGTGTCAGCATTTGAGAAGCCATGAGTCCAATGCTTTCCATTCAATGCAAAAGGCATAATTTTATTTTGCTTAAGCACCACAAAGTAGCAGATGCTGCCAAGTGTCACTCTTTGGGTCCCCCTGAAGTGGAAGATGCCATTTATCTTCCTCGAAGCCATGGAAGTCTCCACATGTCAATGCCCAAGAGAATCATCGTCAAGCTCTATTGACAAATAAGAAATGGTGGTGGGTCTCGGGTGTTACTTCAAAAGTCTATGAAAGCTGCCAAATGTCACCATTTGTAAGAGTCTGATATATGCCCCTAATGATACTATGGCATAGCCAAAGGGGAGAGGAAAGAGCCATGTGTCTTTGATGAATCAGGTGGAAGGTGCCAAGTGTCATTTTTTGATGTCTTCTAGGTGACCAAGGGGATTTTCAAAAAATTGAGTAAGTATCCTCTCCTATTTCAAACATAGCAAAGTGTTCTGTGTATTAGTTGTGAAAAGCAAAATGGAGGGAAAATCGACTGGAGTTAATTCAAGTAGATGAAACAATTCATCAGCTAGATTTTTGGAGCCACCCACAGCATTAAAGGTGCCATCTATTTGTCCCCTATGAGTGAAGGATGGAGAAGATTGTGTGGGAAAGAAAGTTTAGGGAGACATCTGAGGCTATAAAAGAAGAAGAATTGTAAAATCTAAAAAAAGGAAGGGGGGAATTCTCATAGTTTTAGACTTTCAGAGTTTTTGACCAATAATATCATTTGCTTTTGTTACATTTCCCTAAGTTGAATGGTTTATATGAATATGTGTGTTTTTGAATCTTTTGTATGACTGGAAGATTCAATAAGAAAATTGAACACTATGCCCTTGTTGATGTTATCTGTGTCATTTGCAAAGTAGTCTATGTTGTAGATTTTCTAGTGTTGTGATTGGAAATGTTATTTGCTTATGTCCCATTTTCTAGAGTCTGAAGTTCTACATAAATATGCATGACTTTTGCACCTCTAATGTGATTGGAAGATTCTATTAAGAAGATTGAACACTATGCCTTTGTTGACAATTCTTGTATCTCAGCAAAAAACTCCCCTGTTGTGAGCCTTTATTTTTGTTATTCCATTCTTTTACATTGATCATGCACTTGTCTACTCTTAAATGTAATAGAATCACATAATAGTTTCACTATGCTTAGGGTAAGATTAGGATTACTCTCAAGTGCATCGCCATAGTTAGGTTTCAATTCCTACATTTTGCATTTTTGTTTAGTCTCCTATCCCTTTTCCCCAACACCCAATACAAAAGAAGAGACCAGCTTCTTTAAAATCTGGAGATTGTTTTCAAGCTGCATTATTCCATAGCTTGAAACTTTCCATTGTTGTTGATTAAGCTATAGCAAAATTTTAAGAAATCAACAATTTTTGGCATGCCTGGTGGGACCAATCTTTGAAGGAGTTGAATAATTTTGGTGTATTCTTTAGCCAATCTGCCTTGGGAGGTTTTTATCGACACTAACAATGTCTCTGTGTCACCAACCAATCAAGCAGTATCATCAAGAAATCCCTTTGGTATGTATAACTCTGTAACTCATAGTTACGAGTCTTATTCTCCTTCAAATATGTTTTACCAAGAACAAACTTCTCCTGGAATTATGTCAAGTAATGAGGATGCACATGGCCATGAGCTATACCAATTTTATGCCCAGCCTAATCTCATTTTTACTTTCAAGAAAGCTTTGCTGGGATTTAAAAAATATGTGTTAGAGCTTGATAATAGAAGGGGATGTGGTCAAGAAATGCCTTGTCAGGTCATCTATCAAGTGAGGGAGGCAATAGACCTGATCAAAAGTGAGTGGGGTCCTATTGAAAGGGCATATTGGCAAGAGCTTACATACAAAATGTTAGATGTGTGTGGATTGATTGCATTTATAGAAGAGAGGCTAGGCGTTCATGAGAACTAGCCTTACCAAATCTACCAAACTTCATATCCACCACCACAAATTCCAGATCAGGCATATGCCACCCCTATTCATGGGCAAGGTCAAAATTATCAAGGTCAATTCCCTAATAATGCAAAGTCCATGTTAGCAGCAAGTCAGGAGGACCTCAGACCCTCACTTCTTCCTCAACTCTCCCCCACCATTCCTCAAAAGGCTCCTCACTTCCATGAAAATTCTAATGAGCTCGCTTCAGAAGAAACTTATTATACCACTCCCTAGATCTTTTAGCATGATGACGAATCTCTAAGTTGGACCGAAGAGGATGATGAAGTAGCTAAAAACTTTGTAGAGGAGTGTGTTCAATTCATGGCTACACAAGAGGATTTCATTAGTATAGAGGAGGAGGAGATCACCATAGACTCTCCTTTTGATGAGCAAGAGGATAAGCCGCAAGCTTTTTCTTTAACTTCTAATGAGGAGGAGATTATTTCTAATTTTTTCCTCACTCTGCAAGAGGATATGGATGAACATGGACACTCCCTTGACCAAGTCATTGAGATAGGAGGCACTGAGCTAGTTTCAGATGAAGAAGAAAGCCCTGAGATTTAAATGAGTATGCAGAAGAGATGCCAGCCTTTTAATTCATCCTTGCAAGAGGATGAAATCATCAAAGAGTATGATGATGAAATAAAGCTAGAATCTGAAGAAGATGTGCTGAAAGATAATGGATATCAAAAGGCACAGCATGAAGAACCAATAGCCCATAATTTCTTGATGACACCTGACAACATGAAGAACCAATATTCGACAGGAATTCAAGGATAAGAAGAGTTCATAGGTGTTGAATACACATTTTTCTCAGACTCATTCAAGTGTAGGCAGACCTGTGTGGCTGGTGCAAAGAACATTCCATCAATGACATATCCGTTGCAATCACTGATATGGCAAGGCAAGTTGGCTTGTCATAAAGAGGATGTGGGAAAGTTTGTTTTTGATCCTGGAGGAAAATAAGGATTTGTAATTAATGTAATTAGGTAGTTTCCATTCCCGCATTATTTTATTTTGTTTTTTTTTCCCACTTTTCCTTTAAAATAAGCATTTTAAATGTAGAGTCAGCATCTTAGAAATTCTTTAATTCTTTATTTTTTGCCATAATAAATGCTTCCCAAAATCTTTCAAAATCTCCAAGGTACCTTACACTACATTATGTGTTTGCCTTGCTATTTCCTGAAGATTGAGTAAGATTTGCTAACGGTCACCTTAATTTAATGTTATTTGGGACTTGATAGGCCCATAAAATCCCTTAGCAAATTTTAAACTTTACAAACTCTCAAGCATTCTTGTGAAAATATCTTGCTCATTGTGATTGTGGCACCTAGTGAAATTTGTTGAAACAAGCGTGTTTTTATCTTGCAAAAGGTTCATACCAGGTTATTATACAAGAGATTTAGAGATGGCAGGAACATATGAAACACCCTAGAAGAGAAGAAGGGTGTAGTCCCAATTGGACCCAAAAGAAGAAGAACAACCTTCACAGTGCCCAATGCAGAGCACTGCAACTTCTCCTTAGGTAAGAATTACTCCCCCTCCTCCCTCTCAATCCATGCCTCCACCCAGCCAAATGACACCTCCTACCACTATTGCCATTCCCATTTCACAATTCACTTCATCTTTGATGCCTCAAGCCTTAACATTACCCTATTTCTCCCCCTCCATTCCCAGAAAAATGCCCCTTCAACTCACCCCTAGCTAGCCAATGGATCTCTAATATGGCCTACTATAAGGATTTCCTTTCGTAGGGGGATATATTACATCCCCTTTCACTTTCCAAATGCAGGCTGATGCCGCAAGGAAGGCAAGAGAAGCCTGATTGGAGAAGAAGAGGAGTAAAGTGAATAAAGCACTGGTGGTGCCACATTTGAGGTCACAATTTGACCCCATTCAACAGCAGCTGACAGTGACCCATTTTTTGCCCAACATTGCCAAGATGAGTGAACAAATGTGGCCAAAAGACTACACCATGAATGTAGTGGCCATCGACATGTCCTTGTTCAGGCCTTAAGACAGAGTCGAGCTCATGACCGAATCCACTTCTATAGTCATAGAAGATTATTTGAGGATATCAAGGAGACTGCAGAAGACAGAGGCTGACCCAGCCATGGAAAAGGCAAATTGTAATAGTTTGGTCAAACAAATAAACTAGAAGGATAATGAGATAGCTAGTCTGCAGAAATAGTTGCAAGATATTGTTTCCCTCCAGACTCAACAGGCAATTCAAGCCCAAAATGATTTTTTGAAAGTAGATCTTGTACTTGCCAAGGATGCAACAATAGCTCTAAGATGGGAAAACACAACATTGTAGGGAAGAGTCAAAGGACTCCAACTATAGGTTAGCCAATCATAGCAAAGGTTGCTGGAAGAATAGAATAAGGGTGCAGCTTTTCAAGCCCAGCTCTAGACAGAGCAGCAATGAACCACATAACTAGTAATTGAGCTAGCCAATAGGCCAAGAGGTGTTAGAATGGTGCAGTTGGTGAAGGAACTCTACAAGTCAGCATGGGAGAGAATCTCTTTGGAGATTCTCTAACTTAGGCCACTTTTCACCTTCTTATGCCATGCACATTAGCTGTGTGAGATGGTCAAGAATCTAGTATAGAGCCCTCTAACCATGATCTCCTAGAGAGTCATAGACTCTCATTCTTTACTGGAGAAGCTCTACATCTCAAGGGATGTAACATTGGTAGCCGTAGGGATTCTTGATAGAATGGCCATCATGAAATGGGTCAATGAGGAGCTCAGTCGTAATGCCTTAGCCAACAACTACAAAAATTGTCTCGATGTCATTGAAGAAGGCATCAGCAAAATGAGGCAACATATTGAAGATCTAGTGTGACTAGGCCTTCCTTCCCCATTTTTGGATGCAAATACGGTGTTGTTGGTGGATCAAATCCAACCATTGATGTTGGCTAGGCAAAGGGATCAAACAGTTTTTTAGAGCTTACGGGATGATTCTCCAACCTCTGAGGTTAAAAATGTTCTAATTCCTATTTTCATGCTAGAATCCAAGCTGAAAGCCATTACCCATGTCCTACAAACCTTCTCACACAAGGATCTCATTAGCTTGGATTTGGCTTTTGATGAGTTGTAGAATAAGCAAGGACTATCTGACCATGAGTGGTCTATCTTCCAAACAGCTCTTTTAAAGATGTAAATCTTGAAATTTTGATCAAGTGAGAGTCAAGTTCTTTTTGAGCAGGCATAAAAGCCTTGATGGTCACCAATAACTATAGAGTAATTTCCTACTCTACGTCATATTCAATTATTTTCAGTCAAGCACTATAATTTTGGTTCTTTGAGTGAAGCGATAGAATTTTGAAGCAGAGGGCCAGTTCATTTTGCCCAAGTGTGAGATGCAGTGGAAGCTGCCAAGTGTCACCCTCTGAGCAGGTCTTTTTTCCCCTTGTTTCTTTTGTCTTATTTTTGACTGAGTATTAGTTTAAGTGGATGCTGCCAAGTGTCACTTTTTGGGAGACAAAGCCGACAGTTGGCATCCCCTGAGTCCCCTTTTTATAACCTTTGAGAACTGTGGATCATGCCACATACCTAGTAGCAATTAAGCAAAACACACCATGTGTCAGCATTTGCATCTCATATCAGCATCTGCACTTCATTCAAATACTTTCAACATAAGGCAGTAGAGAAGGTGGAAAGCACCAAGTGGTAGTTGTAGAGGCCCTGAAAGACCTTTTTGGAGAAAAATTGCAAGCCACCACATGTCAGCATTTAGGAAGCCATGAGTCCAATGCTTTGCATTCAACACACAAAGGCATCATTTTATTTTACTTAAGTGCCACAAAGTAGTGGATGCTGCCAAGTGTCACTCTCCAGGTCCCCCTCTACTCCATCCATAGAAGAAGTGGAAGATGCCACTTATCTTCCTTGAAGCCATGGAATTCTCCACATGTCAATGCCTGAGAGAATTATCATCAAGCTCTATTGAAAAATATGAAATGGTGGTGGGTCCCGAGTGTTACTTCAAAAGTATACAAAAGCTGCCAAATTTTGCCATCCATAAGAGTCTGATATATGCCCCTAATGATACTACGACATAGCCAAAGGGAAGCAAAAAGAGCTGCGTGTCTTCGATGAATCAGGCGAAAGGTGCCAAGTGTCATTTTTTGGTGTCTTCTAGGTGATCAAGGGGATTTTTAGAAAATTGACTAAGTGTCCTCTCCTATTTCAAACATAGTAGAGTGTTCTATGTATTGGTTGCCAAAAGTGAAATGGAGGGAAAATCAGCTAGAGTTAATTTGAGTAGATGAAACAGTTCATCAGGTAGATTTTTGGAGCCACCCATAGCATTGAAGGTGCCATCCATTTTTCCCCTATGAGTGAAGGATGGATAAGATTGTGTAGGAAAGAAAGTGTAGGGAGACATCCGGGGCTATAAAAGAAGAAGAATTGTAAAATCTAAAAAAAGGAATGGGGGAATTCTCATAGTTTTAGACTTTCAGAGTTTTTGACCAATAATATCATTTGCTTTTGTTACATTTCCCTAAGTTGAATGGTTTATATGACTTTGTGTGTTTTTGCATCTTTTGTATGACTAGAATATTCAATAAGAAAATTGAACACTATTCCCTTGTTGATGTTATCTGTGTCATTTGCAAAGTAGTCTATGATGTAGATTTTCTAGTGTTGTGATTGGAAATGTTATTTGCTTTTGTCTCATTTTCTAGAGTCTGAAGTTCTAAATAAATGTGCATGACTTCTGTGCCTCTTATGTGATTGGAAGATTCTATTAAGAAGATTGAACACTGTGCCTTTGTTGACAATTCTTGTATCTCAACAAAAAAATCCCCTTTTGTGAGCCTCTATTTTTGTTATTCCAATCTTTTACATTGATCATGCACTTGTCTACTCTTAAATGTAATAGAATCACATAATAGTTTCACTATGCTTAGGGTAGGATTAGGATTACTCTCAGGCACATCACCATAGTTAGGTTTCAATTCCTGCATTTTGATTTTTTGTTTAGTCTCCTATCCCTTTTCCCCAACACCCAATACAAAAGAAGAGACCAGCATCTTTAAAATCTAGAGGTTGTTTTCAAGCTGCATTGTCCCATAGCTTGAAAATTCCCGTTGTTGTTGATTAAGATCTAGCACAATTTTAAGACATCAACATCACCTAAAGGATCAAGAAATAATTTTCCCAATTTTACTGGTTATGGCAAGAAAAACCTAGATGAGCACTTGGCTACCTTCTTTGTAGTGCGTGGAGTAATCAAGGTTGAACATGAAGATGTTTCTATCAAAATTTTTGTGGAGACCTTACATAATCTAGCTACAGAATGGTTTTATCATTTGGCTCTGGGTATTCTAACTAGTTAGGATACTATGCATGAATAATTTAAAAAAGGTTAAAATATACTGAAGATACTCACATACTACTCACATAATTGACTAGCATGAACACATGCATGATTTTATTGCCATATTCAATAAATTACTTTATAAGATTCCTTAAGTTGTGTTGCCTACAACTATGAAGAGCATGACTAGTTGATTTAGTATCAGCCTAAAAAAAAATTTTGAGGTTGAAAATGATTTGATAATGGTGGGTAAGATCAATAAAATAGTCTGTAAAGGAGAATATTCTACTCCAACCATATCTCAGACTCTAAATCCCTTATTACAAAAGTTGTGGCTAATGACTTGCTCCAAGTCAAAAGATAAATTGCTTAAGGTACCCATGCTATTCTTGTCAAGAATATTCCCACATTAAATTTAAATAATAAAAATAAGAACCATATTGCCGATCCTCATCAAAGATTAGCAATTGAATATGCTCCCAAAAATCATGTTAAGATGAGTGAATGGGAGTCAATAATTGATGGTACTGAATAAATCATTAATGAGGACGATGAATTTGTAGATACTATTGGTTACTCCAACTATTACCTAGAATATGAATCAGAAATTGAATATGAAGAAATGTTTCATGAAGATCATATTCAATCTTATGCAGTATTTACAAGATCTCAGGCTCAACAAGCTAGTGAGAAGTCCTCAAAATAACTAGAGAAAGGGAAGGAATAATTAAGTTTTGATGTGAGTATTCTTAAAAGAGGTAGTCTTCTACCTTTTTCCCTCACTCCTAAGGAGAAATATGCTCCCTCTACTTCTTAAAATTATAAACCAAATGCTCATATATTTGAAGTTAATTCCATCTTGCCTACACCTATTCCTTCTTTTGACATAATTTATCATATAAAGAAAACTAAAATTCAAATGTTATAAGCTGAATATTTAAGGTCTTACCTTGATTAGCTGAATAGTCTAGTAAAGTATGTTCAAAGCAAGGGTTAAAGCAATGTCCCAAATGCTTCACAAGGTATTATACCTATTCCTAGACAAACTTATTTTTGGAAATACTCTATAGCTACTTAATCTACCTCCATTTCCACATCAGAAAGGATAGAGCCTTTTTATGTGTCCCTCTTAATCAAAGGGTATAAGTTGAGTAATTATATTCTAGATTTGGGAGCCTCTTATAATGTCATACCAGCTAAAGTATTTGTTTCTTTTGTCCTTACCCTAACTAGTTCCATAAGAAAATTCTATTTAATGGAGAGGCAAGTCCCTCTGATCAGACAAATTAAATATGCTCAAGTTATCCTAGAAGCTTTCCTAGATAAAAGACTGAAAATGTCAATGTTATTAGTAGACATTCTTGTTTCTTATGGAGTGTTACTAAGTAGAAAATTTTGCAAGGATTTAGGTGGGGAGGTCAAGATAGAATGGTCATGTGCACACATCCTAATCAAAGGGATAAATCATAAGATAGAACCTAAGAAGAAATCCAAATACACAGTCTCTAAATCTAAAGATTTGAGGTCAAAGATTCTTTTTGAAGCATTAGATCATAGATTTTACTTTCTTAAAGTAGGTGAATAAATTTAGAAATAAAAGATAAAAGAAGAAAAAGATTAGTTATGGACTTTAGAGTTTGATGGTAGTTGTTGCTCACTTGGGTCTAGTGTGGGAGTAGTGTTGATTTCATCTAAGGGTAAGTTTTTTCCTTATTCCTATAAACTGATGTTTGAAAACACTAACATTATAGTATAATATGAGGCACTATTGTTGGGCCTTAAACAATAAAAATAAAAAGGAATAAGGCTCCTTAGAGTGAAAAGAGATGAAAAATTAATAGTGAAATAGATCAAAGGACAATATCATGTGAAGAAAGATAAGCTTAAGCATTATCATGATAGAGTTCTAAGTGCCACAACTTGATTTCTCTGCTTTCTCAATCAACTCAGTTCCTAGAGATAAGAATTCAAGAGTTTATTCACTTTCTATTACTAGATCTTTGCTTATGCTGAAAAAACAACCCTTAATATTTAGAGAAGGTGATTACAAAGTCAAAATCATCTACCATTCAAAGGTTCTAGACAATGTAGAAAAATGGCAATTTATTAATGATGATGAGTAAATAGTTTCATTTCTAGAGCAGTAAGATAATTTTGAAGGCTTGTACTTTGAAGGAAGTAGCTCACATCCACATGAAATAATAATAGGTATCACTAAAGCTAAACTTACTCATAGTCTAAGCATAATTTAGCTGAAAGGAAATAAAATCCTTAAAGGGTTAGTCTCCTTAGAAGAAATATTTGACAAACATGATCAGTTTCTAAAGAAAAAGAAAGAGTATGGTGATATTTCCTCTCTAAAAATAGAGAAGGTTAATCTTGGCAGTAAAAAAGATCCCAAGATGGTCAACATTGGCA